>SJYO01049755.1:28342555-28363753 GCA_006410555.1 Capra ibex | reverse complement strand
TCAGGTAAGACTTCCTCTAGTCGGGACCCTAAAGAAACCTTCCTTACTACGACTTCGACTTTGAGGTCATGAAACCGGTGGAGTACACTTCTCAACTGAGTAACCTTTTCTGAGACTGCGACCCTCCTTAACCCCCGTCCTCCTCTTCCCCTACTGTCTCCTACTCTACCGACCTACCGTAGTGACTGAGCTACCTCCCCTCAGACTCACTTGAGGCCCTCAATCACTACCTGTCCCTCCGGACCGCACGACGTTAAGTACCCCAGCGTTTCTCAGTCTGTACTGACTCGTTGACTTGACTTGACTTGAACATGAGAATCGTAAGGTAGGAACCTCATCGAGATTATCATCGAGATTTCTCCGTCATCGAGATTATGATTGTGGCATCATACACTGCAAGTTGTCGACCCCTCAGTCGACAGGATATCTTGAGACTTGTGTTCAAGTCATACCTAAGTCCTAGTCCCGTTCTTCAGTCGACCCGATTCCCCGTGATGTCTGCGTACCCTATACAGTCGTCTCTTTCACATCGACTCCTGGACCTCATAGTAACCTCGGGGAGTTTCTTGTGTAAATTGATGTTGTTTTTCGATTCAGAAAACCTCTGGTCCTCTGTGATAAGTTCTCTTGACATATTAGAAAGAAGGGGGATTCTTGTAGGTCTCGGAGGGGTACTCCTCCATAATAAGAGTAAAGGTAAAATCTCTGATACGTTAACTCTGATGTTCAAATTCACTGGACGGGTGGTAGTGTTTCGGTACTTGTAGTGACTCCTAATTTCTCTTGTGTCCCCAAGTGTTAGTCGGGACACTATACCTCCTTTCGACTCTCTGTCCGCCGAATATTGTTAAGAGATAACGAGAAGGGTAACAGTGTCATGGATAAAGGATCCTTGAACCACCTCTTCCTTTACCGTTGGGTGAGGTCATGAGAACGGACCTTTTAGGGTACCTACCTCCTCGGACAATCCGACGTCAGGTACCCCAGCGTGTCTCAGCCTGTGCTGACTTCACTGAATCGTCGTCGTCGTCGTCCTTGAACCATATTAACTTTCTCGTACGGGAGTACCATCTGGGCATTACGTCTTAAAACTATTTCTGTAGGGGTTTGTTAATAAAGACAAGGTTACATAAATAAAATTTAACTTTAAAACTATTTCACACCGTAGTCATATATATTAAGTGAGGAGACGAATTCCCATTTGTAATAAATGAGTTGGTAGGTACTTCTAAAATCTTGACAGACTCACAAAGAATGACGTGTATATTCCCCTCGTCCTTTCTGTGTTAGTGGTGGGGGAGTCTTGAATGTCAGACCGATCTGTGTGTTAATTTATCGTTCTTTTAACACGATTCCCCATACTTCCCTGTTCATAATACTTCAGAAAGTCCCACAGGTACCTCGGTCCCACAGGTACCGAAGGGATCGTCGAGTCCACCACTTCGCAGACGGACGTTACGTCCTCTGGGTCCAAGCTATGGACCCAGTCTTTCTAGGGGACCTCTTCCTTTACCGTTGGGTGAGGTCATAAGAACGGACCTCTTAAGGTACCTGTCTCCTTGGACCGTCCGATATTCGGTACCTCAGTGTTTCTCGACCTGTGCTGACTCATTCTGTGTGTGTGTGTGTGTGTGTGTGTGTGTGCCTCTGTTTCTTACCGGTCGACAGGAAGACTTGTAAACTTCACGTGACCCGAAACGAAGAATATGTCCGTCGATTAAATTGTGTATGGGAGACACAGGTCCGAAACACGAAGAGACCATGACACAGTATCGAGATGGAAATTTCGTTGACCATAGGTATGGTGCAACGAAGTCGATCGAGAAGTGCCAGTAACCTTTGTAACGACCGAAGTACGTATTTCCGGAAGAAGGAGACCAAATGACACCTCGTTAACGAGTCGGTCAGCGGTTCAATCGTCAATAGTGTCCTCGTTCGTTGGCTCACCTCGACGTAATTTTCGACCGAAAGTTGGACAACTCAATGATTCGTATTAGACCCGGAAATAAGATGGAAGCAAATTCTGTTCTGTACACCCTTCGTGCGAAAGGTGGTTTTCGGGAAACAGTTCACAATGTGAATAATTCGAAAAACCTGTCTCAGCATCGAGACTCTGTCTGTAAAACGGTTATAGGGTGAGGAATAGATGTTTTTAGTTGTGACCGAAACATCTAGACAAGACGTTGAGTTAAAGTCTGTAATTTTTTCTTTTGTTGCATGTTACTAAACGAAAGTCTTAAAGGTTCTACTGGTATTGACGATTACTGTTACTTTATCGATTATAAATAATCAGAGAATGATAAATTTTTCAAGGTAAACGATCCACAAAATACGTACGATAGAGTAAATTCGAAATATTTTTGGTATAGTCTAGTCATGATCCTGTTATGTATTTAAGATTTCGTGTGTAAAAGGAGTGTAAGATACAATCATTTATCACGTGTAGAATCTTTAGTTCAATATAGTGTCACATTCTGAGTGTCTATCTCTTGTTTGAACACCAACGGTTCCTCCTCCTCCCATCCTCTGTCTACATAACCCTGAAACCCCAATTGTCTACGTTTGATAATATATATCTTACCTATTTGTGGTGCCAGGATGACATATCGTGTCCCTCGATATAAGTCATAGGATCCTAATTTGGTATTGCCTTTTCTTATATTTTTGCTTACATAGATGGAGAGACAGATATTGACTCAGTGAACCGACATGTCGTCTTTACTTATGTAATATTTAGATGTTATGAAGTTAAAATTTTTCGCTGTCGATCAAATTAACCATCGTTAAAAAGAGACACTTATTGTGTAGTTTATTACCACGTAAAATTTTAGGTTCCACGGAGTCTACTTTTTCTAATACCGTAATAATCGAGGTAAAGTGTCTACTTCTTTGACTCCATTCTATACCAGACCATAAGGGTAGAGTAATTCTCAAAAAGTGTCAAATAATACTAGGTGTGTCAGTTTCCGGAATCGTATTAACTACTTTGTCTCCATCTACAAAAAGACCTTAAAGGATCGAAAGAGGTACTAGGTCGCTTACAACCGTTAAACTGGAGACCAAGGAGAAGGAAAAGATTTGGGTCGAACCTGTAGATCTTCAAGAACCAAGTGTATTACGACTTCGGATAGTACGTTCTAAAATCCGTACTGGAATGATCGTACCCTTTACTCACGTCGACAGACTACCCATGTAAGAAATCATGATGGGAAGAACCCTTAACCCTATTCCGAACTGGAAACGGTCAGGACACCGGTGATGACTCGGAAGGTCTAAACGACTGTATAACTTATGTTGTGGAACTACTGTAGTAGCAAATCCTAGAACTTATCAAGACACCGTTATCTTATACCGTTTTCACCACCTGTCAGTGAACACTAATCCGATGTACTGACACTTAAGATGGAGTGATCGTCTGAGAGGTAGAATGACGGAAACCATTCTACGGAATGAGGTAGAATCGTTGAAACGTTCAACGACACACCGTCTTTGGGTGTACCGTTCTTCAACTCTCGACGGAGATCTGTTGTCAGTCGATCCTTGACTCTGGGTGTTAGGTCGTTAGAAGTTCCTTCACTTAGGACGTCTGTGGGTGTGTCCACTCGAACTCTCTTCTAAGGGAGGGGTTGACTCGGAGGTCTACTCTAGAGTCGGGACCGACTGTTGAATTTACGTCTCTCTGACTGCTCTGTCTGAATCTCGATTCGACACGGGTCTAAGGGTTGGGTGTCTTTGATACTTTATTTTTTACACAATAAAACGTGACGGTTTAGTCAGTATTAAACAACACGTCATTATCGACTCATGATTTCTTAACTAAACTTGACACCACGAAGTCTTCTGAGAACTCTCAGGGAACTTGTCGTTCCTCTAGTTTGGACAGTTAGGATTTCGTTTAATTGGGTCTTATAAGTAACCTTCCTGACTTCGACTTCCACTTCGAGGTTATGAAACCGGTGGACTACGTTTCTGGGTTGAGTAACCTTTTCTCGAACTACGACTCTTTCTGACTCCTGTCCTCCTCTTGTCCCGTTGTCTCCCACTCTATCAACCTACCGTAGTATCTGAGTTACGTGTACTCAAACCGTTTGAGACCCTCTATCACCTCTCTTCGGACCGTACAACGTTAAGTACCCCAGTGTTTCTCGACCTGTGTTGAATCGATGACTTGTTATTGTTATCGATTATGTGAACCACTTTTCCATTTAAAGAAACAGTACCTGGAAATACTACAAGAGTTTATCAACTATGGTTTTTTAAGGTTAACACTAAAGTTAGAGAACCAATGTATTTTTTTTATATAGTCGATGGTGAATAACTCGTAAGAGACTCACGGTTCATTCAAGATCGTACGATAATCACTTAGTTCCCGGTGTTAATGGTTCGTTGTCGAGTAATCACGTCATAAATTGACGTATGTATTCTTTATAATTTATAAGAGAAGTAAAGTGTTAAAAATTTTCCACAATCACCTGAAATAGTAAAATAACGGATAAGGGGAAGAAAACCATTTACATTAGAAAGGAAGATCTTTTACGAAGAAGGAGATTAAGGTCAGTACAAAAAGAATAGATTGGGTGAGTGACGAGTCACTGACTAGGTTCGAACCCGTAGAGTAGTGTGTTCCGACCCGATTGTTCGTAGAAAGAGATTCTAAGACAAAAGTACACCCTGGTCTTCCTCACTACCTCTCATGAAGAACTCAGAATGTCGACACACTCGGGTCGTAACTTAAGAGTTACCGGTACAAGGGACGGTAAACGTCCTTCTGTAAGACGTCCTCCTCTCTTGTCGGACTATGAGTCTTGTTTCGTCTTTGTCTGTCCTTCTCGGACCAAGGAAGATCAGGAACGACTACCTCAGGGGTTTCAAGTCGACACGGGGACGGGAAAGAGGTCCAGTGTCTTTGGATTACCATTTGAATGAGACTCTAGGGTTTGTCGTAGGTAGTTTTAAGTCAGTGGAGGTGACTTTTTCTACGTCCATTGTGTACCTACTTCCAAAAAGTGACAAAATCTGATAGGAAAGGACTAGATACAATGACTACAAAACTTTATACACCCGGGGAGTACAAACAAATTTTTATTAACAAGATAATGACTTAATGTGGTGTGGGTCGACTAACGACATGGTGTCTTACAATTTCACCCTCTCTGTAATCCCCAATATACCAGACTGAGAGTCAGTTTTCTCTCCTTTGACTTGGATCCCTCCACTTCGATGAAAGAAAGGTTCTATTTTCATTCAAACACGGTGTTAAAGGATTTTGAACTGGAAGACATGGGTAAGGTCACTCAAGACAGATAGTATGTCGAAATAAAACTTCTTAAATATCTCCGAATTGAATTTCTCAAACTAAAAACAATATTTCGAGGAAGTTTTTAGACAGTAGAGAGTTTCTGAAAGTTAATTGAACTGAGTAATTATTTATTGTATTTTTAATTCTGGTCAAATAAACTGAAGTGGGTATTTTCAAGAATAAGAACTAAGATTGGTGTACTCTTTGTTTACCAACGGTCAAAAGTTTACTAAATTTATATTCCTTGAGACACAAATGATTGGATATAAAACCAAATGGAATTCGTAAAGTGAAGACCTGACTCATCATAAACGATGTGTTTATTCTTATTAATTTAAATAAATTATTAGTTATTACGAGAAAGTAAAAGATTAATACATACTAAAAAGTTAGTGTTTTATTATGTATAACTTCCTTTATACTTTTCCGTATTTCTTTTGTTACTGAATACTGTACAGACTTCAACTATACTCGTTACTGGAACTTAATACATTAAGAATCCGATCAAAAATTATTTGAAAAATTATACCTCATCAATTTTAGGTTACAGGGTTTCTTTGTCTACAATTATACAATTAGTTATGGGACCCACAAGAGAGTATTGGTACAAATCTTTCTTTAAGAGGGTGAAGGGAGATGAGTCGAAAAAACGACGAAAGTTTTAACGGGAGGACACAGTAATTTAGTGTGAAGGATATCCAAGGAAACGAACGTCGTGTTTAAAATTCTTAGGTCCAGATGATTTGTGGAACTCGAAATCTTTTATGATTTCGCCGAAGAGACTCCAAAAGAACCTGGTAAATCGACTGGACTTCAGAGATATTGTTGGGTTTATATGTCTATAGAAACCTTATCTATGTAGTACGGTTTCGTTCGTCTCTGACACCGGTTTCCCGTACACACAACGTTGTGTTCGAAACTCACATCTAATACATCGTCGACGTTCCGTCTCACTTCTCTTTTATAACAGAAACTTTGTGAAAAGTCGTTGTAAGTTGTTCTGACTTTTGTTCGTCTCCCATTCCCACTAATCTTCGATTCAGAAATTATGTCTCTTTGTTCGGGTATCATGTTTCGGTTGTCTAAAGAGGAAAAACCTAAGGAATTTTTGTCTTTCAAAAGATAATATACAGGAAAATTCATATAATGGGTATTCAGTAGTGGGGGTCCTTATTTATTTTTCCGATTAGTACTTTTGAAGTCGACGAAGGTGACACTCGACCTGAATCACATTTGGTGACATTAAGTGTGAAAAGAATCGAGAGGTACGTCTACAGGATAGGTAGTACTTTTTCTTAGACATAAATGGTCGTTATTCGGTACAAGAAAAAATAAAGACAAACGATCTACCTCTAGAACCCAAATAAGACTCGGTTGATAAATGATTAAGAGGAACCTAGAGAATTTGGTTATATTATTGGAACAACTTCTCTGATCCGTTATTGGACTACGAGTCAAGAGAAAAATTAAAATTGACCTACTGTTTTCCAACTGTAGTCTTTTATTCTCATATATCATTGTGTGTGACAGTTGAAACAAAACAGGTCGAGTATGACCGAGTACTTCCCACTAGTAATTGTAGTGAAGACCTGAGACACAAATCAATCTGTGACACTTAACTAACTTTTACTGGTTCGTCTTCATAAATGTGGTCTCTTTAGTCGTTTACTACACTTAATCGAGAAAAGAAAAGAAGACCTCTCAATTTTTAAATGGTTGTTTTGGTAAGTAGGTAGGTAGGTTGTTTAAAAATAACTTTAGATTATACACGTTCGATCCGGAACACTATTTTAAACTTCCATGTTTCTGTTGGTCCTGTTTCTGTTGCGGGGGAAGAGGAGGACGGAAGTCAGAAAGGGCCTGGGTCTCAGAAAGGACACAATACTGACTAAAAGTTAACTTTAGACCTGTAAACACATGATACACACGTCACATCTGAGACCTACGGTAAATTCGGTGGACAAAATTGACTGAAAGGAACTGTACGGAGACCGTCCCGTCCACCCCTCCAGGACAGACTGATGACGTATCACCTCTTTCTACGGGTCCATGGGATGGACCCAGATGACTGTAGGCTCCATCCCCCGAGGACGACCAACCACCCCCCTCAAGGTCAAGAGGCGTACCAGAGGTGACTCCCCCGAGGTAATGACGGACCACCCCTACTTTTAAATCCGAAGGATCAACCGGAAAAGACCTTGTGGGGTCACCCACTGAAAAAAAGGTGGGGTGAGTATCGAAGTGTTCCCACCTCTAGATCCGACAGGTGACACGACACCTACCCCGACTCGGGTGCCAAAAAAGACACCACAAACCAACTTCATCTTACCAATAACAGATTTTCAAAAGACAGAAGACTCCAACGGGGAAAGGACAGAAACCTGATTCTCTGTCGTCCGAAAAGACAACAATCTCGAAACAAAACAAACACGGTAACCATAAAGGACTGAGGGCCAAAGAAGGTGTTGTTAAGACCCTATATACTTCGTTTTTCTTTTGGGTCTTTTGAGTCGGAGTACAACAAGGAGACTAGGACTCCAAACATCGGTCAGATGGAAGAGAGGTAAAAAGTGCGAATACAAACAAAGTATATTTTACAGGTCTTAAAAATCAACAAGAATCCCCTTCCTTTATGTCTTTTCATATAAATGGGGTAGAAGACCTTTTGAACAGAGGGTGAACCGATAAAAAATTGATGGAACAGTAGACTCTCTAATTTTTTTTTTTAGTCACTTAGAGTTGTTTAGTCAACTATAAAAACGGTATTAATATTTTGTAGTTTATAGAACGAATCTAATTGACGTTCCTTAAATGTCGATTACACATCTCTTCTAATACCTAAAACACTAGAAACAAAGTAAGGGACAAATGACTGTATCTTATCAAAAATTTAACCTTATAGTTGAAAAGATAGATGTAAACCTATTTTTCGTACCGACAGGAGATTCACATACAAAGATTTAAACATTATTACCGTAGACTCTCCGGTACCTTTCACGAACTTCCATTTTATTAATATTTCAACGAAAGTTGTTCAATAAAAAGTGACAAATATCTCATCTATATGAGTTAAAATAACCATCTGGACACTCCAGACATGTGTCAACCCTGGTTTAGATGCCATCCGTTTTAAAATCTTATCATTGGAAATCAATCACCTTATAGGGTTTATATAGTAAGAGACCCTTATAGAAGGGAGTCAGATGAACAACTAAATGAGTGGCACACCATTTTTACTATCCCATATTTTTACTCTTTTAATATATCGTCCATGTTGTTATTTTATGTCAATAAATTTATGAATAGAAAGACCTGTTAAGATCTCTCTTTACCGTTCACTACTTTAAAACGAGATTCTGTATCTATTTACGACGGAAAGTATCCTCTGAAGTAACTTAATAAAAAGAGGAAACTACCTCCTTTTTTCTATATGATATTCCCCTATTTGAAACCATTCTACTCATTTAAAAATAGAATTACTATTTCTCGGAGAGTCTTTGAACCGAAATTGATATAGTAAACATAATACGTACATTAAAAAGTTGTAAAATTTTGAAGTGTAAAGTTTCCTTATAAAAAGTACGTTAACGGTATTAGTAATAAAATTATCCATATATTATAAGGAAACCCATAATATAGTATTAAGTAATTTATCAGGTAATAACGATTTGTCAATTAAGTGAACATTGTAAAGTGAACATATTTATTACTCACTGTACAAAAACATGTATCAAAAGTGGCATGGATGATAAAACCTAATAAAAAAATTCGATCTTGGACACTTTGTCTTAATGACTTAGTTGTCATACTACTAAGAATACTGAGTATTGTCCTTGGTAATTTAATAAAGGGTTTCCTGAACATACCAAAATATTACTGTAGTTGTTCTATTCTCTTGTCCTCGAATCGTAGGAGAGGTCGTGCAGTGACAATGTCTTTTTTTCTTTCAATGAAATTCCAACTTTATGATTAACGAATTAAAATTACTGACTCAATCGTCAACAAATGATCAAAATAAAGAAAATACTTCATAGACACCAACTGGAAACGATAAGTAGAGGAGTCTAAATCCCTAATAAAATTCAGTTAAACTTACTTAAGGAATATCATTAATTTTATAATTCGACGTTTAATAAAAGTATAAAAATTACACTATTCCAAAAGTAACGATATCTCAATTTTAAAGACTAAGAAACACTAAACAAGTCAAATAAGATCCGAATCTTACAGTAAGTGATATTAAGACGAAAAGAAAAACAAAAATTTGAATACATATAAAATTTGAAAAATAGATTATATTAGATCGAGTCACAAACAAAACTCGTCTATCCGTTTCAACTAAAAAATTTTTTTAACGATTCTTAAATAGAGTGATACTAAAGTACTTATTAGGATGGGAAGTGACAACTAAATAGTACACTCTTTAAAAATCAATACGGTTCAGGAAACTGACAGATAAAGTCGAGTGACTGGGAATAAATTGGAACACGGTAATCACAAAATTGGTGACATCCTTATATCTTGTATCGTGTGTCAGTTACTGATGAACAAGTCACTTATGTCTTAGACCGTCCCGATGATTGGGATTAATAATTAAAAGATCTTAAAAGGAATTGTAACAGAGAGTACGTACAATGAGAGATGGGGGTGTTGTAAAATAAAATTGGTTAAATTTTAGCTGTTTCTTCGACTTTCTCCCGATGTTACCTATGGATATATGAGAAGTGGAACTAAGTTAATGATTGTAAAATAAAAGAGATATGTATAAACATATGTTCTCGTGTCTGTATGTTTGAAAAATAAAAAAACTTGAGAAACTTTTACTGGACTTCTGTAGTACTATAGAGTAAAGATCTATAAAGTTACATATAGAGAATACTTGTACCGGTAAGAGGAAATATTGGTGTTATGTAATAGTATCGGTAGTAATAATAGGTCAAATTTAAAGGAGTTAAGAGGGTGTTAATTGAAATAGCCAAGTCAAGTCTACGAGTCAGTACAGGCTGAGAAACACTGGGGTACCTAACGTCGTGCGGTAGGTACAGGTAGTGGTTGAGGGCCTCGAACGAGTTTGAGTACAGGTATGTCAACCACTACAGTAGTTTGGTAGAGTAGGAGCCAGTCGGGAAAGAGAAGGACGGGAGTTAGAAAGGGACGGAGTTAGAAAGGGTTATCTTTTCTGGGTTAGTCCAAGAAAGGATTATTCAGTCAAGAAGGTTAGTGCACCGGTTTGATAACCTCAAAGTCGAAGTCGTAGTCAAGAAGGTTACTTATAAGTCCTGACTGAAGGAAATCCTAACTGACCAAACTAGAGACGTCAGGTTCCCTGAGTTCTCAGAAGAGGTTGTGGTGTCAAGTTTTCGTAGTTAAGAAGTCCCGAGTCGAAAGAAATACCAGGTTGAGAGTGTAGGTATGTATTGATGACCTTTTTGGTTTCGAAACTGATCTGTCTATAAACAACCGTTTCATTACAGAGACGAAAAATTATACGACAGATCCGAACAGTATCGAAAAGAAGGTTCTTCGTTTACAGAAAATTAAAGTACCGACGTCAGTGGTAGACGTCGCTAAAACCTCGGGTTCTTTTATTTCAGACAGTGACAAAGGTAACAAAGGGGTAGATAAACGGTACTTCACTACCCTGACCTACGGTACTAGATAAAAAGCTTACAACTCAAAATTCGGTGGAAATATTTGTATTTATATATATATATATAATTGAAATATCGAATTTTGTTTGTTTTTTATAGACTGGTTCTTAGTGAGTAATGTAAATCAACTACAATACAGAGACTAGAGAAAATTATGTCCAGTAGCTGGTGGAAGAGAAAGAGAAACAGAGTGAGAGACGGGGAGGAGAAGAGAGGAGGGAGGGAGAAAGAAGGGGAGGAGTCGATGGAAGAACAAGAACGAGAGAGAGTGAGAGTCAGGAACAGAGGTAGAGAGGGACAAAGAAGGAGAGAAAAAGTGAAGGTACCGTACTGTAAAAGTTTCCAGGTCCGGTCGACAACGTGCCTTATAAAATTTTAAACATAGAGAGACTGTCAAAGGAAGGAACACATAATAAAATTTATGTAAAACTTAAGAAAATTCGAAGTCAGAGTACAAAGAGAGAAGTGTACATTAAGATGGTAGTTTTAGGATAACCTTAAAACTAGTCATGATGTTATTATATTTGTTTTAATAAATTCATCAGGTCTCTTTTAACATGACCTAGAATGTTGTTTAAATAATTCTTACCTGTAAAAATATAATAAATTTTCTCACACATAAAGAAATTCAGTAGAAGAGAATATTGAGTTTTAAAATTTTTTAAGAAGTATATCTTGTATATCAATCTTTGTAATAAAACATTGTCAATTTGATAAAACGTTGACTTTTTGAAAAAACTCTTAAAAAATTTCAATGTAAAGGTTGATCTCCCACTAACGAAAAAATTTTAACTAGAATAAACATCCGTCAAATGATTTGACAACTTAATGAAGATGATTATAGAACTATAAATTTAAAAAGATCATACACTAGCTTCATGGACATATATCATTATTAAAATACAGAAGAAAGAGTCGTAAATATGTATAATAGGATGATTACACTGGTTTTACAAGATTTTGTCATAATTTATACTACTACTATCACTAGTAAGAAGAGAATTTCTGTGACTTTTTCTACGAAGATTTTCTTAAGGTTTTTATAAAAATTGTTTTTGTCCGAATCACTTCTGGTCCTTGATATAACGATTTATTGGTATATTCATAAATTAAATATTGAGTAAACTACCTTATGTAAAAACATAAAAACAACAAATTTCCAATCAAAACCTACGAGAAATATGTAGATAAAATCGGGGTTAGGTCGTATAATAGAAAAAGTTTTTTGAAAATTTTATTTTCATTACGTGATTGGTTCTTTTATCTTTCATAAAGGACAATGAAACACAGATATTAATATGCCTACATGAATGTCTGTTTTGGGTCCCACGTTTGTTCAACGAATATTTGGTTTGTAATCGTCAACGGTAGAGATGAAGGTGGGGAAGAGGTGAGGTCGGGATAAGTGGGTAGTTGTAACGAAGAGGTCTTAGGGTGTGTTCGGTAGAGTGGAGAGGAGGAAGATAGTGGTAAAAAAGAGGGAATCTTTCTGGAACATGTTCGGTGCAAAAGGGAAAGATTGTGAGTGTCTCTTGTAGTTTCAGTAGTGCTCTCTGACAATAAGTCCCGTACTCTCAGAGGCGGGTGCGAGTCGAAGGGGTCCGACTGAGAGTAAGGATGCACAGAGTACTTTTAGTGAGGAATGAAGTGATCTTGTTCATGGTTCTTTTGACGTGATTCTTTATGTCACTTTACTCTGAATTATGTTGAAGTCAAGAAACTTGGACGGACATCTGGGAGTGTTTAAAGGTGGATATAAGAGTGAGATACATAAGGAGATTAATTCGAACGAAAAGAAAGAAATAGTCGTAGTTCTCGTTCTTTCGAGTAGAATAACTGAAAAACACAATAGAACGAAACATACTTGCTTACCATAACTTGACCGAGTCAAAGCCAATAGTCATCCCGAACCCCTGTGGTGTGGTAGTGGACGTACCACGTCAGTCCCGTCTCCCCTTGTCTACACCTCTACCCACTCCCTGTTTATCCTCTTCAACCCCAAGACCTTTCAGGTATTGTTTTCGTCGTCGAGACCCCTTCCCAGTTGTAGTGGTCAGTTCAGGTTCACTCTCGGTTCCGTTACGTTTCTGGTTACCGTCGACGTCCATTATGTCACTCCATGATCTCGTAGCGACCCTCGTCCTACACCCATGTCGATTAACGGACCTCCAGTATCCACTTTCACTTTCAGCGAGTCAACACAGGGTGACAAACGTTGGGGTACCTGATATGTCAGGTACCTTAAGAGGTCCGGTCTTATGACCTCACCCATATCGGAAAGGGAAGAGGTCCCCTAGAAGGGTTGGGTCCCTAGTTTGGGTCCAGAGGGCGTAACATCCGTCTAAGAAATGGTCGACTCGGTGTTCCCTTCGGGTTCTTATGACCTCACCCATCGGATAGGGAAGAGGTCGTCTAGAAGGACTGGGTCCTTAACTTGACCCCAAAGGACATAACTTCCTCCTAAGAAATGGTCGACTCGATAGTCGTTTCGGGGCGAAGTCCAGTTTTATCTCATAATATATCCCTCATGTCAACATTGATCTTTTTACGTGGATATTTCAACGTGTCCCTCTTTACTTCCTTCCGGTCCTAGACCTCGAATCTGGGACCCCCACCTGTCGGACCCCACCTTAGGACCTAGAGTGAAACAATAGACAAACTAGAGTCGTAGAAAGAATTGAAGAGATCACGAAACCAAAGGGAATAGGTCTTTTACCACTATTGCTTAGAGTAACTCGATGTTTCTGATTTACTTAGTTGTAGGCTTTTCACAGACCTTGGTATAGACCATATATCATTAACAATATCCGCGTAAGCCTCTTCCGCTAGTGTGGGGTGAGGTCACGAGAACGGACCTCTTAGGGTACCTGCCTCGGACCATCCGACGCCAGGTACCCCAACGATTCTCAGCCTGTGCTGACTCGTTGAAGTGAAAGTGAAAAGTGAAAGACAGTAACCTCTTCCTTTACCGTTGGGTGAGGTCACAAGAACGGACCTCTTAGGGTCCCTTTCGCCTCGGGCCACCCGACGGCAGATACCCCAGCGTGTCTTCGCCTGTGCTGACTTCGTTGAATCGTCGTCGTATCCACGTAATCACTAATAAAGATTTTAGTAATATTATTAATAAGAAGTCAATGTCTCAAAGATCTAACTTACTCTTTGGGACGTACAGACTGGACCTACATTTGATACGTCTCCTTCGATGGTAGACTCCCAAGGATTTTAGATCTGTCGAAATCAAAAGTCGGTTTTCTGAAGGGTTTAGGGTCTTGTTTCCCTCTCAACCTCTCTTTCTACTTTTAAAGGATGAACCGATAAGATGGGACCAAAGACTCCTACTCTAAGAACGGTCCACCGTCGTACGAGGGACACCTATCCGTCCCACCCGTTTCTCCCTGTTCATCATACGAAAATTCCTATGTAAAATAACACTTACATAATGTAAAACCCAAGTAACACCCAATTTCACTGAAACAACAAAAACAAAGAAAAAATTTAATAGGAATCTTCACTTAAATTATTGAAACGAAGGTACTCCTTATATATATAATTTAAGGTGTTATTTACTGAGTATTTCTTCCCTTTAGGTAAACAACCACTTCAATACGTACAGACCTTCTTCAAATAATTATAGATTTTCCAGGACGTTATCCTAACGAGTCATTTTAGGGTCTCTTGAAGGTTTCTCGAACAATCTAGTACTTCATTCACGTCAGAAGACCCCGGTATAAATCACCCTCAACGATGTTCCCGTGAGAAGGAATCCTCACAGTGATATCAGACTTTTCTTTAGATATTTAATGGTCACTGGTCGTCCCTCTTAGGGTCCCTACCCCCTCGGACCACCCGACGGTAAATACCCCAGTGTGTCTCAACCTGTGCTGATTTCGTTGAATCGTCGTCGTCTTCGTCGTCCATAGTATCCGGGTACCGAGGAAAGGAAAAGGGTCCATGAACGAGGGTAGTTTCCTGAAGTACGTTCAGGGATGAGACACCAATGAAGTCCGATAAACCACAAACCGATATTTGATCGAATATTCTATCTTTAGTGGTTTTTTACTTTTAGTATAAATTGGTGGTTAATAGGCAAACTACCTGAAGGGACCACCGAGTCTACCATTTCTAGACGGACGTTAAATCCTCCAAGTCAGGGACCCAGTCCTTCTAGAGGATCTCCTCGTGTACCGTCGGGTGAGGTCATAAGAACAGACCTCTTAGGGTACCCACCTCCTCGGACCGTCCGATGTCAGGTACTCCAACGTTCCTCTGTCTGTGACGCCTGTGTAAAAGTGAAAGTGATAGGTAAACTACTTCTCTTTGTCTCAGTTTTTGTAACATTGTCAAAAAGATTCTTATGAGTATAGGTCGTTTTCTGTCTTTTAACCAAATGAATGTAACCAAAAACGATTTTTGTACAGTATGGATCTCTTCCCCAGGTTTGTCTTTTTGAGTCCAGTGACCAAAGATCAAAGTCCAAACTTAAACTAGTCAATTTAAGATATTTGTACATAAGTCCTGGATGGATTCCGTCAGGAACACAATCGTAGTCCTTTATCTCTATTCTGTTATTACTGTCGATTTAAAATGTACGAATGATATAAGATCCATGAAATGTACGTAAAAGAGTAAATTAGGAATTTTAGGGTCTTTCCTCAATAATAATAATAACAGGGATAAATATTACTTTTTTGATATCGTTCCTCTGTAATTTGTTAGACGATTTCTTATGTATCATTATTCACTGATCTCCAGATGATCCGTCAGACTGAGTCCTGGGATCAAGAGTTTGTGACTCGTTACGACAAAGAGTGTCAGGACTGGACTCCTCAAATTAGATCTCTTTCAAATGTAGATTTCGGCACTATTAGGTTCATATCTGTAATACTGTACTCCATTCCATTCCATTTATGGTATTTTCCACGTCTACCAAGACTCTGAGTATAGGTCACCCTTCTGCACCACTTCGAGAGTTCCCCTTTACCTTGGAGTTTCCCCGAAACTTTCTACGAATCCAGGATTCACTACGGTCTGACCACTACTACCTCCTTCTCGGTCAGGGGACCAGAAGGTCCTCCTTCCTTGTTACACCTACTCAAGTCCTTCTCCTGTCTTCACCCCTCCCACTGTCGTTTATCGTGTCACACCGACCTTCCATTCCCTGTGTTTTCCTTCTTCTCGCTCTTACTTTATCTTTTGCGGTGACCGTTGTACTGAAGACGACGACGACGACGATTCAGTGAAGTCAGTACAGGCTGAGACACGCTGGGGTACCTGACGTCGGATGGTCCGAGGAGGTAGGTACCCTAAAAGGTCCGTTCTCATGACCTCACCCCACGGTAACGGAAGAGGGTTGTACTGACGTCTTTGAGGATTAAGGTCCGAGTCTTTACATAGGTCTTAAACATTTCTGGTCCACCGTGATTACCATTTCTTGGGTGGATGGTTACGTCCTCTGTCTCTCTGTACACAAGTTAGGACACCCAACCCTTCTAAGAGACCTCCTCCCTTACCGTTAGGTGAGGTCATAAGAACGGACCTCTTGAGTTACCTGTCCCCTCGGACCATGCGACGTCAGGTATCCCAGCGTTTCTCAACCTGTACTGACTTCACTGAACCGTGTGTGTGTCCTGTGGTAGTATTTAGAGACACAGTCCTTAAGGACAACTGTCTTACCTTAGTATTGTTATGACCTCTCCCTCGCTACCTTAGAAATTCTGAATCTTTGACTTATCTGTTGGACATGACCCAACTTACCACCGTAAGGTTCTCCAGGTAGGTACAGGATTAGAGACTGGAATAAACCTTTTATACAGAAACATCTATTTTAGTTCAACTCCTAGAACTCTACTCTAGTAGGACCTAATAGACACACCCGGGAGAAAGGGTACTATTGGTCGGAATGTTCTCTTTCTCTCTCCTTCTAAAGTCCTTCTCTCCTTTCGGTGTCTCTTCTTCTCCGTTACACCGGTACTTCCGTCTCTAACCTCATTACTCCGGAGTTCAATTTCTTACGGTTGTCGATGGTCTGTGACGTTCTCCGTTTCTTCCTTGAGGAGGGGGTCCGGAGGGTCTCTATTATGTCGAAAGGACCTAAACCCTAAAGACCGAAGATCGTGACACCCTCTTATGGAAAGACAGCAAAATTGGTTAAACGGTACTAAACAATACCGTCGGAATCCTTTACTTATGTTTGTAAGAAAGATTTTCTCTGTTCAGACCTACTCTCGACTAAAACTCTTCACGAATCTTTGTCTGACTATATTAAATACGTCAAATATCTTTTTAATACCGGGTATCCCATTCCCTCATTCTACCCGTCTTTTTCTTCCCATCGTAGAGTAGGAAGGTACTTAGACCGAGTAATAGGAATCAAAACAGAATCACAAACAGATCCACATGTGATGCTCGAACCCGGGGTAGAGGTCCAAGACTAGGGAAACCGCTCCCCACGTCGTCCCGAGTCCTTTTGTCAAAGTTTTTGTAGGGTCACTCAGACTACGTTCGCTAGGAAATTGTGCACACACGATTTCAGCGAAGTCAGTACAGATTTAGAAACACTGGGGGTACCTGATGTCGGGCGGTCCGAGGGGACAGGTACCTTAAAAGATCCGTTCTTATGACCTCACGCAACGGTAAAGGAGGAGGTCCTCTAGAAGGATTACGTCCCTAGCTTGGACGGAGAGAATGCAGAGGACGTAACCGTCCACCCAAGGAATGGTGATCGTGGTGGTTTGAAAAAGATGCTTTCTGATCTATTATTTATAAAATCCTAAGTACCCAACATTTCAGAGAACGTTCATGGGTTTAGACGAGAATACAGTGTTTTCTTCGGTAACTGTTATATATTGTTTACTTTGCCTGACGTAAAGTTATTTAAAAATAAAACGTATGACTTTATACTTAAAGTGTTTTTAAAGTACACAGTACGTTATAATAAGAATTTTTTTAAAAAAATGGGAGTTGGTAAATTGTTAGATGTTTGTGTCCACCACTCGGTCTAAACCAGGTGCCCGGTACCAAACGGTTAGGTTCGAATTGTACGTCAACCGTTTGACGTCGAAATTTACAATCTCGACTCTAAAAAGATCGGTCACCATACGGTACTTCGTCGTCCTCTCTCTCCTCACCACTTGTAGACTACGTGGTCCTAGTCGGAGTCGGACGACCGTCGGAGACGATTGCGTCGTCGACACTGTACGTGGGGTGGGACGCTTTCCCGTGGTGAGTACCCTTGTGCTAGGGGGTCCGTATGACACCTGAAGTTTTATCTACCTACCGGTAGCACGACCTCGTCACTACCCGTTTGGACCACCTTGGCTATGCTCTTTTGAACCAAAGGTGACCAAAGTAAGGTCAAGAAAGAAAGGATGACTTCTCATAGAGTCTCTTACTTTCCCTCACCCTCCTTACTATTTCTACGAGAGTTTAGGTGAGGTTAAAAAGTCAGAAACTTTTTAAAGTTAAACAATTTACGTTAATCGTTACCTACTGAAAGTCACATGAAATGGACCCCCGAAGGGTCCACCACGGTCACCATTTCTTTGACGGACGGTTGCGTCCTCTACATTATCTACATAGAGACCCAACCCTTCTAGAGGACCGCCTCCTTTACCGTTGGGTGAGGTCGTAAAAACGGACTTCTTGGGGTACCTGTCTCCTCGGACCGTTCGATCTCAGGTACCCCAATGTCTCAACCTGTGTAGACTTCGTTGAATCGTCGTACATATGAAGTGTTACCGTCCAGTTTAACACTGGACTGTGTGTGTCTGTGTGTGTGTGTGTTTTATCATGTCTCAAAGACGAAACAATCTCTTCTGTCCAACAGAAGAGGTAAGGACCCGTCAGGAGTAACGACAGAGGAGGAACAAGGGGACGGAACTCAATCGGGTCTACCCTATCTAAATAAACGTTCGAAGGAGATAGACCCGGTATCTGTATTCGTTCATGTGTATTGTCTTTAGGTACTGACTTGGTTCTAAGTTATTCTAGAGTTGTCCGACCTTTTATTATTCTACTTTAAATTGATCCTGTTTACATTAACAGACGTAAATGTAAATTTCTCTAAGTTAATATTTTCGTGTTCAACGTCCTCTCTGAAAGACTCGTCGACACACTACATGGTCAAGTGTCCTATTTCCGGAGTCCCTACAAAAATTGATGTCAGAGTTGTTCTCGATCACTCTATCCTGACGATTTCAGGAATTACGTTAAAAACCGACGTAATTTCGTTACTGTTACAGGTCTACTTGTGTTCTCAGGTGACATGAGACTTTATTAGCCTACTGTGTATCTCAGAAACCGTTAAGACCCGTATTCCAAAATTCTCCTTGTAATTTTATTTTATCATCTTTTCCATAAATCATTATCCTTACATTTGTCTCCTCCTTCTTTTCTTATTCTCTCTCTGACTTTTTATATAATGTAACTCTTATAAGTTTCCCCAACCTCGACATTCACCACAAAAACTCCTTCATGAACCTTTATAAACCGTTACTTTCTTTACAATGTAAAACTTTCAATTTGATATGTTAGATTCGTATTTCCCAGTTTCGGTATTTCCATATTTCGGATCTGCGAGCCTAAGGACCTTTCGTCTCGACCTCCATGGTCTATCTTGTTTGACACACGAGACCGTCTCCATACCTACAGATAGTTCTCCGTTGTTGGTTTCACTCAGTGTCTTCGTCTATGAGCAGAACGGGTAGGCGGCGACGTGTTCCTCTCTTTCCGGACAGGTAGGTTCTTTCTACTCGTGTGAGATAATGACCCCAAACTTCAGTAAAGTGTTAAATAATGGATACAAAAATTATTTTACATGAATTAAAACGTACACATACGAGTCAGCACAGGTTGAGAGACACTGCGGTACCTGACATCGGGTGGTCCGAGGAGACAGGTGCCACTAAGAGGTCCGTTCTTATGACCTCACCCGACGGTAAAGGAAGAGATCCCGTGTTAAATTCAGTATGTTGTTTCAGAGAAGAACAAGAATGAGGTGCAAGATAGTTGGACCAATTGGGACCCTATTAAACTGGAGATAAGTCGAACGGATGGTCCTCTCCTACATTAAATTTAATAAATTTTTCCGTTATGTGAAATAAAAAAGCTTACCAAAATCCAAGTGTCGTTTTCACTCACCTTTTAGTCTCACAAGGGTGTGTGCCTGTTGGAGTAGGTGATGTCCGTAGGAGGTGATGTCGCCTGGTAAACGAGGTTAGTTACTTGGTTGTGACTGAGTAGTAATAATGGGTTTCAGGTATCAAATAAAATCCCAAGTGAAACCGAAACATGTAAGGTACCGAAAAGTGTTGACGCACTGATGGACATAGGTAGGAACATCATAGTGTCTCATGTCCAAGTGAGACTTTTAGGAGACACGAAGTGGACAAGTAGGGAGGGAATAGGGACCTTTGGTGACTAGAATGAAAGAGGTGTTAAAACGGAAAAGGTTTTACAAGATATCAACCTTAGTATGTCTTATATCGGAAAACCTTATATCGGAACCAAAGAAAGTGAATCATTTCACGTAAAGGTAAAGGAGGTACCGAACTCTGGAGTAAAGAAAAATCACGACTGATTATAAGGTAACAGACCTACTTAGGGTCAAAGAAATAGATAAGTGGATGACCCACTGTAAAACCGAAAAAGATTCAAAACCTTTAAGACTTATTTCGACGATGTTTGTACACAAGTACAGAAAGACACTTGTGTTCATAATTTGAAACCCATTTATGGTTCCTCACACACACGACCAAGTGTACCATTCTCATACAAATCAAGATATTCTTTGACGGTTCGACAGAAGATTTCACCGATATAGTAAAACGTAAGGGTCGTCACTCACTCTCAAGGACAACGAGGTGTAGGGACGGTCGTGAACCACAGTGGTCACAGGGTCTAAACCCGGTAAGATTATCCACACACCACCATAGGGTATCAAATAATGTTTTAATCAAACGTTAAAACGTTACTATATACTACGATTGGTATAAAAGTACACGAATAAAAGGTAGATACATAAAAATCACTCTGCAGTCGCTTCCAGACGACGAACAAAAATTTAAGTCAAGTCAACTCAACGAGTCAACACAGGTTGGGAAACGCTGGGGTACTTGACGTCGTGCGGTCCGGAGGGACAGGTAGTGGTTGAGGACTTCAAGTGAGTCTGAGTGCAGGTAACTCAGTCACTACGGTAGGTCTGTAGAGTAGGAGACAGTAGGGGAAGAGGAGGACGGGGGTTAGGGAGGG
>SJYO01049755.1:27605332-27715756 GCA_006410555.1 Capra ibex | reverse complement strand
CTCCGAAAAATCAAGGAGAAGTGAAAGACGGTATTCCCACCACAGTAGACGTATAGACTCCAATAACTATAAAGAGGGCCGTTAGAACTAAGGTCGAACACGAAGAAGGTCAGGTCACAAAGAGTACTACATGAGAAGTATCTTCAATTTATTCATCCCACTGTTATATGTCGGAACTACATGAGGAAAAGGATAAAACTTCGTCAGACAACAAGGTACAGGTCAAGATTGACAACGAAGGACTGGACGTATATCCAAAGAGTTCTTCGTCCAGTCCACTAGACCATAAGGGTAGAGAACTTGTTAAAAGGTGTCAAATAACACTAGGTGTGTCAGTTTCCGAAACCGTATCAGTTATTTCGTCTTTATCTACAAAGAGACCTTGGGAGAACGAAAAAGGTACTAGGTCTCCTACAACCGTTAAACTAGAGACCAAGGAGACGGAAAAGATTTTGGTCGAACTTGCAGTCCCTCAAGTGTCAAGTACATAACGATTTCGGACCGAACTTCTTAAAACTTGTAAAGAAATGATCGTACACTCTACTCACGTTAACACACTATCAAACTCGTAAGAAACCGTAACGAAAAGAAACCCTAACCTTACTTTTGACTGTAAAAGGTCAGGACACCGGTGACGACTCAAAAGGTTTAAACGACCGTAAAACTCGCGTCGTAAAAGTGTCATAGTAGATAATCCTAAACTTTATCGACTTGACCTTAAACTAGTGGATGTGAACGAAACAAGCATCACTACGAAAGATTCCGAGTGAACTAAAGTGTAAGATCCTACAGACCGAGATCCACTCACTAGTGTGGTAGTACTAATAGACCCAGTACTTCTACAAAAAACATGTCAAGACACATAAGAACGGTGGAGAATTATAGAAGACGAAGACAATCCAGGTACTGTAAAGACAGAAAATAACTCAGGTACGTACTTTACAAGGGAACCATAGAAATTAAAAAAACTTCTCTAGAGATCAGAAAAGGGGAAGATAATAAAAGGAGATAAAGAAACGTGACTAGTGACTTGTTTTGAAAGAATAGAGAGGAACGATAAGAAACCTTGAGACGTAAGTTTACCCATATAGAAAGGAAAAGAGGAAGAACGAAAAGTGAAGAGAACAAAAGTGCCGATAAACATCCCGGAGGAGTCTGTCGGTAAAACGAAAAAACGTAAAGAAAAACAACCCCTACGAGAACTAGTGACGGAGGACATGTTATAGTGCTTGGTAGCAGGTATCAAGTAGTCCGTGAGACAGATAGTCTAGATCAGGAAATTTAGATAAAAAGTGAATGTGACATATTACCATTCCCTAAACTGAATCCAGTATGGACTTACCAGATCACCAAAGGGGATGAAAGAAGTTAAAGTCAGACTTAAACCGTTATTTCTCAAGAACTAGAATGGGTGTCAGTCGAGGACCAGAACAAAAACGACTGACATATCTCGAAGAGGTAGAAACCTGTGTTTCTTATATTAGTTAGACTAAAGTCACAACCGGTAGACCACTACAGGTACACATCTCAGAAGAGAACACAACAACTTTGTCCCACAAACGATACTGGTCACACAAGAGAACCGTCTTGAGATAATCGAAAACGGGACTAAGTAAGACATGAGGTTCCGGTTTAAACGAATAATGAGGTCCACAAAGAACCGAAGAAATCATACCAGTTTCTTTAGAAACTCACGATTGGGAACTGGTGTGTCTCTATCAATAATAAGTACGTATTTTTTAATTGTAAATTTCTTTATAAGGACTTACACATTTCCGACACTTTAAGTCGTGAATACTCACTTCGATAGAATAGTTCTGAAATCTTCTATCACCTGAGTAACATAAATCGAGTGTGGAGGGATTGATGAGGGAAGTACGGAACTAAAGAGACCTTGTTTGCGTCAGTTAAGGTCACTTCCGACTTTAGTTCCAACCTTTTTACGTGTCACGTGGGAGGAGACCAAAAATAGGTCACACAACCGATCGTAACTGTCGTCCCATAAACAGCCGTCGGTTAAAAGGTGGATGTAGGTAAAGGTCGTCGAGACTCCCCTAACGACTCGGTCGTCAGTTCTTGTCTCCGTAGAAACAAACCGCCACCACATTCTATAAAATTCGTGTAACTAACTACAAGTTGGACGTCTTGTGACATCGAAGTAACACATTTGTAAAGGTTCGGGTATGTGAGTTCTTTTCTATCATGACCTCCGTACGTTACATCGGTTCTCACACGACGTCAAGCCAATAGGGAACCACGAAAGTGTCGTTCTCGTACCTGTACTCGACCTTTACTCTCTGATCTTTCCGGTTTAACCAATTTACACGTCTACTAATATCAATACTCTGAAGTCGAATTCTTTTCTTCAAAGAAGAAGTCTTACACCAGGTGTTTGTACTTCCGACCCATTACGTCTGTTATTAAAAGTTGTCCTGATTTATAAGGAATCTCAAAACTCTTTCCTTACTACCCCGACACTATCTTCTCCCGAACTAACGGTGATCGAAACCCCTTGGAAGTTCAAGGGTTTAGATTGTTCAAGGACTGAATACTAATGAATACGAATATAGAACGTCTTCAAATCAGAAGATCTGATCTTCTAGATTTCAGTAGAAACTGTCGGACTGAGACGTTTGAAAATCGACATGTTGTACCCCGTTGATAAATTAGAGAGACACGGAATCAAAGGACCATTTATTTACACGATGGTGTACGTTTCAATCAGGTATGATTCGTGGATTTGACGAAATCCAATTCCCAAGTCTTCAGTAGTCAAAAACTCCTTATAGGTACCGTTATAATGAAGAGAAAAATTCTTTTTCAAATAAAAATAACTACATGTCAACTAAATGTTACAACCTGATAAATGTTACGACATGTCAAAGACGACATGTCGTTTCACTAAATCAACATGTACATATATGTATAAGAAAAAGTCTAAGAAAAGGTAATACAAAATAATGTCCTATAACTTAGATCGAGAGACACGATATGTTATCCTGAAACAACAAGTAGATAAAATATATCATTAAACTTACCCCATTAGGGTTTGAGGATTAAATTAGGAGGGACGGGGGGAGAGGGAACCATTTGTATTTGAACAAAAATACCAACACTCAGACAAAGACAAAACATTTATTCAAGTAACCGAATATAAAATCTAAGGTGTATTCACTATAGTATACTATAAACAGAAACAGACTGAAGGAAGTAAATCACAGTATTAGAGATCCACGTAGGTACAACGACGTTACCGTAATAAAGTAAGAGGAAATATCGACTCATCATCAGGTACCACACACACACAAACACACACACATATGGTGCAAAAGAAATAGGTAAGATGGTTCGTTGAAAAATCCAACGAAGGTCCAGAACCGACAATAATTGTCATGAAGTTACTTTTAACCCCTTGTACATAGAAACTTCTTCAAATAAACATACGTTTTTATATTTATATCGTGAGAAGATCACGAGAACTTCCCTTATAAATAGTTGACCTTGTATATTTTTCATACGTACATATTTGAAAATCACCGTAAAACTCTATGATATCTATTGTCTTTAACTCTTCAGTAAAAAAATTTTAATTTTCTTGAAGAAACAACTTCATATCAACCAAACGTTATAACACATTCAAAGTCCAAATATCGTGTCACTAAGTTATAAAATATATTTATATATATACTTTCACTTTCAAATCAACGAGTCAGCACAGGTTTAGAAACGCTGGGGTACCTAATATCTGATAGTCCGAGGAGGCTGGTACCATAAAAGGTCCGTTNGAAGAAACAACTTCATATCAACCAAATGTTATAACACATTCAAAGTCCAAATATCGTGTCACTAAGTTATAAAATATATTTATATATATACTTTCACTTTCAAATCAACGAGTCAGCACAGGTTTAGAAACGCTGGGGTACCTAATATCTGATAGTCCGAGGAGGCTGGTACCATAAAAGGTCCGTTCTTATGACATCACCCCACGGTAACGAAAGAGGTTATATATATACACACACACACACACACACACATATATATATATAAGAAAATTCTAAGAAAGGGGAATATCTCATGATGTATTATGACACATATGAAGGGACATGATATGTCATCCGGGTATAACCAATAAATAAAATATGTGCCCACCATATATATACAACTCGGTCTATTTCTGCTTATAGTATACTATAGGAAGTATACACTTAGATTTTCTTTTTTTTCCGTGTTTACTTGAATAAGATTTTGTCTTTCTATGGGTGTCTGTGTCTTTTGTTTGAATGTCAATGGTTTTCCTTTCCGACTGTCCTTTTCTATTTTATCCTCCGACTCTAATTGTATATGTGTGTTGATTCATATTTGATAATGAAGATTTAACACTCATTTTTTCTCTAAGAGTTTCACCAATTAATTAAATTTCTACAAGAACCTTGTCTACCCCGAAGGGTCCACCGTGTCACCATTTCTTACACGGCCGATTACGTCCTCTACGGTCTCTACCCCCAAACTAGGGACCCAACGTTTCTAGGGGACCTCATCCTTTACCGTTGAGTGAGGTTATAAGAACGGACTTTTTCAGGTGCTTGTCTTCCCGGACCGTCCGATGTCAGGTATCCCAACGTTTTTCAACCTGTACTGACTCGTGTGTGTGTGTGTATAACCTCGTCTATTGTATATTCGTAAAGGGGACGAGGAGGTCTCGAAAACTTCAAACTGAGGTTTTAGCGGTTCACGAAGACACAAGACTTGAACAAGTATTTCTGAGTTCAAGTTTTAAGGGACATACGATCACATAAGACCTTGTACTTTTCAGTATAACGTTTATTAGTTGAGTTAAATAAGAATTTGGGGAAATCGTCTTTTCTTAAAAAAGAGTGTTTTCTCAACGGGAGTTGTAATTTTGTTAAGGACTATTCAAAATTAGGTTTATTCAACTACTTAAAACCTAGTCTCAGAATTTTAGTCACTTTATAAGAAATTTTATTTGAGATGGTACCACAATTGTCAAATTTTTATCAACTCAAAAACAGTAACTAGTAGTCAAGCCAGTCAGTCAAGTCAGCGAGTCAACACAGGCTGACCAACGTTGGGGTTCTTAGCTTCGTGCGGTCCGGAGGGACAGGTAGTGGTTGAGGACCTCAAGTGAGTTTGAGTACAGGTAACTCAGCCACTACAGTAGGTCGGTAGAGTAGGAGACAACAGGGGAAGAGGAGGACGGGAGTTAGTAAGGGTCGTAGTCCAGAAAAGTTTACTCAGTCGAGGAGCGTAGTCCACCGGTTTCATAACGTCAAAGTGGAAGTTGTAGTCTGGATGGTTACTTGTGGGTCCTGACTAGAGGAAATCCTTCCTGACCAACCTAGAGGAACGTCAGGTTCCCTGATAGTTCTCAGAAGAGGTTGTGGTGTAAAGTTTTCGTAGTCAAGAAGTCACGAGTCGAAAGTCACCAATTTTTCATATACAAAAAGTAGTTGTTAGAATAGGATACCTATTTCCATCGACAAAGGTAAAAAGTCAGGCAAAAGTCTTAGTTCTTCTGACGAAAAAAAGTCTAATTCTGTAAGGAGAGTCCGGTTGTACCGATACAATATACACATCGATTATTTGTAAAACTACTTTTTAAATCAAATCAATGTAGAGAGTCAGTACAGGCTGAGAAACACTGGGGTACCTGGTTTCGTGCGGTCCGGAGGGACAGGTAGTGGTTGAGGGTCTCAAATGAGTCTGAGTACAGGTAACTTAGTCACTACGGTAGGTTGGTAGAGTATGAGACAGTAGGGGAAGACGAGGACGGAAGTTAGAAAGGGTCGTAGTCCCAGAAAAGTTTACTCAGTCGAGAAGTGTAGTCCACCAGTTTCATAACCTCAAAGTCGAAGTCGTAGTCTGGATGGTCACTTGTGGGTCCTGACTAGAGGAAATCCTTCCTGACCAACCTAGAGGAACGTCAGGTTCCCTTAGAGTTCTCAGAAGGGGTTGTGGTGTCAAGTTTTCGTAGTTAAGAAGCCGCGAGTCGAAAGAAATATCAGGTTGAGAGTGTAGGTATGTACTGGTAACCTTTTTGTTATCGGAACTGATCTACTTGGAAACAACCGTTTCATTACAGAGACGAAAAATTATACGACAGATCCAACCAGTATTGAAAGGAAGGTTCCTCGTTCGTAGAAAATTAAATGACCGACGTCAGTGGTAGATGTCACTAAAACCTCGGGGGGTTTTATTTCAGACGGTGACAAAAGTGACAAAGGGTCAGATAAAGGGTACTTCACTACCCTGGTCTACGGTACTAGAATCAAAAGACTTACAACTCGAAATTCGGTTGTAAAAAAAAAGAACCACATGAGAAATTTTTTTTTAATAAATAAAATTAACTTCCGATTAATAAAATGTGATAACATAACCAAAACGGTATGTAGTTGTACTTAGACGATACCCACATGTGCACAAGGGGTAGGACTTGGGGAGAGGGTGGAGGGAGGGACATGGTAGGGAGACCTAGTAGGGTCACGTGATCGGGGTTCGTAGGACATAGTACGTGACTTGGACCTGACCACTTAGTAAAGTATATACTATGATATGTACAAAGTTACGGTAAGAGGGGTTAGTAGGGTAGGAGAGGGAGAGGGTGTCTTAGGTTTTCTGACAAGATATGTAGACACAGAGAAAACGACAGAGTGTATGTCCCAATAATAACAATAGAAAGATTTAAGGTATATATACGTAATCATATGATATAACCACAAAAAGAAAGACCGAAAGAAGTGAGACATATTATCCGAGGTCAAAGTAGGTGGAGTAATCTTGACTAAGTTTACATAAGAAAAATTACCGACTCATTATGAGGTAACACATGTACATGGTGTCGAAAGAGTAGGTAAGTAGACGACTACCTGTAGATCCAACGAAGGTACAGGACCGAAAATATTTGTCACGACGCTACTTGTATCCCCATGTACACAGAGAAAGTTAAGACCAAAGGAACCACACACACGGGTCATCACCCTATCGACCCAGTATTCCGTCAAGATAAAGGTCAAAAAAATTCCTTAGAGGTGTGACAAGAGGTATCACCGACATTATCAAATGTAAGGGTGGTTGTCACATTCTCCCAAGGGAAAAGAGGTGTGGGAGACTTCGTAAAAATGTCATCGTTATTTCAGATGAATTAACGAACATTTGAAAACCTAGTGTCGGCAAGACTGACCGCACTTTACCATGGAGTAACACCAAAACTAAACGTAAGTTGAGAGCGTAGGTATGTACTGATGACTTTTTTGGTATCGGAACTGATCTGCCTGGAATCACCTGTTTCATTACAGAGACAAAAAGTTATACGATAGATCCAACCAGTATTGAAAAGAAGGTTCCTCATTCGCAGAAAATTAAAGTACCGACGTCAGTGGTAGACGTCACTAAAACCTCGGGGGTTTTTATTTCAGACTGTGACAAAGGTGACAAAGGGATAGATAAAGGGTGCTTCACTGCCTTGGCCTACGGTACTGGAATCAAAAGACTTACAACTCGAAATTCGGTTGAAAAAGTGAGAGGTGAAAGTGAAAGTAGTTCTCTGAAAAATCAAGGAGAAGTGAAAGACGGTATTGCCAGCACAGTAGACGTATAGACTCCAATAACTTCCGACTCGCGGCTTCTTAACTACGAAAACTTGACATCACATCCTCTTCTGAGAACTCTCACTGAACCTGACGTTCCTCTAGGTTGGTCAGGTAAGGCTTCCTCTAGTCGGGACCTTAAAGAAACCTTCCTTACTACGATTTCGACTTTGAGGTCATGAAACCGGTGGAGTACGCTTCTCAACTGAGTAACCTTTTCTGAGACTACGACCCTCCCTAACCCCCGTCCTCCTCTTCCCCTGTTGTCTCCTACTCTACCGACCTACCGTAGTGACTGAGCTACCTGCACTCAGACTCACTTGAGGCCCTCAACCACTACCTGTCCCTCCGGACCGCACGACACTAAGGACCCCAGCGTTTCTAAACCTGTGCTGACTCGCTGACTTGACTTGACTGACTATTACTCACTACAACTCGTAGAAAAGTACACAAACAATCGGTAGATACACAGAAGAAACCTCTTTACAGACAAATCAAGAAACCGGGTAAAAAACTAACCCAGTAAATAAAAAGACCTTAACTCGACGTCCTCAACGAACACATAAAAACTCTAATCAAGAAACAGTCAACAAAGTAAATGATAATAAAAGAGGGTAAGACTTCCGACAGAAAAGTGGAACGAATATCAAAGGAAACAACCCGTCTTCGGACATACAAATTAATCCAGGGTAAACAAATAAAAACGAAAATAAAGGTCATAAGACCCTTCACCCAGTATCTCCTGGAACGACACTAAATACAACCTCTCACAAAACGGATACAAGAGGAGATCCTCAAAATATCAAAGACCAGAATGTAAATTTAGAAATTAGGCAAAACTCAAATAAAAACACATACCACAATCTTTCACAAGATCAAAGTAAGAAAAAGTTCACCAACTGGTCAAAAGGGTCGTGTTGAACAATTTCTCTAACAGAAAAGAGGTAATATATTAGAACGGAAAAACAGTTTCTATTCTACAGGTATCCACGCACCTACATAGAGTCCCGAAAGATAAAACAAGGTAACTAGATATAAAGATAGAAACACGGTGATGGTATCATGGTATGACAGAACTACTGACATTCGGTTGAAAAAGTGAGAGAAGAAAGTGAAAGTACTTCTTCGAGAAATCAAAAAGAACGAAAGACGGTATTCCCACCACAGTAGACGTATAGACTTCAATAACTATAAAGAGGACCCTTAGAACTAAGGTCGAACACGATGTAGGTCGGGTCGTAAAGAGTACTACATGAGACGTATATTCAATTTATTCGTCTCACTGTTATATACCGGAACTATATGAGGAAAAGGATAAACCTTTGTCAGACAACAAGGTACAGGTCAAGATTGACAACGAGGATTGGACATATGTCCAAAGAGTTCTCCGTCCAGTCCACCAGACCATAAGGGTAGAGAGAGTCTTAAAAGGTGTCAACTAACACTAGGTGTGTCAGTTTCCGAAACCGTATCAGTTATTTCGCCTTTATCTACAAAAAGCCTTGAGAAAACGGAAAAACTACTAGGTCGTCTACAACCGTTAAACTAGAGACCAAAGAGTTATTTCTTGTCTTTACCATACCTGGATTGTCTTCGTCTAAGAACCACCGTTCTTAGTGTCTTCTTGACATGTTTTTCTAGAAGTACTGGGTCTGTTAGTGCTACCACACTAGTCAGTGGATCTCGGCCTGTAAGACCTTACTCTTCAGTTCACCCGGAATTCTTCGTAGTGATACTTGTTTCGATCACATCCACTACCTTAAGGTCAAGTCGATAAAGTTTAGGATTATCTACTATGACACTTTCACGACCTGAGTTATATGGTCGTTTAAACCTTTTGAGTCGTCACCGGTGTCCTGACCTTTTCCAGACAAAAGTAAGGTTAGGGTTTCTTTCCGTTACGGATTCTTACGAGTTTGATGACGTGTCAACGTGAGTAGACTGTACGATTTCACTCTACGAGTGTAATACACATGTATTACACATTACGAGTTTTAAGAGGTTCGGTCTGAAGTCGTTATGCGCTTGGCACTTTAAGGTCTACAAGTTCGACCAAAATCTTTTCCGTCTCCTTGGTCTCTAGTTTAATGGTTGTAGACGACCTAGTACCTTTTCGTTCTCTCAAGGTCTCTTTGTAGATAAAGACGAAATAACTGATACGGTTTCGGAAACTGACACACCTAGTGTTATTTGACACCTTTTAACAAGTTCTCTACCCTTATGGTCTGGTGGACTGGACGGAGAACACTTTGGACATATGTCCAGTCCTTCGTTGTCAATCTTGACCTGTACCTTGTTATCTCACCAAGGTTTATCCTTTTCCTCATGTAGTTCCGACATATAACAGTGGGACGAATAAATTGAATATACGTCTCATGTAGTACTCTTTGCGACCTGATCTTCTTTGTGTTCGACCTTAAGTCTAACAGCCCTCTTTATAGTTATTGGAATTTATACGTCTACTGTGGTGAGAATACCGTCATTCGCTTCTTCTTGATTTTTCGGAGAACTACTTTCACTTTCTCCTCTCACTTTTTCAACCGAATTTCGAGTTGTAAGTCTTTTGCTTCTAGTACCGTAGACCAGGGTAGTGAAGTACCCTTTATCTACCCCTTTGTCACCTTTGTCACCGGCTGATAAAAAGACCCGAGGTTTTAGTGACGTCTACCACTAACGTCGGTACTTTAATTTTCTGCGAATGAGGAACCTTCTTTTCAATACTGGTTGGATCTATAGTATAATTTTTCGTCTCACCAATGAAACGGTTGTTTCTAGGTAGATCAGTTCCGATACCAAAATGGTCACCAGTACATACCTACACTCTCAACCTGACACTTCTTTCGATTCGAACTTCGTAACTACGAAAACTTGACACCACAACCTCTTCTGAGAACTCTCACGGAACCTGTCGTTCCTCTAGGTTGGTCAGGAAGGATTTCCTCTAGTCAGGACCCAAAAGTAACCATCCAGACTACGACTTCGACTTTGAGGTCATGAAACCGGTGGACTACACTTCTCGACTGAGTAACCTTTTCTGGGACTACGACCCTTTCTAACTTCCGTCCTCGTCTTCCCCTACTGTCTCCTACTCTACCAAGCTACCGTAGTGACTGTGATACCTGTACCCAAATTCACCTGTGGCCCTCAACCACTATCTGTCCCTGCGCAGAACACGACGTCAAGTACCCTAGGGTTTCTCAACCTGTCCTGACTCGCCGACTTGACTTGACTTGCAGAGACGGAAAAGATTTAGGTCGAACTTGTAGACCTTCAAGTGCCAAGTGTATGATAACTTCGGACAAACCTTTTAAGACTCGTAATGAAATGATGGGACACTCTACTCACGTTGACACACCATCAAACTCGTAAGAAACCGTAACGAAAAGAAAACTATTTCTTTTACCTCGATCTTTTAGAAATTTCGGAGTTATCATCCTCATTTATCTAATCTCTTTCGTTTCGTAAATCAGTAAGTAAGTTGTATATAAAGAACTCGTGGTTGAGATAAGACCTGACCTTTGATATATAAGTTCCTACTATTTCCGACTGTTCTAAGGACGAGAGTTCTAAGACGTGAGACGACTCCCTCCACCCGTTATTTGGTCATTTCTTTTATATATTATTGGTTATTTCAATTTACGGTATTCTATTTATATCGCACATAACACTACTTCTTATTGTTTCCCCGTAACTGAAATATATTCCGTCAGGTCCTTCCAGAGAGTTGACCTATTGTAATTCCGTCTCTGGACCCCTTCTGTGTCCTGAACCTTTCTCCTCCCTTTTGTCTTACCGTTTATCTTCTTTGTTTTCTGACCCCGTCTCTTGTACACGTCGTTCGTACCATTCAAGTGGTTATTGTTAGTCGTATAAAACAAACGACGTACTAAGAAACTTTTCAGAGGAACGAAATCTTAAAAATGGGTTCGACGAAGAACAAGTGACATTGAAGGTAAATTTTTTTTTAATAAAATTAACCTCTTATTAACGAAATGTTACAAAACAACCAAAGACGGTATGCTACGTAATTTTAGACTACCGACTCCCTCTTTTTATTTATGTATCTTCAGGGTTATAGTTGCATAAAGTCTTTACATGTCTAGTTTAATGACTTTACATTTCTCGTTTTAACGATCTTCAACTAAGTAAAATCGCCATAAAAATCCATTAGTACCAACATCGGTCAAAAATTAACACAAGGATTTTGTCTAGAGTGAAATTAATTTACCTGTACGAGAGAGAGGGTATAAATAGACCCATACACAAATACAATATTAACCTTCTTAATAGATAGGGATCAAGACGACCTGACCTTCGTCCTAACAAAAGAGGTAGAGTTCATATCCCGCGAGAAGGTCGAACTTGGGGTGCCCTCAAGATGTGCTGATATAGACCTTTAGAGTAACCGGCTCGTGTATCGACACGCAGTCGGGAAGGCACGAAAGTTACGTAGTGGAGGAATGTCTTGCCAACGAATTCTATGCTAACCTTAGAACTGGTGGCGGAAACACATGACTGGGAAAGAAGTTTATAACTCCTTTTGTAAAACTTTTAACATAGTTCTGTCAGACTAAGAGTTTGAATAATCTCTTGACGACTTTAGACGGTCCAAGGGGAAAGTGGGACTTTGAGCCCCACCCCCTCTTAGACTTCTATAAACCACTACTTTAAACAATAAAGTTTCTACAAGATTTGCAAAACAGGAAAGTACCCAGTAGACGTGTTCTACATGTACGCCAAACTTTGTCTTGTGAATCCGTTTCTCCAATGTCGAAGGTTCTTTCGTAAACTGGAAAGGAACCCTTGTCACACGTCGAGAATGGACTGTCCTGTACACAGCAGTCACACACTTCCGACCACCGGTCCGGACCGTCACCGAAACCGTCTCTTTGAGAAGGACCTGTCTGACTGAACAGAAAAGGATTACCTCTTTAAGGTTTTTCACTTCGACGTTCGAAGGACAAAACCTTTCCATTATATACAAACCTTTTTAAACCTATTTCCGTCTTGATAGCTATTTAGTTTCTACTACAATCGGGCCTTTCTTTATAGAAGTCTTTTGTACCATAAACTGACTGGCTACACTTTAGTATAAACTGACTGGACACACTGTGACTGCACCTGATCCACGACTTTTAAGGATCTCCTTAACTGTCGGACGGAGGGTGGGTCAAGGACGACTACACGAACCACTCTTAACGAGTGTTCCTTTCGAGAATTTGTGTTCGTGTCGAACAAAAGGAGAGAAGAGAACAAACACTAATACAAATCGAAGATTAGTCCTTCTCCAACTTATATAAATTCTTTCAGATTTTCTAGACAAATAGACAGGGGCAGTAGTCCCCAACTTTAGAAACTGATCCACCGATGTTTAATACACTAGTTAAAGGGAGTCCAATGAGGTCACTGAAGGTATATATAAAATTCAAGATCTAAATCCGATGAGGACACGGGAAGACGAAATCAAAAGACAGGTAAGTAGTACCATGTGATCGTTTTCTTCGTGATTAAACTTCAGTCTTTTGGTCAACAAACACTGAACCTCTCACAACGACTTGAAGTTTGGTAGTATTAAAGGATTTTAGACATTTTACTCTTAACATTGGGAACGGAGAGAGAGTTCCTACTCCGTTCGTAGATCACCCATAACCAATACTTTCATAAAACATCTAACATTTCCGAATTTGTTTACAACCAACAATACATAAACAGAATAAAAACCGAACTCCCTTCTCCTAACTAAAATCTAACGATTAAAGAACCTACTCTCTCCTTTTCATCTTTACTTTCATAGTTTTCTCTAATTACAGGACTCGAGGGGACAGTCATCAGGTTTCACATAGAAATCCTCTTACAGGATATACGAAAGTACACGTGTCTTGAGTGGACCCTTCTAAATTAATTTACGTTCAAGAATAAATCATCTAGACCAACCCCGGACTCTAGGACGTAAAGAGTTTCAAGGGTCCCTTACGAGTAAGAAGACCAGGGATCTGACGTACAACTCATCATTGCCTAGTTTCTCTTACTCCTTTACCTTCCTCCAATTGTGTCCACTCCCTTCACTACTTCCTTCTCGGAGAGACAGAGAGTAGGAACGTAGAACCATGGTATGACCACTTTACCGAATTTCGTTATCATTGTATTCTTTAGAGAGACGATTATGACAATTCATAGGTTTGTGCCAAAGAACAAGAATTAATTCAGATAAAGGACCCCTCATTTAGATCGCGTTTTCCATGTATCTTCTTTAACACCAGATTGAACCTTGTATAGACGGAGTGAGCACTAGAAAATGGATGTTTGATGTTTGATCCTTTTACATTTTTTAGTGAGACATAAGACAGTTGACCCTTGACTAGGTCACCACTATTCTAGTAATCAAGAACACTGGAATCAGTATAAGTTCCTCATAAGAGAACCCTGGGATCATATTGTGCAGAACTAACCTGTAACACTTGATTTGTAGGAACAGCAAGTGTAAATCTTGGTTTATTGAAGGAAGACCGTAAACGTGTCATTAAACCAGTAGACGGTACTATAATACATAACAAGTCTTATGAAAAGACAATGACTCCAGTTAAGGGGACTAAATGTGGATAAACATTTTCGACCGAGTGTTTTCCCCATCTTTTCAGTTCTTCTTTTATTGAAATGTTATTTACTGAGGTTTGTTCCTCGTCTACCACTTTAAGAACTCTATGACATTATTAAGATATTTCTGTATCCGACTACCATACATCGACAACGACTTGACTAACTTTACACGATGACAACGTGTAAAAATAAAACTCTGTTTCACGACAGAGTCGAGAACCAACTGATGGTTTTATTAGCGAGGACTTTTGCACGACAACACTAGACATTATTTCAATTTGTCCGTATTTGAAACAAGTCCGTAGTAAGAGATTATAAACGACGAATGGATCAGTCAGGTTAACCTATTGGTCCTGAAACCAACTGTAATGGATATACCTTTGTATATCACTTAATAGATGAATGTGTTTATTGTACCCTAGGAAATTGAACGACAAAATATAAATTCTTTCTTTTAGTTTGTGTGAGCGAAACACTCACTTAGAGTTGACATATCACTCTTGAGATGGGACCCAAAACAGGTTACATTTCAAAAATTTTAGTAATTACACCTTTTATATTCTTTGGTTTTAATGAGTTATCAAACCAAGATAGTAAATAAAAGATAAAAGAAATTATTCTGAGGAACTCCGAGAGTCGACTCATACACCAGACACACTACCACGTCAGATATAGGTTCGACCATCGACAAAGACCGTGGGTTTAGGGAAAGTTCGAGTTATAATCCGAAATAACGGGATCTTACTATTGAAGACACATTCCCCTAAAAATGTATACCGTTTAAGAGTTAGACATTAGTGAGTCTCAAGATCATGACTCAGAAGTGGTTCATCGAAATGATAGAGACAAGAATTGACATGTCTTGACTTTCTCCAAGGGGTTCGGAGGTTTTTGTATAACTCCCTATACCCGGTTGTCAACAAAGGAACGACCTTACCAGAGAAGTAAAGTTGTGAAGTAGACTGACGTCCCCAGTCACTGAAACGATGTGGAGGGGCACCCCACCTTTCTCGTTGAAGGTTTGACTAGTGTTCAACTTCTTGACGACATTTTATGTTTCAGAGTCCCATTTGAGTAATTGTAGAGGGAACTGGAAGGGTACTTCACTAAAATAAAAATAAAAAAATTATTTGAAAAATGAAACATAACCCCATATCGACTAATTGTTATGATATTATCAAAGTCCATCTGTCGTTTCCCTGAGTTGGTATGTATATTTACATAGGTAAGAAGGGGTTTGGGGGAGGTAGGTCCGACGGACTTCACACCAAAAGTACAGTACCGGTAATAAGTCCCTCCGTATCACACTCTGGGTCATCTCCTTTACCCAATAACACTGATCGAGACAAATTGTCTCTAGTAGACCATAATTATTGAAAGGATACTATAGACATTCTCATTAGTTTAACCTTCTTATTAGTTTAATCTGTTGTTTAAAAAAGGGAGTTTTATCTTTATAAAATTTTAGTTATTAATTATTACTGAACCCCTTTTAATTTTGTGTCTTTTGACACGAATGTGGGGAGAGGGTATTAAAGTAGTAGGTCTTTATTTTATCGATTGTAAAAGACACTCGTGAGTATGGAAGAAGTATAAGAACCATTCAATAAGTTATAAAGTGAAAAGAGAGTAGATATTTTACCCTTGTTTTTGTCATGGGTAGGGGATCCTAACAAAACTCTGAATACACGTAATAATGGATATTTTGTATATTAAATCACGTACTATTATTTGTCAATTATTTATAAATGATTGTATTAGTGATATACATGTATAAATGTCGATCATGTATACCTATAATAAAGGTTTTTGCCCTATTTTGAAACGATACAACATTCGAAAGAAGTGAGTCTTTATACAACTCCAGTTGAAAGGTATAGTCATTGATATCTGGATATGGATAATAAAATTTAACGACATATTATTAGATAATATGTTTACGTCAGTTTACAAATTTTTTAGATCAGAAAGGAACTAGAAGGAGTGACCGTGTAGAAACGTTTAAAAGAGTTTGATTCAAGGATCTTCGTTTTTCATAGTTTATTATGTGTGAAAATTTTTCGTTTAAAAATTTTTACAAAAAAACTTGAAAAAGAAAAAAATTATATTTAAATAAATAAAATTAACCTCCAATTAATGAAATGTTATAACATAACCAAAACGGTATATAGTTGTACTTAGGTGGTGCCCACATGTACACAAGGAGTAGGACTTGAGGGAAGGGAGGAGGGAGGGACATTGTAGGGAGACCCAGCAGGGTCACGTGGTCGGGGCTCGTAGGTTATAGTACGTAGCTTGGACCTGAACACTAAGCAAAGTATATACCATAATATGTACAAAGTTACGGTAAGAGGGTTTAGTAGGGTAGTTTTCTGACAAGATATGTAGACACAGAGAAAACGACAGAACGTATGTCCCAATAGTAATGGTAGAAAGATTTAAGGTATACATACGCACTCATATGCTACAACCACAAAAAGAAAGACCGAAAGAAGTGAGACATACTATCCGAGGTCAAATAGGTGGAGTAATCTTGACTAAGTTTATATAAGAAAAATTACCGACTTATTATGAGGTAACGCATATACATGGTGTCGAAAGAATAGGTAAGTAGACGACTACCTGTAGATCCAACGAAGGTACAGGACTGAAAATATTTGACACGACGCTACTTACAATCCCATGTGCACAGAGAAAGTTAAGACCGAAGGAGTCACACATACGGGTCTTCACCCTAACGACCCAGTATTCCGTCAAGATAAAGGTCAAAAATTTCCTTAGAGGTGTGACGAGAAGTATCACCGACATTATCAAATGTAAGGGTGGTTGTCACAATTCTCCCAAGGGAAAAGAGGTGTGGGAGAGGTCGTAAATAACGAACATCTGAAAACCCAGTGTCGGTAAGACTGACCGCACTTTACCACGGAGTAACACCAAAACTAAACGTAAAGAGACTATTACTCACTACAACTCGTAGAAAAGTACACAAACAATCGGTAGACATACAGAAGAAACCTCTTTACAGATAAATTCAAGAAACCGGGTAAAAAACTAACCCAGCAATTAAAAAGACCTTAACTCGACGTCCTCAACGAACATATAAAAACTCTAATCAACAAACAGTCAACGAAGTAAACGATAATAAAAGAGGGTAAGACTTCCGACAGAAAAGTGGAACGAATATCAAAGGAAACAACACGTCTTCGAAAATTAAAACTAATCCAGGGAAAATAAATAAAAACGAAAATAAAGGTCATAAGACCCTCCAACCAGTATCTCTTGGGACGACACTAAATACAACCTCTCACAAAACGGATACAAGAGGAGATCCTCAAAATATCAAAGACCAGAATCTAGAAATTAGGTAAAACTCAAATAAAAATACATACCACAATCTTTCACAAAATCAAAGTAAGAAAATGTTCACGAACTGGTCAAAAGGGTCGTGGTGAACAATTTCTCTAACAGAAATTAGGTAACATATAAGAACGGAGGAAACAGTTTCTATTCCACAGGTATACACACACCTACATAGAGTCCCGAAAGATAAAACAAGGTAACTAGATATAAAGACAGAAACACCGTCATGGTATGACAGAACTACTGACACCGAAACATCATCTCGGACTTCAGTCCGTCCAACTAAGGAGGTCAAGGTAAGAAGAAAGGGTTCTAACGAAACCGATAAGCTCCAAAAAACATAAAGGTATGTTTAACACGTTAATAAACAAGATCGAGACACTTTTTATGGTCACCATCGAACTATCCCTAACGTAACTTAGATATTTAACGAAACCCATCATATGAATAAAAGTGATATAACTAAGAAGGCTAGGTACTTGTACCATATAAAGAGGTAGATAATCACAGGCGAAACTAAAGAAAGTGGTTACAAAATGTCAAAAGACATATATCCAGAAGTCAAAGAAATCCGTCTATATAAGGGTTCATAAAATAAGAAAAGTAACGTTACAACTCACCTTTACAAAGGAATTAAAGAGAAAGATAAAAGAGTAATAATCACATATCGTTACGTTCCCTAAAGACACACAACTGAAATATAGGACGTTGAAATGATATAAGTAACTAATCGAGATCATTAAAAGACCACCTCAGAAATCCCAAAAGATACATCTCCTAGTACAGTAGACGTTTGTCACTCTCAAAATGAAGAAGAAAAGGTTAAACCTAAGGAAAATGAAGAAAAAGACAAGACTAACGACACCGGTTTTGAAGGTTTTGATACAACTTATCATCACCACTTTCACCCGTGGGAACAGAACAAGGACTGAAATCCCCTTTAGGAAAGTTAAAAAGTGGTAACTCCTATTACAAACGACACCCAAACAGTATATATCGAAAATAATACAACTCCATATAAGGAAGATAAGGACGAAAGACCTCTCAAAAATAGTATTTACCTACGACTTAAAACAGTTTCCGAAAGAGACGTAGACAACTCTATTAGTATACCGAAAATAAAAAGTTAAACAATTACACCACATAATGTAACTAACTAAACGTCTATGACTTCTTAGGAACCTAGGGACCCTATTTCGGGTGAACCAGTACCACATACTAGAAAAATTACACAACAACCTAAGACTAACGATCTTAAAACAACTCCTAAAAACGTAGATACAAGTAGTCACTATAACCGGATATCAAAAGAAAAAAACACCGTAGAAACAGTCCAAAACCATAATCCCACTACCACCGGAGTATCTTACTCAAACCTTCAAGTGGAAGGAGACGTTAAAAGACCTTCTCAAACTCATCCTATCCACAATCGAGAAGAGATTTAAAAACCATCTTAAGTCGACACTTCGGTAGACCCGGACCCGAAAACAAACGACCTTCTAAAGACTAATGTCAAAGTTAAAGGTACGAACACTACCCAGACAATTCTTAAAGATAAAGAAGGACTAAGTCAAAACCTTTCAAGATGAAAAAATTCTTAAACAGGTAAAGAAGGTGCAACAGGTAAAATAACCGTATATTAACGACTATCATCAGAGAATACTAGGAAACATAAAGACACAACAGATAACACAAGAGAAGCAAAAGTAAAGATTAAAATAACTAAACTAAAAAGAGGGAAACAAAGAACTACTCAGACCGATTACCAAACAGTTAAAATAAATAGGAAAGTTTCTCGGTCGAAAACCGAAACAACTAAAAAAGATACCAGAGAAAACAAAGAAAACGTAAATAAAGACGGGATTAAAAATTCTAAAGGGACCCCAAGAGGTTAAGAAGGAAAAGATCAACGAAATCCACATCTCAATCCAATAAATGAACTGAGAAAAGAACAAAGAACTCCATACGGATACGGACATAACGATACTTGAAAGGGGAATCGTGACGAAAATGTCACAGGGTGTCCAAAACCCAACAACACAAAAGTAAAAGTAAGTAAAGATAAAACTAAAGAAAAAACTAAAGAAGACACTAAACAACCAATAAGTCGTCACACAACAAGTCGGAGGTATACAACCTTAAAAATTATCAAAAACAGGACATTACCTCTAGATTAGAATGACGTAAAACCAGTCTTTTCTACGAACCTTACTAAAATTAAAAAAACTTAAATAGTTCCGATCTAAGTACCGGGTTCTACACTAGATAGGACCTCTTCCAAGGCACACGTCAACTCTTTTTCCACTTTAAGTAACAAAACCACACTTTACAGGATATCTATAGTTAATCCAGATTGACCAGATAACATAGTAAATTTCAAATACAAAGGAACAATTAAAAGACAAATCAACTAGATAGGTATCCACACTCACCCCATAATTTCAGAGGGTGATAATAACACAATAACAATTAAAGGGGAAAGTATGAACAATCGTAAACAGAATCTATAACGTCACGAGGATACAACCCACGTATATATAAATATTAACAATATAGAAGAAGAACCTAACTAGGAAACTAGCAATACATCACAGGAAGAAACAGAGAAAAGTGTGGGTAACAAAATTTCAGATAAAACAGACTATACTCATAACGATGAGGACTAAAGAAAACCAGAGGAAAACGTACCTTATAGAAAAAGGTCGGGAAGTGAAAGTCAGACATACACAGGGGACAAAACTCCACCCAGAGAACATCTGTTGTACATATCCCCAGAACAAAAACATAGGTAAGTCGGTCAGAAACAGAAAACCAACCCCGTAAGTTGGGTAAATACAAATTCCATTAATAATTATTCATACTAAGGTAACGGTAAATGAAATAACAAAACCCAAGGTCAAATATGTGGGAAAAACACAAAGGAGAGATCTCTTATAGGAAGTCGTAAACAACCTCTCGACCAAACCACCACGACTTAAGAGAGTCGAAAACGAAGAGACATTTCGAAAAGTAAAGAGGAAGTATAAACTTACTCTAGGAGCAACCCATGTCATTAGACCCGACATCCAATAAAAGAAAGTAGTGAAATTCATACAGAACGGTAAGGGAGGACCGGACTTCTCAAAGATAACTTTCTAGTCGACAATAGGAATGCCCTTAGGGGAACACACAATAAACAACAAAAGGGGAACGACGAAAATTATAAACAAGAAACACAAACTAGAAACAATTAAACTAATTATATACAGAACCCCACAAAACGGAACCCAAATAGGACAAACTCTGAGAGACCCAAAGAACCTAAACCCACTAATAAAGGAAGGGGTAAAATCCCTTCAAAAGTTGATAATAGAGGAGTTCATAAAAGAGTACCAGAAAGAAAAACAGAAGAAGAAGACCCTAAGGGTACTAAGCTTACAACCCCACAAATTGTGACAGGACCTCCAGAGACTCTAACAGGAGTAAAGAAAATTAAACAAAAAGAAAAAAGGAGAGACTAAGTAAATAAAGATGGTAAGATAGAAAATGAAGTGATTAGGATAGAAGACGGAGACAATAAGATGATAAACAACGGAGGTCTCACAAAAACTAGAGTAAATAACGTAATAAGTAATATAGAACTGAGAAAAAATAAAGAAGATCCAGGAACAATTTGGAAAGAACGTAGAAGAGTTAGGAACAGAGGTCCGATAAATAGACACTAAGGTAAAACTAGAGTTCCAAAACCTAGTAAAAGTGATAGTAATAAGCCTTAAGAAATAGTCCATCTAAGGGATAGAGAAGGAGAAAAGAAACCAAACCACTCGTAAATAGGACAAGGAAATAGTCGACCCATAAGGAGACAGAGAAGTAGAACAAATGTAACGACTCAAACCCCACCGGAAAGACATAAGACCGTCAAACACCTCAAGAGAAATAACACCTCAAAGGAGCGACACCCACCCCAACATGTCCACCGAACAGTTTCAAAGAACCAATCCCTTCGAACACATCCACAAGGCCACCCACCTCGACCTAAAGAAGAGAGACCTCACGTTACTTCACAGGTCATTACTCAATACTCTACAGTTACCAAAACCTCATTGAAACCCGTCGGACATATAACCTCGAGTCCCGACACAAGGACACAACGACCTCTGAAACGTACCATACAGAACGAAACCTTGAACAACCGGGAACCCACCACGAACCAAAGTCACATCCATACCTCCTCAAACTATTCGAGGACAGTTAATTACAAGGGACCTCAGTCCTCAAGAGACCACAAGAGTCCTAAACCTGAATTCGGAGGACGAAGACCAAAAGTCAGAATAAAAATGTCATCAAAGTTCTGAAGAAGAAGATATGTTGTGGTAACTATTTTGTAGATCCAATTTGTACTTTTCAAAGAGGTGTCACTCCCTGTGGGTCTCTCCAAGTGTCTTAATGTACCTCTTATCTTCCTCCTCCTCCTTCAATCTCCACTGGGTTTACTCTACTCCACCTTAGTTATCTCCGCTCTCGTTCGATCGGTCATTAGTGAAGGAATACACGTGAGGTGTCGACCTATGCAGTCTCTACAAGTGCCTCAATTTGTCTCTTCTCTTCTCCCTCCTTCCTCTGTCTCCACTGGTCCTCCTATTTTTCTCCCTTAGTTTTCCTCTCTCTGTCTAGGTCGGTCATTAGTCAAGGGATTCACAAGAGGTGGCAGACCTTATGTGTCTCTAAGTGTCTTGACCCATCTCTTCTCTTCCCCCTCCCTCCTCTCTCTCCGCTGGACCACCTCTTTTTCCTCTCAGGTTTCACCCTCTCTCGTCAGTTCGGTCATTAGAACGAGGGTTCATTTTTACCCATGACTTCTAACCCAAGAATTTACATGTTTTAACTATTGTTTATGGTTTTTCGTTTCTAGTTTTTAGATCTCATCTCAAACCTTAAAGTTTTTATGTTATAATTTCTTTCCTTCTTTATTTTTCCTTCTCTTTTTTTTTTGGTTTCAGTGTTTTTAACATTATATATATATATATACTTCAAACGAAATTTTTTTATTCCAGAAAAAACAAAAACTTTTCATTATCATCCAATATTTTCACTTTTAATTTCCTCATTATCTCCTGAATTTTAAAAAAAGTTTTTAAATTTTCTTTTCTTACTAACATTTTTATCATTTTTTTATATAGATCCTGAAAGAGACCACAACAACACCCATAACACCCCAGTCAAGTAAAAGTTTATGAAGGAACCAGGCCGAATATAAAGAGTTCTAGATATCCGGGGAAGAATACATCAACCATGATTACTGTCCCAAAATTAGATAACGTGGACAGTGAAGGTTCCACCAAGGGAGACAAAATCGAAGAAGACAAACGACGAGAGAAGTCACAGACTAAAGGCTGAACTGTGTTTCCTCCGTAACCACCTGTGAAAAAAATCCGAGTGAACAAGTCAGTGCGAGACCTCTTCCTGCCTACGACGTTTATTGTGACCGCACACGAGTGTCACGGAGTCGGTGTAACCCGGACGGGGGTGAGTGCCGTGTACACGGGAGGGACACGTGTGACGAGTCCGAGATCCAACGAGACAACCTTGGCAGACTCCGACCGGGACCCGACGTACATGGAGGGTCCAGATTCTGTGAGTCCAAGTCAGTGAGTCCATCAGGAGTCTCCGCGTCTGAGTCAACCCGAACGCAAAACACGGGAAGGGTCCAGGCTCGTCGAGTCCATTACTTCACAAACCGCTCGTGTCAACGACGCTGAATAGTGGAGGGGGCAGGGACGGGGAGCCAAAAGACCCACATGTTGGTCACGTGGAAGAGTCCGTCTACAACTGACAGGTCTCGGTGTTCTTCAGAATCAATCGTTTCTTCGGACGAACGTCAAACCATCTATTACAGGGAGACCCCGACACTGACGGGGGAAGGTCGAGACCGACGGACAGTGGTCTTCCCCTACCAGACGTCGGTCGATCAAGACAAGTCAGGAAAAAAGACACGCACCCGGACCGCCACAGAATCCCGAAAAACGACCATCAATAGGGTGTCAGACCAAACGATCGGGTTCAATCAAGCGAGTCTAACGGGAAGCCGTAAGTCCGGTCTAGGAATGAGATTCGTTACGTCGGGCACGGAAGGACGGGTCGGGGGTGAACGATCACCGTCCACGTCCGTAGACGCGACGAAGAGACGACCTCCTCAATAGCGACCCGAGCATTAGACACCCAAATTTAATAAATAAATAAAAAAGAGGGACAATACAACCGGAGACACGAAGGTTCCGAGCGGTGTCTGAGCCGTTACTCTCACAAAGGACCACAAACCTTTGAAGAGAGAAAAATTCTGAGGGAGGGACCCTACCTCGAGGCAGGGATGGAGAACAGAGAAAAAAACAGAAAATATAAAAAAGGATGAAGAAAAGCTTCTGTTACCCGACGAAAAGACCCACGGACTACAGGAGACGGTCGTAAGTCTTCAACAAAACACTTTAAATGAGTCGCAAATTTACAAGAGAACTACTTAAACACCCCCTCTTTCACTAGAGGGGTAGGATAAAGAGGCGATAGAATCCTGGCGGGACGTTTACGAAAATTATCAAGTCGAATTCATTAAAATTTAAGAATATCGAGTCGAATCGAATTGAACCGAATTTTTTACGTTAAATTATTAGAATAGACTACCCTTTTACTCTCTTTGGACCATACACTGACATACGTAACACCAACATTCGTGACTGAAACTCCTTCGATTGACTGGATCAACGTGCTGGAACTTGTTCCAGAGTTAGTGAGACACGGAGTCACCGGGATAACATTTCCTCCCTAAAAAATCCCAATCTCAACCCTAATCTCAATTCTAACCCCAATCCAATACATTCTTATTTTATCCCGAGACATTGGTTACGAGATTCTTATCATGGTTCAAGTATCATCTTCGAGTTTTTTATAATAACTTGAATATAAAAACGTATCTCATTTTGTCTTTTCTCTCAGTAACAGATGACTTTAATGAGAAATACATTGAATCCTCTTCATTATGTTAAAAAGTCTTGAAAAGGAGTCTTTTGATAATTTTTCGTGAATTAAGTAATTTTTTAAAAAAAGAGAGGACCACCGAGTCTGTCACTTCTCGGACGAACGTTAAGTCCTCTGAGTCCAAGCTGGGGACCCAACCCTTCTAGGAGACCTCTTTCCTTACCGTTGGGTGAAGTCATAAGAAGGACCTCTTAGGGTACCTGTCTCCTCGGACCGTTCGATGTCAGGTACCCCAAAGCTTCTCAGCCTGAGTTGACTCGTTGATTGTGAAAGTGAAAAAGTAAGGTACATCCAACAATTTAATTGATTGACCCCACCAAGATTACGGAACCGTCGGGTACACTCGTTTGGTTTCGATTCGGACATTTGTGGAGTTCTAATTCTTTGACCTTGGTTTCCTGTTGGGTATTGTTTCTCTGTTGACCCGAAGAGAGTTCTTCCGTTTGTGAATTCGATGTCGGTTAACTCATGAAAGAACGAAACGAAGTCCAGAAAAATTTGAGGATAACCACCTTCCGAGGATTGGTGAAAGTCAAACAACGATGAGTCAATCTTAGATAAAAACGAGCTTATTTGAGTATTTTTAAAATTATAAGGAGTCAAATAGAAAATTGTTACAACTATATCGTAGTACCTCCTTCACGAAACTAAACAACCCGTTATTCTCTGGTTTAGTAGACTCGATTTGGTGAGTCCTGTACGAGGAGTGTCTCACGATCCAAGACAGTTCGATAAACGTACGACGAAATTTGAGACTCCGTACTTATCTTGCTTTAAAAAGGAAACGAGGTCAACTACGAACCGTTGTCTGTATTTTCTTTTATTATAAAATTCTTGTGACTTTTATGGTCGATTTTTTTGAATGAGACGGAATAAGAAATTTATCCTATACAAAAGTAAAGGTCCTGGATCGGATAATTACACGAATTCCATTCCAACGTCCGGATTCAAAATTAATTAAAAAAATTAACTTTTATATATAACTACAACCAAGTCCGAAGAAGTCCGAGAAAGTCAATCATAGAAAATGATTACTACATCTGATGAATTTCTCCTTTTTCATCTTAAACCGAAAGTATAAATTCCCCGAAGGGACTGGTTATATTGAACCATTTTTGTCTTTTCGGACGATGGTTCTCAGCATTCACAAAGATGAAATGGGGAGTCTACCCTTGATGAACTACAGAAGAAAATCGTGTCCTTCTAAAGGGAACATAAATATGTCGGGACAAGAACCGTCTAGACGAACCAACACCAACCACTACTCTGACACTACTTTTTCGTCCAATTTTGGGACCCCGTAGGACCAAACACTAGTGTCTCGTCCGTCAGGGGGACGTGTAACCCGGGACGACCCGATGTGTCGTCAGTAGTGGATCGTCGGGATCCCCTTTACAACTAAACACAACACTTACGGGTCTGATTTCTTTATCTTACTGTGTTGACGATTCCGTAGAAGAAACGGGAAGTCCAAATTAAGAATTACTTCCTCTTACCTTCTCGTCTCCTGGTGAGTTGTAAGTACGTATTCTTCTAGTACAGTTGATGGAAATCTGGATAGGAGTTTGTTGTATCCCTAAGGGACCACCGAGTCTACCATTTCTCAGACGGGAGTTTCACCCTCTGGACTCAAGATAGGGACCCAGTCCTCCTAGGGGACCTCTTCCTTTACCGTTGGGTGAGGACATGGATCCTTTAAGATACCTACCTCCTCAGACCACCCGATCTCAGGTACCCCAGCGTTTCTCAACCCGTACTGACTCGCTCGTAAGTAAGTTTGTTGTATTTTGAGTACTTGTAAAATAAATAAAAAGAATTAACTGGAGGGAGTTGTCCATAGGGAAGAGGGGAAGAGTGGACCGAGAACGAGTGACTCAACAATGGACTTCCGACCTGGAAGCTAGTAAGTAGAAAGAAGTCTTCATTATAAACAACTTACTTACTGAGGTGGGGAACTTAAATCTAACACTAAAGGAACATCTTACACCACAGATTGTATAACAGTAACAATTACTAACGACACATCTTTTGCAAAAAGATATTAATAAAATGATATAAGTAACCCCAGTTCTTTTGACTCACCACCTTTAATCATAAAGATAGCAAATACATACTTAGTATGAAAAAGACTCATTTATGACGTTTATCACTATCCGAGTTAACTCATAAACCACTATAACGAAAAAAAGAAGAAAGATAAGAGGTTTTTATCCACACACAAAGAGAAACAAGTGAACACTGAGGTTTTTATCCACACACAAAGGAAAACAAGTGAACACTCAATAAAGTCACGAATGGACCCTCAATAACGTTTATGGAAGTGAGGTAAAGAGTGACTACTGGATAACTACTGGCCTCTCAAGACTGGGTTTCCTTCGTTTCTACGAAGTCAAATCCGTAAACAACCGACATCTTACACGGTCGATTTTCACGGGAGTGTGTCGAGGGTCTACTGAGTCGTTTTGTTTATGTTTAGTCGTCCTTCTGACTCACCTAGAGACAACTTTTGACGTCCTTAAGATCTAAGTTACTCGATATTCATGTCAAGGGTTTATGTACCTTTTGACTTTCCTCAAATAAGAAGACACGAAAAGACTGATAAGGGACACAGGAAAGGAGTGTTTACAATAGTATCAGTGTAGTTGTTAAGTTTTTAGATTTTAGTTGTACTTAAAAGATATACTATTCATGACTCCTACGTCGACCTTTACGATCAAGAGTAGAGATGAGGCACAATGTTCACCTTTATCTAGAAGTAGCATAATGATTAAGTACCTAAGAGACCGAAAACACTGAAGACTTGTTCTTTTAGGGAACCGAAAGGACACCTTAGTCCTTACATTGTCCTTTAGACAATTCAGTCCAAAAATTGAGAGAGACACAATACGTACACTGAAGGGTCTCTTTGTCTTCGTCTGTCTAAAGGACAAATATCACATCTTGAGGTCTGGTCAGTAAAGTTCTCCTTTCTTCCCTTTCAATCTACACTGTCGTGTAATATCACGACAGACCGTAGACCAACGAAAAATAACAGACATTTTAAGGACCCTTTCCTAAATGGAACTGATTAGACACATTTGTAGATTGGTAGACAAATAAAAGTTTGAGTCGTACCTCTCTCGAAGACACAAGTCCTCTGACACCAGTCTTCCCCACTTCAACATGAGTTGGTACGTAAATAGATAAGTCGTTTATAAACGTTTTTGGAGAAAACCCTCAATTTGTGACACCGGACCTTTAAAAATTTTAGTATTCTTATAAAATTTGTTTTTTAAAGAAGTCAACGTGAGAGTTAGACCTTAACATCTACACTTATGTAACGATATAACGGCACATTGTGTCACCTCCCTCAATAATTTAAGAGGAGGAAACTCTGTTCTATCTCTTCAGTCGTACCCTAACTTTCAAGAACTTTTTACTACTCCTTAGATAACCTACCCTTTATCCACTCTACCCTTTCACTTTTTTATATTTTACGAATAAACAGAAAGGTATCTTGAAAGTGTTCAAACCCTTTATCCGTCGATAATTTTATCGACTTTGTAAACGTTTGTATTATTCCAATAAACTTATAATTTATCGGTTAATATAACTGTGTTACTATATTTTAAATCTTTATTAATCCCAGAATTTCTAGTAGGTCTATTCTACGAGAAAATAAAAAAATTATAAATAAATAAATAAACCGACGTGACTCAGAATCGACGTCATACAACCTAGATCAAGGAACTGGTCCTTAGTTTGAGACCGGGAGACGTAACCCTCGTACCTCAGAATCGGTGACCTGGTGGTCCTTTCAGGGTCTACGGGAAAATTTCTACCTTTTTGACCTGGTACGTTACCATTTACTAAATGTGTTCCAGTGGGTCGACACTCCGACATCTTGGTCCTAGGATCGGGTACTAAAGTCTACGACTTCGTAGAATAGATAAATCAAAGGGAAATAATCACTTTACATACTTCTCACATTGTATAAACTGAAATAAGTGAAAAGAAATTGTTGATTAGTAAATCCTTGTACTATTTATCTTTTCCAGAATATATGTCAGTAATAAACCTCATAAGAATATGTCTTTGTTTCTTTTAGGGGTTTCTTAGACATACTACTTAAATTCTTAAGTATAAATACACAATCCATTCTTCTCTGTATTATTATAAAGTACATACTCATTATGAAATGTGAAATGTTTCGTAAAAGTGTACGTGCGATAAAACAGGAGAGTATAGTTTACACACCCTACGGTAATAACGGAGGTACCATGTGTAACCCTTTAACGTTTAGTCTGAAAAACTGTCTTACGGTGTGTCCAAGTCTCATCGTTTCAGTCCCAAGTTTAGGAATAAAAAGGTGATGTCAACGTCCTGAGAACGATCATATGAGGGTAACAAAGGGATTGTGAACTTTATAAGTCATTTATGGACGTGGAAGGGTATAGTCAGTCCATAAATCTAGATTCGTCGAATCTTACACTAGAATAAAAGTTGTCACAGGTTAGACCAACTCCTTCTACCATGAATTTATTTTACTACGTATACTCTATCCAAAATTATTTTTTTAGTTTTAAACATGGTCGAAGTTCAAATCAAATTCAAATTCGATGTTCTCGAAGGGAACATCGAGTCCATCATTTCTTAGGCGGATGTTACACCCTCTGAACCCAAGCTAGGGACCCAACTCTTCTAGGGGACCTCTTCCCTTTCCGATGGGTGAGGTCATAAGACCGGACCTCTTAAGGTACCTAATATATTAGGTACCCAGTCTGTCTCTCAACCTGTGCTGACTCGTTGAAAGTAAAATTCAAATCATTCATAAGAAGTCTATGGTTTAATGTAGTCCCCTTATGTTCGGGTGACTACTAAATAAAACATTTAGAATTTCAACTTGAGATTAGTAGTTGAATGAAACGTAATCAATGAACACATTACATTAAATATACGTTATTTTTGGACTCTTTTTACACTAATATCTCTTTATTACCATGACATTACGATCTAACACTTTTTTAAGTACAAGTATAACTTAAAATCGTTGTTTCACTATAATAAACCAGAAGCAGTATCTATACTTTGAAATCTGAACAGTGTCTAGGTCAAAAGTTTTGGGAAATTGACGTCTGTAAGTAAGAAACCACCACGATCTTATAAGTGGAACGTGATGATCTGGATAATCTTGACAACGTGTCCAGTCTATGATACCCGTCCTAAAATATGAAGTTATTATCACGGTCTTAAAGTTAGGTTATTGACCCTAGACTCGTGTGACGTAAGGCGATTAGATAAAAAAGTTTATCATTTTACACTCTTTACGATAAAGTTTTACATCAGGACATGATGAAAAAGAAAGAAAAAAAAAAAAAAAACTCATTAAACTTGAATGAAAGATTTAAGACGACTTTCCACTAAATATAAGACACTTCCAAATCGTAATAAAATCAAACAAAAGGGACAACTAGATGTAAATCGATAAAAATTTGGAAGTGAAAAGGTATACAGTACCTATTGTCGGTTAACACACGAGGGCCACTTTTATTGTTTCTTCATTTGTGACCGAAGGACGAATGTTGCCTGGACTAATGTAGACTCAACTAAAATACCATCATAAAAGTGATACACGACGATAAATCACAGTGTAACCCCTGTAAATCATGAGGATCAAAAAGATACTGTAAAATGAGGTAAAATTAACTATTGGTGCACTCTCTGATGTAATTTACAGATTGAAACCTTCTGAAAAACCGTGTCACCAAGGCTCCAACCGGTGAGTGACCTTAAAGGACCTCACAAAAATCTCTTTATGACTACGGACCCAGAGTGGGTAGTGGGTATATAATACCGAATTACCCAGACACTACAACAGAACAAAATTTTGAAGATCTACAATTTTTGAAGATCTACTAAGATTACACGTCGGTATGAATCACTCCATGGTGGACCAAATCTTCTTTAGTAGGATTTTCGACTCGTCGTTACAGAAAAATTCTTTAGTGGTCCATTTAGAGATGAGTTCTTAATCTTTATAACACCAGTTGTACTTCGATTCTGAGGGTTATCATTTTAGGTTCATGACACAATGAAGATCCATCACTATACGATCATTCACAAATTTCGACAGAGTTCTTTGTTTTGAGAGTAATCAACACGAAACGGAGGAAGGTACTACATTTATTTATAAGGGTAGTACCGACTAAAGTTCGATGGTCACCAAATTGTTGGTCGAACGGTTTAAGAACTTTTAGATAGTCGAGAACACTTTGTTTAATTCGGTGGAGGTCGTGTGACGACGACGATTTTCTTACTGAAGGTCCTTTCAACTATAGTCTATTCAATAAATGGGAAACTCCTAATTTACACAAATAAATCCGAAACAAATCGAGTCTCATCTATTAGTCGTTAACTGTAAAAAATTTCAACGAATCCAATCGTCAATATATCGTTACAAACAACCCAAAAGAAACTTAAATGGAGTCATCCTAAAAACTAACAAAAATGAAAACACATTTATTATAAGAATTATTTCAATCAGTGAACTATATCATTAATTGCAGTTGTCGAGACTCTAGGACACTTCAAGAGTACATATACTTGGAGCACACGTAATGATCCATTTATTATTATTGTTTCTGGGAAGATATTACGAAAAAAACACGGTACGTGACAATTCATGAAACACATAATTGAATAAAGAATAAATGTTGAGGAACTCCATATAAGATAATAATTGGGGTAAAAATGTCCATTTCTATTTTAGAAATACACCAAGACTCTCCACTTCATTGAACGGGTTACTGTGTGTCGATCTTTCATCGTTTAACCTTAAACTTGATCCGTCAGACTGACGAGAATTAGTCGAATGTATTTTTTTTATTGATTTCTTAGTTATATTAAAAGACTTTAATAAAAACTTAGATTAAAAAGGGGGAGGAGAGAAGACCAACAAACTTCTAGAAAAAGTTTAGATTGTTATACATCATGGACGACTTTATTAATGAAGTAGAAGGAGTAATAGTCGTATTAAGGTGAGAAGGACAATACTCTCGTTTTCAAGGGCACTAAAAACATATTACTACTTTAATATAAAAAACTCCTTATGTAAAATACCACTCAGTATAATGGTGTCTGGAGATTTTTATTGTGGTATCTAAAATTTCAGAGAAAAAATACCCAAATAGATCGACCTCGGTTTTATATTTTTAATTTTTTTGTAATGGAGTCAATACTACAGAGGGTCTGTACACAACTGACTTACGGGTCACCGTCTCTTCTTAGTTCACATCGAAATTTTTTTAATAAACCTTTATTGAAGTTTCAACATATTTTATAGTTCTTAGTCTAATGAACTTTCTCTTGTGTATTTCGAGAATGACTCTAAGTAGATAACAAGTTAAAGTGAGGTAAACGACATGGATAACGAAAGAGAGACATAGAGACACATTACATATAGTGTGTGTATTAGTGTGGGTTTTATAAAAAAATATTTTAAAAACTCTCATTTAGTATATGTAATATCAAGTGATAAGGTTTTATCAAGTGATGTATGACACAAAGAACGTATTTGTGTCATTCGAAGATAATCATAGATTAAATGAGGAATATAAGGTTAAATGGTTGATTAGATTATGACAGTAAACCTTATAAATAAAACAGAGATCATGTCTTAGGTCCGACCGTATTTAATGACGTAAATCAACAGTCCATAAAAATCAAATTACATTAGACTTTGTAAAGTTGTCTCGAAAAGAAACAGAGGACTCTGTAACTGTAAAAACTTCTTAAGGTGGTTGTGGGGGAGGAGAAAATATTGTCTTGTAAGAAGTAAACCTTAAACAGACGACAAAGGAGTACCAATCTAGGTCTATTCCTAAGGTCCGGTCTTGTGACGTATTCGGTGTAACGAAGGAAGAGTCCTATAGTGTAAACTTCCATATACCAAAAGTAAATTGGAATAACTACTCCCAATAAAACTAATTTTTTTCTCCACCAGGTCCAGAAGATGACTTACCAATATTAAAAAAGGGAAAATTGATTATTCGTTAGACATACCTCTATAAAATTCTGGTTTGTTTATAGGATGAGGATTAGTTTAGAAACGAGATCTAAAACGGTGCTCCCTTCAGGAGATCTAAAATGTAGGTAACTGTTAAGAGTAGACTCGGTCGAAACTGACTTTACCAACCTTTTTACAGTCAAAAAGGTTAGGGTCGTAAAAAAGGGTGTAAATAGTCAGTCTGACACTGTAAAATGATATTCCTTCTGTGAAAGAAGAGAGAGAGTGGGAGAAAAAGAAAGAAAAAGTCACATAAGTACCTAAGAAGAGAAAGAGGGTTACAAAATAATTAAATATTAAAAAGCTGAACAGGGGTAAAACCAGTCAATTCTCATGGGAGTTCGACTGAGACTATAAAACCACTGTATAGAAATAATGAAAAACCTTTTGAAGGAATTAAAGACCGTATTGTTCCATAAAATACGAATACAACATGGATGAGACGAGAGTGTAGAATTAATCGGTAAAGAGATTCCTTGGTAGTAAGGAAAATCACCTCTTATATAATCTGTGGTTCTAGACTCGTGACCCGTATGAGTAAGGATGTCTCAACAGAAACGAAGACTCAAGAAATCCATCTTTTTAGATTCTTTTCATACGTACACGTATGTATGGGTATACATACTTAAATATAAATAAGGTTAGGTAAACATGGACCAAGAGAGAACAGAGGGGAGACAGTATAAACGTACAAGAAAGAAGGTCTTCCTTTTAAGATCGACGATTGTTGTAGTTGTGTAGAAGAGTAAACGAGTTAGTACATTATATAGACTTTATTAAAATAATGAACCCGTCTTACAATGGGATAAGAACGGACGGTTTTTATTCGACCTGAGTCATTAAAGTACGAATCGATTATAAGTTTTCTTTTCCTTGAGTATAAAGGTGTTTGTCGGAATATGTTCTTACAAATATCGTCGAAATAAGTATCTTCGGTTTTGGACCTTTATCGAATAACAGAATTCTCTGCTTGCCTACTGATTCGACACTATATAAATATGTTACCTTATAATGAGGTACTATTCTTCCTTGTTTAATAACGACGTACGTTGTTATACTTACTTAAAAATTTAGTAATACGACTGAAAATTTTTCGTTTGTCTTTTCTTGTGTATTACGAACTAAGGTAAACATAGTTCAAACTAATGTCCGTTTTGATTAGATACCACTATCTTTGATTTAGTGATGAACGAAGACAACCTCGACCCTGTCCTGTCCTGTAACCCTTCTTCGTACTCTTTTGTAAGACCCTAATCCCTTTACACGATATAGAGTTAGTCCTACACTTAATATACTCTCGTGTGTAAGCAGTGTTACCAAACTTGAGATATTATAGACAAGTAAAGTGACAGACATTTAATCGGTGGAACAGATACTAGTGTGGTGGGACTTGTGTGGACTAGAACGGATATTTAATTGCGAGTTAAAAATTTAACCAACCTCATCACCGACGATAAAAATCGACTTCGATCTTGAGGAGTAAATTTTTGTCTAGGAAGAATATCAAACGGAGTGAAGACTAGGAGATTGGGGGTAGTGATCGTAAACTCGAACGATAGGACTAGTTAAATGAATGAAGGAAAATGATAGAATAATGAAGGAAAATGATAGTAACGTTTATAAATTTTATGTTGTATTCAATCTTGTATTGTCTATTAATTTACTGTAATAGGTAAGAAATCCAGACCGGTTATATGTATGAAATTAGAAATTATATCATTTGCACGTATGTTTAACTTTTACAAATTTATTATGACTTTAAATCTAATTAGGAGTCACATTCTGAAACGAATAGACTAGATAATTCTGTTCTCGTTTTGTTTGACATCACATCCGTCCGGAACGGCTACCTTTGTACTAAAGGTTATAGTCTACTAGTTTATAGTGAAGTCATTCTTTTGAAAAGAGTCTGGAAGAGTATTTAAGACCACGTCTGGTGTAGGAAGTAAAATGTAAGGAATTTTTTTTCTTTCTCTAATTAACTTATAGATTTGGAGATTGATCCCATGTCGTTTAAACATAATTATTGTCTGCAATATTCTTTAGAGTATTCTAATTTGAGTCTTTAGTTTATAGTTATACAGTCAACTATAGACCCTTAAGTCTTAGTACCGACAACTTTATCCCCTTTGTCAAAATTGTAACTAGATTCAATGTTGTCTCAATATAAAAGATTCACCGTTCAAAAATACGTAATAAACGTGTCTAATTTTCGATAATTTTGACTAAAAGTCCTGTTAGACGTGTAAACGTAGTAGACCCCTTATAAATTTTTATGGTTACCGAGGAGGAGGAAATTCTTTAAACGAAAATCAACTAGACATAACCCCGAGGGTATAACCATAAATGAAAGATACATTTAGACGACACCTCGATCCCTAGTCTGGGAGACATGATTTCCTTTTTTGTAAGTTTCGTGGTGTACTTAGATAAATATCAGTTACATACACAGCTAATCACTCTTGTCGTGGAGTTTTTTTTAACAATCTCTAGTAAGGTATATTGGAAACAGTAGTAAAAATAGACGGTAGATGTTTTCCAGAGGTTATTAGAGTTGAATATAACTACTGTACAAAATCATGTTCAATGATACCTAAGAACTTTTGTTATACGAATTTATAGATGTTTATATGACGTTAACTGGCAAAACGTTACACGAAACGAACATTTTGAATCTAAACGAAAACGAAAAGAGAACCACTCAGATTGGATTGAATAGGTATGTAATTTTTTTTTAGTAAAAATCTACAACAAAGATTTTATCGTCTATCCAAAACAGTAAAGATTTAGAACTTAGACTTGGACTTCATGGACATCTACTGAGATACCAAACTTATAGTTTGTAATTGAGACGGAAATAAGAATTGGTAAAAAAGGTAAACATCAGGTTTCTTCTTTCTGACAAAACTTTTATTGTATTGGTAAAAGAGATAAATTTACGTAATAAAGGTATCAATCTCACTTTAATGAGTGGTGGTGGTAAAAAGGTAGGTGGTTGAAAGAGAAATAACAACAGAGAAACGGTAGGGTAAAGACATGAACTAAGTCACTCGGAGAACGGTTCCAATGTCACGAGACGTCTCTGTGTAAGTATATTAACTTAAAGATTCTGAAACTAATTTCTTCGTCAAGTGAGTCATGACTTAGTAAAAGTATTGTACAAAGTACTCCGTGTAAGTAAAAAGTTGTCTTACTTCACCCGATGGGAAAACTTGCGATCACCCTTATTAGACAGAGTTTCGTCAACTACCTTGATTGAAACTTCTCTTTGTTATTTCAAATGGAAACAAAAAGATAACAGTCGACACCAAAGAAGTTTAAGGACCGGATCGAACTTCCTCTAGAGACACAAAAATTTCCCTGAAAGTCAAGAATATCAATATTATAGGGGAAAGAACGACTACTAGTGAGACCCAAACCGGTTCAAAGGGTCAAAAGACCACCGATTAGGGTGTGGACTTTTAGTTCTATCACAATCTTAAAACAACTGAGTCTCTCGTAGATGGATTTCCCTAATATACCCACCAATATAAGATATGAGTCGACACGAAGTACACACATCCACCGTCCATTATAGTGAATGATGATTCCTAGAGGAGGGTACAAAGTAGTGGACTACTTTGGTTGAACCTGTAAATTTTAAAACAATAATGTTATCATTACAGACTTCTAAAATTTGAGTCTTCATAAATCGGATTTATCACGTTCAGTAGATGAAAATGGAATAGGTTAGGGTACGAGGTAACTCTTCGTGATTAATATCAAAACATACCTAGTAAGGTCTGTAAAATCAAACATGTTTATTTATAACATCTATATAAAAATTTTACTTTGATACTGAATATATACGAGAAGATACTAAAAAAGGGAGACATTATATAATGTCTATATCTATTCTTAAGAAGGGTGTAGGAACTACCTTTGAGTAAAGACTTTCGAACAACATCGGGGATTTAATAAACATGGTGACGTTTACTATTTCTATTCATTTTATTAATTTTTTATAAAAAGGTAAACTATCGTTTTGTTTTAATCTGAGTTCATAGTAATGACATAATGAGTTCTAATATCTTTATGTATCTTTTTATCTTTACATTTTACTCTCTCTGTGTTTTTCTTTTTTGGATCAATATATATTTATATGTACATAAATACCGATATATATGTATTTCTGTCTCTTCCGCTACCGTGGGGTGAGGTCATGAGAACGGACTTTTTAGGGTACCTGTCTCCTCGGACCATCCGACGTCAGGTACCCCAGCGATTCTCAGCCTATGCTGTCTCGCTGAAGTGAAAGTGAAAAGTGAAAAGACGTAACCTCTTCCTTTACCGTTGGGTGAGGTCACAAGAACGGACCTCTTAGGGTCCCTGCCCCCTCGGACTACCCGACGGTAGATACCCCAGCGTGTCTCAGCCTGTGCTGACTTCGCTGAATCGTCGTCGTCGTATGTATTTCTTTACACTTCTTGATCTCGGTTATTTCCTAATACTCGACATAAGAAAAAAAGACTAAGACTAATTAACAAAGAATAAACTACACTAAAACCTGATACAAAAAGTTTGATTTGAAGACGTTATCTCGGATTCTTAGATGTAAAGTGGTTCGGAGTTCCACAGAAAAACGTGAAATTTTAAACTGTTATTAAGTCAATCCCTCAGAAAATAACTCTACAAGAATATAAAACGAAGATAGAGTCGACATGTCACTTTAGGTATCTAGATTGGTTTGAATCTCATACTTAGATAAGGGTATTCAAGGGTATCAAAAGGTCCGTTATGTTGTACTAAAACGAATAAAATAGATTTTTATCTTCGGAAGAATTTTCGAAAGACTTATCCATTTCAATGACCATGAAACTACTGGTATCTATGGACTCCAGTAACCGAAGAAAGAGAGGAATAAATATGTCGAGACCTTTAAAGGTTTCTGACAAGTGTGGTGAACACGAGTATAGATACCTTGTAAAGGATCTTTATCAACGTTTATTTCGACTACCACCAGTACTGATCTGAAAGACAGAGATAGGTAACGAGGTTGACGTCCTTTCGTACTATAATCACATTAACTTGACCTTAAGTGACAGTGTTGTTTGAAGAAAAAAGGAGTTATTAAAAGGATCTGACTTATAGGACGAAATACTTCGTAAGTGAAAAGTGTTTGTCAAATAGGTGTATGAATACATTATGGTCTGTTAGATCTCCATCTCTTTCTTTTAAGACCGAATCGATTTATCGTGAAAATTTAACTCCAAAAGGTAATTGAAATCATATAAATTGAGAAATGAAGTATTGTGAAATCAATATTTTGATTGAAAGTCTTTTCGGCTTCTTACCCAACTGATTCAAAGATTCTAAAGAAAGAAGTATAGGATAACTATACTTTGACGGAAACTTTAGTCATCCGTAAGATTACGTAAATTCGTCGAGAATAAACTCAACCAGATAATTTTAACGGTGTTTGTATCACTTTTAATAGACTAACTGTGGTACCTTCTAATTAGGGTCTTCTCCCAACATGAAGTTGGACACTTCGAGGGTCTGAGGACCCTTTCCTCAATCTTCCTTTATCAGTTACGTAAAAAGAGTTTTTCCTAGAAGAATTAATCTTGTTGTTTCTTGTAAAGAATGGGTCTCGAAAGTACATGAGTAGTTTCAAGAGTGACCTCTGTTCAAAGGTCCACGGATCCTTAAACAACGAGTAACACTACCTACTCTTAAGTTGGGTCACTATCCACTCTAAGTCCTCTGAGTTTATTCTACGACTTCGGAGTCTTCTAAGAAAAGTTTCTACAGACTTCGTACACTGAGAATGTCTCTGGGTTACCCCTTTTCGTCACAGTCCTGACCCGTTACTTACCGAGAAGTTAATAGGTGACCCTGTTTTCCTTTGGAGTGTATTACAGAGGAAGTCAGAGGTTTTTACAAATATTTTTAGTTACTCTCATGATAAAATTAGAAATTTTTAAAACCAACTAGAATGTAAAAATTCTTCACGAAGTCAGGAATTGTGAAACTTTTTCTCAGGTATTTAACTCGGGAGACGACATAATTTAATATACCCGTACTTACTTACTTATACACACACACGCACACACACACACACGAATCCGTAGAACGAGTGAGAGTTAGGACTCAGACGTGTTAATTCTTAAGAACAACTTTCTCTTCTTTCTCTCCTTTTTACAGGTACTCATAACACTATTGACGGAGTTTATACAACACCCTCTCTTTACGTCCTCTTGTCACACTCCTGCATAAGTATCCATTCCTTCCGAACCTTATCAACCGTATAGGTTCCGTCCGTCTCATCCGTCTGTTATGCCAGTCAAATAACGTCGTCTCGTGTCTTTAACGAAAGTACCCACTTATTTTTTTCATCGTGATTTTGTACGAGAAACTGGTATCGTTTCTAAAATTAGAATTTTTTTGGAAAGTCCAGGTTTAATTCGTCCAAGAACCAATTATTTTGTTCAAACTTGAAACTTTATTCAGATATCAAACTTTTTCCTATAAAATATTTTTATTATATATAACTCTTGAGTTATCAGTGGTACGATTCACGAAGAATACCTAATAAAATATACTAGGAAAGTTGTTGAGGTTCTCATTCCGTAATAATAATGTAGGTAGAAAGGTTACTCTTTTGACCTTGAACCCCTCCAATCCATCGAACACAGGTTTGAACTTATTCCTCTCCAAACTAAACTTGGACCATAGCAAAGAGTCACGTATCTACAATCTAGTTATAAAATGTGACGAAGACGATATTATACCCGAAGGGACCACCGAGTCTCCAATTTCGTAGACGGAGGTTACGTCCTCTGGGACCAAGCTAGGGACCCAGCCCTTCTAGGGAACCTCTTCCTTTACCGTTAGGTCAGGTCATAAGAACGGACCTCTTAGGGTACCTACCTCTTCGGATCATCCAATGTCAGGTACCCCAGCGTTTCTCAGCCTGTGTTGACTCGCTGAAGTGGAAGTGGAAGTGAAAGACGATATTATATATACGACCTCCAGGACCGGTTTCTAGTCCGTTGTGCGACTATAGTGGTACTGACCTATCTCTGTAAGTGAGAGACGAACTTTTCGTTCTCTTCACACTGAAGAGCCCACCAGGTCACCTACCCTTAGGTGAACGGTTTCGTCTCCTGTACCCAAGTTATGGACCGCACCCTTCTAGGATTCACGGTGTGTCGTTGACTTGGGTCCTCGGTGTTGATGACTGGGGTACATGACGTTGATCACTTTGGGCGTACAGATCTCTGACACGGGATTTTGTTCTTTTCGGTGGGTACTCTTCCGGCACGTGGTGTCACTTCTCATCGGGGACGAACGCCGTTGAGTTCTTTCGGCCGTGTCGTTACTTCTAGGTAGTGTCTGCTTTTATTTATTTAGTAAATATTTTGTTTTCTCCACTTTCAGTTTTCTACTTCATAGGTCCAACATACTATGTAGTCTGAGGGTCAGAATCTGGTTCGCCTCGTTTATACTTTTGTGAAACTCGTATTCACGCCGAGAACCCTTATGGTTCAACTATGGTATGGGAAAGGATTGTCCAAAAAGTACGACTGTAATTAGGACCGGAACTCTGTTACCTATAATGGTCCAATGTACAAATCATGCGTCAAACCGTGAGAAGGGTTATTAATTTTATTGGTTTAGTTAAATGGGTGTTGTCCTCTTCGTGACTCGAGATCCAGAGTCCAATGGTTATAGTATCAACATGGTATTGGTAGCGTCAATACACAAATCTCAGGTTCAACCCAACTTTTTTACGTTTTAGTATGTGTCACCTAGGTTTTTAGTAGAATTTAATGAACACGGACCTACTAAGTTCCACCCTTACTTTATCATTGATCTTGTTAAGGAGACAATCGACCGATTGGGTTAGGATCCGGTCCTCTTACATTGACCTCCTTCATATAACATGACCCTATCTTCTTTGTCAATACTTTCTTTCCCAAAAACTAATCGTCTTACACAATAAAAGATTTTGTGAATTAATTTTACTTATTACGATCCTAAACACAGAAGTTTTTAAATCCATAAAACGGATTTAGAGATTCATCTTATATTTTTCTATTATGTTTACTTGCATATATCTTTTTATCTTTGTCTGAGTGTCTCTTTTGTTTAATCGTCAATGTTCACCTCTCCCCCTTTTCGTCTCCACGTACAATCCCCACGTCTCATTCTCTGTATTTCATGAAACATATTTTGTCTATTCGTCGTTCCTATATAATAAATCGTATCTCTTCATATCGGTAATAGAGAAGTATTACAAAACCTCATATTAGACATTTCACTCACTTAGTAATACGACGAGTAGACTTTGATTGTATTACAACATTTGTAAAGTCAAGTCAAGTCAAGTCAGTGAGTCAGCACAGGTTTAGAAACGCTGGGGTACTTAGCGTCGTACGGTCCGGAGGGACAGGTAGTGGTTGAGGACCTCAAGTGAGTCTGAGTGTAGGTAGCTCAGTCACTACGGTAGGTCGGTAGAGTAGGAGACAACAGGGGAAGAGGAGGACGGGGGTTAGGGAGGGTCGTAGTCTCAGAAAAGGTTACTCAGTTGAGAAGTGGACTCCACCGGTTTCATGACCTCAAAGTCGAAATATGAAGTTATTTTTTTATTTATTGGTACGGGTATCCCAATAAGGACTTGAGAGTCGAGTCAGTAAGAAGAGATGGAAACCTCACTGTCGGAAATCTAAAGTTAAGTTAGTAGAAAGGACTATAAAAGATCATATAGAAGTGAATAGTGAGTTTCGTTAATCAGTAAATTGTACAATTGAAAATAATTAAAACCTGTAATGAAGTAATTGTACTTACAGTACGTGGCTTCAGAACTAAGGTACACACACCCCCTATTATGCACTAATATAAGTGTATTATATTCCATTTTCTCCTCTCGTTTTTTCGACTGAATTTCGAGTCGGAAGTCTTTACTTCTTGTACCGTAGATCAGGGTAGTGAAGTACCGTTTACCTACCCCTTTGTCATCTTTGTCACTGTCTGAAATAAAAGAACCCGAGGGTTAGTGAAGTCTGTCACTGATGTCGGTACTTTAATTTTTCTACAAACGAGGAACCTTCTTTTCGATATTGTTTGGATCTGTCACATAATTTTTCGTCTCCGTAGTGAAATGATTGTTTCCAGGTATGTCAGTTTCAACACTAAAAAGGGTGCCAGCACATATCTACACTCTCAACCCGGTATTTCTTCCGACTCACGGTTTCATAACTAAGAAAGTTTGACACCACGACCTCTTCTGAGAACTCTCAGAGAGTCTGTTTTTCCTCTAGTTTCGTTAGTTAGGATTTCCTTTAGTTGGGACTTATAAGAAACCTTCCTGACTACGACATCGACTTCGAGGTTATGAGGTATGAAGCCAGTGGACTACGTTTCTCGGCCGAGTGACCTTTTCTAGGACTCGGTCCTTTTCTAACTCCCGTCCTCCTCTTCCTCCACCGTCTCCTTCTCTACCAACCTACCGTAGTGGTTAAGTTACCTTTACTCAAACTCGTTTAAGGCACTCTATCACTTCCTGTCCCTTCGGACCGCACGGCGGTAAGTACCAGTGTTTGTCAGTCTATGTTCACTTACTGATTTGTTGTCGATAAGTGTATTTCCGGGTTCATGAATTGGGGTACGTACGTACGTCGTCCCTTAACAAACAAATGACGGACTTACTTATTTACTTTACATTCAAAACACGAATACTCCCTAAAAGAAACGTAATTTAGTATATCGTTTATACTTTCGTAGATTTTAAGTACGAATATTAGTTATTATACTAAGAAGATTTGAAGGAAAGGAGAAGAAGAGAAGGAAGGTAAACGTATGTCAGATCTCAGTACCTTTCTCTTTCCGACACTCGATGTGAATTCACAATTTGAATCAACATCATGGGTAAGGAAGTAAATCAGTGAGGTACACAGTCACCGTTTCGTCCGCCAGGAAAGGGATAAGTCCTGTTGTGATAGAATCCTATCGTGATCCCTTCACGTACACTTTATTAAGGTCCCAAGCACCATGTATGCGAGTGACGTACGTACGTCTATTAACAAGTTGTACTTAAATAACTTGACTTCATCGTGACCTCTATTGCACCACTTACTTTGTTGAGAAGGACGGGAGTACCCGGAATATGAGGTCAATCCTTCTGTACGTAATTTGTCTGTGAGTCTCTGTAAAATCTTATACGTTAATAATAATAAAAAAATAGTGAACGTCTACCTCTGTTACTTACTGTGATTTCTCAGTCACTTGGTAAAGATACAACCTTCTATGAAACGTATTAAAGAATGTGTGGTCTACGGGACTAAGGTTATCAGAATAAATAGAAGTCTTGAGTCTGTGATCCCGTAGACCACGAGGAGGTCTGTAGATAAACTCTCTTACACTGTTACCGTTAAGTCCGAACTATCGAAGGAGAAAGTCCAACGTTCGTTCGCAAAAGCAGAATAGAATTTTTACGACTCTAATTTCAACAAAAGAATTACTTTTGGTAAAGAACCTCGAAAGAGTCGGTGGTCACCCATAAACTAAAAAATCAATGATATCACTGTCAACGTAATACGACGGGTTTCCTTCAATTATCGAAAAGAAAACAACTTACCGTTATTTATCTCCCTTCTTGATCGATCAGTAAGGAGGTTTGTTACGTTAATCGAAACAAAAAGGATCCGAACTTGTATGTAACGGAGAAAAGGTCTCTAACCAGATTCTAAAGTGTAGTAATAAGGATTATCTTGTGAACTCTAGACCAATGAGTAAGTAACCCCTCTATTGGTTTCTGTCTTAAAGACGTAAAGTCACAAAAAGAGATCAATAATCTCTTATATGTCTCGATCAGTGTCAAAAAAGATGAGGTAAACGTAAAGAAGAATCTCTCTTTCACTATAGTTGTCGTAATTTTATCCATCATAAAAAGTCCGTAATCGTGTTTCTCGACATCCTTTGTGAAAAGTCCTGAGTCGGTAGACGAGGGAATATCAGATACCCTCTTCCGTTAGAGAAGTTTTATTAAGTGAACGTTTCGTATCACTTTTCACACACTCATATACACACTCACACACATACATCGAAATAAAGTATTCCTTGTTTATATTTGAGTGTTTTTAAGTCTACTAAAAGATTGGTACACAATAGGTCCAACGGATGAAATAAAGGAACTAATGTAAAATTTTAAAAAAGTTATTAACTCTACCATATTACACCAAATACCCGAAGGGTCCACCGAAATCGTCGTTTCTTAGGTGGACGGTTGCGTCTTCTGTGTTCTCTACACCCAAACTAGAGACCCAGTCCTTTTAGGGGACCTCCTCCTTTACCGTGGGGTGAGGTCATAAGAACGGACCTTTTAAGGTACCTGTCGGACAGTCCGATATCGGGTGCCCCGTTACTTGTCAGTCTGTACTGACTCACTAACTCTTGTGTGTTACACCAAATGTGTGTGTATACATACACATATGTGTGTGTGTGTGTGTGTTTGTGCATAAAGTCCATTCCATTTCAATCTAGTATCTTAGTTAAGTACATATTTGACATGAAAGTAAATAAGTACAGTTTGGTACAGAAGGAAGTTTGTTACCTTTTGATCAAAACATCAATTTAAGATCGGACATTGCACGAGTACTAACCCCTATGAACCACTTTTACGTAATAGAATTTACCCGTGTGATTGAGTCATTACACTCGACGACGGTACTTGGGGTCCTAAAGTCTTCAAATAAAGAACGAGGGACATAACAGGTGACGTCCACGAGGATTAGATACCCATCGAAATGAGGTATCTCTTTCCGAGTCTCCGAAAGTTAAAGGAAAGTACGGATATCGTGGGAAGTCTAAAGTCTCAGGAGAGGAGGTTCGTCGGTCCCCAATCCCCTCGACTTTTTCTGTGTGAACGGAGAAATAAGAGAACTGGATCTTCACCGCGTACAATGCAGGTGAATCTGAGACTACGTCCTTTATCAGTGTACTGGGGTTCCTGTGTCCACCCATGATTCGGTACAGACCGAACGTCTACGAAGAGTTACGGTTATGACATAACCGTTCGGGTCTATAGATCACCCTTTAATTGATAGAGAAGACATAAGTTTAGACCCGTGTGATTCAGGACTGTAATACAGACTTATTGATAGAATTTCAGATATAAGACTGTCTTACAATATTCCTTGAACCTTATGACCAGATCGAAATGGTGGATGGTTTACCTATCGTAAACTCAACATCGAAATAGTGGATATGTCATAACTAAGACTCTTGGTTTTCTCTTTTGGAAACACTTTAACAAGACATTGAATACATAACTGTCTACTTGAGACAATGTTTCATTTGGTCTTAACTAAAGAGGGTTTAGGGTAAAGATTGACTAATCAACGAGGATCTGGGACGGATGGAGACGACATCGTGAGAAGATTAGGTCGAAACAGACGGGTGACAAAATCACGTGTACGGAAGTCAAGACACCAAGGATAAGAAACGTAAGATTAACGGAATAATAGACCCTTCTCCTACACCCTTTTTACTCTTCTGTACTCCCTAAGGGACACGACCGGGTAACTTCTTACAGAGTAAATCGAAGTAGTGTTTGAACACTTCATCCGTCAGAGGCAAAACGTTTCCTCTTTTGGTTTCACCCACTTGTCGAGTAAGTTCGAGTGTTTTGTCAGTCACCGTCTTCGTCCTAAGTTCAGGACGAGACAGACCAAGAGTTTAAAGTAAAGGACGTTACACAAAGCCTCCCATCGTCAGTGAAGGGCAAGATAGTACTCCGAGCAACAATCTTCCAAGGAGGGTTTAGACTGGGGGAGTTTTTTAATAAGTTCCAGATCTATGGTTGTAAGTTTCACCTGTCTAATATCAAAAGACATTTACAAATTTTATCTTTATTTAGTTCCTAATCCAATACAGGACTAAAGAAGTAGGATTTAAAGACAGATAAAAGACAATGATCAAAACTTTATCAATCAACAGAAAATTAGTGAAAGTTTCGTACAAGAAAATACTAAAAATGTGAAAACACGTTTATGTACCTTTAATTTATGTGATTTTTGCAAGTTTTATTTAATGGAAACAGTCACCAAAAGATTTATCATAACCCATCGTTTTTTTCTTTAGACCACTCAATAAGTAACTATTATCATAATTAGTACAAAAATCATACGAACTATCAACCTACTAATTAAGAAAAGACATTTGAAGTCACACTTAAATTTTACATTATCAAATAGTGATTCAAAAAGTCAGATTTTTATAAGTTTTTATGTATAAAATAAAATATCAAATATTTTAGACAGTGAAAGAGATGAAGTTTGGGAATACCTTTCACTTATTACCGAAAAATAACGAGTCGTTATTAACAGTAATAATAGGAAAAAGATCTTTAGGTCACGTTGAACTGTTCAACAACAAATATCTATTTACCACTGTCAAAAATTTCCATTCAGTCTAGTACAGTTACAGCAATCATTTCTGACTATTAAGATTCATATTTGAAATGACTTAAAAAAGAATATTTTTATAATTGTGTTAAACTGACTCTTGTTTTTATTTTAGTTATCCCAAAGTTCTACAGAGACAATGAACATTGTTATTTTCCGTCAACACTTGAGATAGGAGTTGAGTAAAGATAAACGGTAGTGGATTATCTCATAACCCTCTTCCGTTACCGTTGGGTGAGGTCATGAGAACGGACCTTTTAGGGTACCTGCCTCCTCGGACCATCCGACGTGAAAGTGAAAAGTAAAAGTACGTAACCTCTTCCTTTACCGTTGGGTGAGGTCACAAGAACGGACCTCTTAGGGTTCCTGTCACCTCGGACCACCCGACGGTAGATACCCCAGTGGGTCTCAGCCTGTGCTGACTTCGCTGAATCATCGTCGTCGTCGTCGTCGTCGTCGTTATCTCATAACTACCTTTTCTTTTACCGTTGGGTGAGGTCACAAGAACGGACCCTTTAGTGTGTCTGTCTTCCTCGGACCACTTGATGTCAGGTACCCCAGTGTTTCCTCAGCCTGTACTGACTTCGTTATCTCGTGACTTGTCTACCACCACAGACTCATTCTTGAACGTCTTACTCACTGAAAGAGTCCTCATCGTACGAACTAAGATGGATGATTTCTGCGGTGTGGTCTTAAAAATAGAGTAAATCCGAGAGATATTGAACTCGACACTGTAATACTCTTCTCTTTGTTCAGAACTTTTGAGTTTTGATTCAATATGAAAAATTTTAAAACGGAGACATTTCAGTTTCTAAATTTACTCATTCACGGATAACGAAAAAGCTTATGGGATTAGGAACTGAGGACCTCAAGTGAGTTTGAGTGTAGGTAGCTCAGCCACTACGGTAAGTCGGCAGAGAAGGAGACAACAGGGGAAAAGGAGGACGGGGGTTAGGGAGGGTCGTAGTCTCAGAAAAGGTTACTCAGTTGAGAAGTGGACTCCACCGGTTTCATAACCTCAAAGTCGAAATCGTAGTAAGGAAGGTTTCTTGTGGGTCCCGACTAGAGGAAATCTTACCTGACCAACCTAGAGGAACGTCAGGTTCCCTGAGAGTTCTCAGAAGAGGTTGTGGTGTCAAGTTTTCGTAGTTAAGAAGCCACGAGTCGGAAGAAGTGTCAGGTCAAGAGTATAGGTATGTACTGGTGACCTTTTTGGTATAGAAACTGATCTGTCTGTAAAAACCGTCTCATTACAGAGACGAAAACTTATACGATAAATCCAACCAGTATTGAAAAGAAGGTTCCTCATTCGTAGACCTGTCCCTCCGGACCACACGACACTAAGTACCCCAGAGTTTCTCAGTCTGTACTGACTCGCTGACTTGACTTGGCTTGACTTAGGAACTAACCAAGGTTTATCCTTTTCCTCATGCAGTTCCGACATATAACAGTGGGACGAATAAATTGGAAACAGGTCTCATGTAGTACTCTTTGCGACCTGACCTTCTTCGTGTTCGAGCTTAGTTCTAACGACCCTCTTTATAGTTAGTGGAGTCTATACGTCTACTGTGGGAATACCGTCTTTCACTTCTCCTTGAGTTTTCGGAGAACTACTTTCACTTTCTCCTCTCCCTTTTTCAACCGAATTTCGAGTTGTAAGTCTTTTACTTCTACTACCGTAGACCAGGGTAGTGAAGTACCCTTTATCTACCCCTTTGTCACCTTTGTCACAGTCTGAAATAAAACCCCCCGGGGTTTTAGTGACGTCTACCACTAACGTCGGTACTTTAATTTTCTGTGAATAAGGAACTTTCCTTTCAATACTGGTTGGAACTATCATATAAGTTTTCGTCTCTATAATGAAACGGTTGTTTCCAGGTAGATCAGTTCCGATACCAAAAAGGTCACCAGTACATACCTACATTCTCAACCTGACACTTATTCCGACTCGTGACTTTTTAACTACGAAGACTTGACACCACAACCTCTTCTGAGAACTCTCAGGGAACCTGACGTTCCTCTAGATGGACAGGTAAGATTTCCTCTAGTCAGGACCCACAAGAAACCTTCCTTACTACGATTTCGACTTTGAGGTCATGAAGCCGGTGGAGTACGCTTCCCAACTGAGTAACCTTTTCTGAGACTACGACCCTCCCTAACCCCCGTCCTCCTCTTCCCTTGTTGACTCCTACTCTACCGACCTACCGTAGTGTTGAGCTACCCGTACTCAAACTCACTTGAGGCCCTCAACCACTACCTGTCCCTCCGGACCACACGACGTTAGGTACCCCAGCGTCTCAGCCTGTGCTGACTCGTTGACTTGACTTGACTTAGGAACACCTTTTGTGAAGTTGGTCACCAGACTCAACAACGACTTCACGACAGTAGACGCGAGGGTAGCGTCTCTGGTATAAACCTATTTCCGTTGTAGTCGGAGACGAGGAGACACGTGTCCTACGATGGAACCCCGAACTTTTGGAGAACCTGAAGACCTCTTACTCACGTCCAGGTAAAACATGTACGAACTCAGGAAATCCTTCCTGTCTCTGTTCGTACACCGTTACTGACAGGGACGGGTGCAGACCGTCATCACACCGATGAAGTTCACGTCAAAATACGACTCCAGAAGTCCAAACTATACTGTCAGGATCGAGGAAAGGAACCTGTTCTTAAGTCAATGACAGGGTTGGGGTACGATTCAGGAAAAGTAATGAGAAATTAAAGTAGGAATGATTCCATTTGTATGAAGAATCAAACGGATCCTGTCAGGGTCAAATACGATACCGGGTCGACATTAATGACTATCACGGAGAGAAAGGTGAAAAGTGAAGAGTAAGTCAAATCTACTGTTTGATCGTGTTTAATTTGTGATGGAAGTCCACAACAAAAACTGATTGATGACAGACCAAATTAAACGTCATACTCTATATGTCTTAAGAAGGAGAAAAAGGAAAAGGAGAAGGGTGACGGTGTTTGTGTGAGTTAAAATTTTAAAATGGACATTAACGAGACAAAGTGAGATTCGGGACTCTCAATGAAGGATCGTTGTCATTAGTCACTTTGATAATGCCCTGAAATACTTCGAGATTGTTAATATAAGGGTGATCCACAAATCTTCAGGTCCCGACCGTAAGTTATTTTGTAGTAACACGTTTCTGATTCAACATTCACTACCACTGTCCACGTGATCGGACTAATACAATTTGTGTAAATACCTTTTCATCCTATTACTGACAAAATTTACAAGATATTATTAAGTTCGTGTCACATCTTACAAGTCCGATATAAAACATCGGAAAAACAGAGACACAGACAGAGAGAGGGGAAGAGAGACAGAGAGAGTAGATAGATAGATAATAAGTAATAGATAGACAGATAGTAGATAGACAGGATAGATATTCTGAAATTCATCCCGGTTGGAAGACGTTTTTATCTATCGTTGTGAACAAAAGTTGTGGATATAACAAGTTCCCCCTACAATCAACGAGTCAGTACAGACTGAGAAACGTTGGGGTATCTGATATCGGGTGGTCCGAGGAGACAGGGACACTAAGAGGTCCTTTCTTATGACCTCACCCAACGGCAGGGGAAGAGGTTCTCTAGAGGGGTTGGGTCCCTAGCTTGGACCCAGAGGATGAAACGTCCGTCTAAGGTTACTAATATTATATAGGGAGAAACTACAGTGTACTTAAAGTTGTCTCGCAGGAAACTGTCTTTCGGAATTGGATTTATCTTACCCAAGTAACTTCCTTTTCGTTCCTAACGTCTTCAGTTCACACGTTTCATATTTTCCGTGAATCACTAGAATGTTAGTGTGGTCTCTGTCCGTAAAAGAACATAGTGGGTAGATCTAACAGGGATTGAGAGTTCTAATGTGTCGAGGTATTGACGTGAATCAAACCAAAATAACTCGTTAAAATACAACTCTTTTTAAAAAATTTAGTGACCGGGACTTCGTGTAGAAGAAGTTCAGGGTTAAAGGACAATCACTTGTTCAAAAGTGACTACGTATGTTAAAGAAGTGTGGAAAAGTATCTGTGGTCACGACTGTTGTAATAAGTACTATATAAGGATTTTCGTTTCTCCCTAGATAATCTCAACCATGTACTGTCCAATTTAAACGAGACAGGGAAAAAGGGGTCTGACGGAGGAGCCCGGTATTCTGTTGACTTACTAAACTTTCCATACGCAGTTTATCATCGTAGTTTTAAAAAATTTAAATCTCTTTTGAGTGGTGATGGTAAAAAGGTAGATGTTAAAAAGAAAACTAGCAACAGAGAAATGGTTCGGTAAAAACTTGTACTTAGTAACTCGGTGGTAGATCACAATGTTACGAGATATTTACACCTTTCCTTAGTCAGTCTTTATCGTTAAGTGTTGTAGGATTACTGTGTTCTGATCTATAGATAAAAAATTAAAGGTAAAACTTTAAGAAAAGAGGTTTTAAGAATGTAGTCAAGAACAGGATTAGCTTATGGTAGTTTGATCCCTTCAGAGTTTTCTAATAAGTTCACTACGAGAAAAGGGGGTCCATTCGTTATGGATTTGATAAACACTTACTAACAAGGTATAAGACAAAATATTTTACTGTTTCTTTCCCGAAGAGAATTCCAAGTCACCATTTCTTAGGTGGACGGTTTCGTTCTCTGTTCCCAAGTTGGGGACTAGACCCTTATAGGATGTACCACGACTCGTCGATTTGGGCACGTGGTGTTGAGTCGATAACTTGGACACGAGATCTGGACCCCTCGGTGGTGATGACTTCGGGTTCGGGATCTCGGGACCTCGGACCCGAGGTGTTGTTCTCTGTGGTGACGTTGTTCTCCGGACAAGTGGTGTTGATCACTCATCGGGGGTGAGTGACGTTGGTCTCTTTTCGGCTACCTCGTCGTTTCTGGGCCGTGTCGGTTATTTGTTTATTTATTGTAATTTTTGTTCGCTTTTTACTGTCTCTAGTCTCTTCGTCACTTTTGCGTAACTCAAAAACCCGGGATTTAGTAAACGTTTTCTTGACTGAAATATCTACACGTGATAATTGATTGTTTTATTTGACTAATCCACTTAATCTTGTCTGATACGGATTGACGGAAGATCTAAAAAGGACTAATACCTCGTCCTTCTAAATCAAGAATGGAAGTGAAAGGCCAATAGATACCACCAAAGTAGTTTAAGAAGGGGATAAAACTTCCTCTAGAGTCTCAAGAACTTTCATGAAAGTCAAAACTACGATTGGAATAGGGGTAGCCGTGATTATTACTAAGAACCGAAACGACTAGGACGTTCCAAGACCTGACGTTGTGAGTGAGGACATCCTTACTCACTCTTCTTTTGAGTTACTTATCTCCTTTGTTGTGCGGAAGAATTCTTCAAATCCTTCTTCGCAATCGTTAGTAAAACCTTTCGTCAAATTTTTCTTGCGTAGGAGAGGGGTAACTGTAAAACCTATCATACGGTAGAAAAGAGATCACGAGAGACATAGTCGACCAACTCGGTTTGGAGGGTTAGTCTTCTGTACAGATCATTAATATGAACTGTAAAACTTTCGATTCAAGTGAAAGACTCTGATAACACGAAGTAGATTTTAGTGCCTCTGAGAATATGAAGTAGATTCTAGATATAAACACACCACGGAAAGTTAGTATACGAACCCGAAATGGAGTCCTTGACAAAGTTGTTGTGATATAGTTATCGTCCCCCATAATAATGGGAGTAAAATCTCTACTCATATAACTGAGGGTCTCTCCATCTCTCCGAATAAGATCTACTACACGAACCATTAATCGTCTTGACTTTGAATTTGTGTCCAAAAGATTAACAGGTATTTGAAATCGTACGAAAAAATAAAAGGAATTTTTTTTTTTTGAAAGTTTCATAGATTGATGAGATTTTCTTATACTGAATATTTCACGTCGGAAGAGAATAAACATCCATGTTCAGTCTAGACCGACTTATTTCTCCTCTGTCCATTTAGTCTGTTAAACCGACTCTCGGATCGGGACGATAAGTGAAACCCTTAACAGGCAACAACTTAAACAGAGGACGTTATCAACTCGTCTTCCCAACTGAGGGTAGAGAATTATAACTATATCTTTAGCTGAAGTGTAAGTATAACACCTGTCTACCCTTCGGAGACTGATGTATTTTCGTCTTTTTGAAATATATATCAAAAAATAATTTTCCCTCCAGAGAGAATACACAAATTTTAACGGATTAATTTAATTTTTTAATGATTAGAAGATCGTAATCATTTCTTATCAAATCAATAATAATCAATAGACTAGGTAACATTTAATATAAGTAAAGTTGAATTTATTCTCGATTTCATACGTTTTGAATGTTAAGACCCTCTACAGTTTACCACCCTTTAAGGTACTCATTTTTATAAGATAAAGATACACAAGATAAAGTTATTTTGTAAACTTTGAGAAGTTTTATTACAAAATTTTTAGAGGGTACACATAGTCTTGAGATTTTTAATTGGGTTATCTTTAAAACGAACAACAATAACGAGAAAACTTCAATACTGAATTTCATTTGGAACTTTACTTAAATCAATTATTTAAATTAATATCTATCCATAACGATAGATATTACCCCTCGACCTTTTTCGATAAATTACTTTAATGGTTCTATTTTTCTTTGAGACAGTACTCCCATCCTACTTCATAAAAGTTTTTCCTATATACCAGATTTTTATATCTATTATTAATCTTCCTTCATTGACACTCGGCTCATAACGTCTTTCTCTATTAATAATGATCATTATTTTCTCATTTACCTCTATGTATTTGAAACAATTGGGGTACTTATATGGGAATCTAGGGTTTACTTGTTCTATTAACATCCTTTTAAGTAACATTTCACGTTCGGGTTGGTGTAGTGTTTTTCGTAACGGTCAAAGGTTTAGAACATTTCGATAAAGAGTGGGTCGAGAAAGTATATAAGTAGTTTCAAAAGTGACCTCTGGTCAAAGGTCCAAGGGTTCTTCCCGAATTAGTACTACCTTTCGAACGTCTCTTCTCCACGAGTGTTGGTTTTCGGTTTCTTTGAATTCACTGTGTGACGATGGTCTTAGAATTAAATTTTCTGTAGAAGTAGTACACTGAGAAGACTTTACCGGTTACCCCTCGTCGTTCTGGTTTCTAAGATCCGTGGTCACAACTGAGTAAAATAAATGGACGTTTATTTCTATCTTTTAATTGTACAATTCAACTTAAATTCAGTTACTAATATCGAAGATTATTTGTCTAACCATTGGAGTCTCAGTGGACTATTTATAACACCTTACCTCTGTTAAAAGTTATCTCTAGTCGTAAACTTGATACTTACGACTCAGTTGAGACTTCCTTATTGGATTGTTTACAAATTACTTGTGGACTGACTCTACAAAAGGAAGGACTATGTCCCTGTAGGAACGAACGAACGAGATGGAGTCGACGAAAAATAAACCTGTTCAGTGTCACGGTCTCATGAGAGAAGTAATATTCTTGTACGCGGGGAGGGAAGGAACGTCCCGACTACTTAACTATGATGAATTACATTGACTTTACGGATGTCAACTAACCTCACTCCGCATTCCGTAGTAACGACATTTAATTCTCATTAACGTCTCACCCTTCTTTTGATTGTTAATAGTGAATACCACAAAATATTAAATTCAAGATTTTTACTCCCCTTCGATTACGATTTTAAGTAGAAAATCCTATTGTTTCTTTAGAACTATAATTTTCTTCTCATTAATTTTATAATTAGAACTATTATTTATAGTTTTATAGAACTACACTTTATTCTAATTAATTTTAAAATTAGAGCTATTAATTATAGTTCTTTATAACTATGACTTCAACACTTACCTTCAAAATCCATCTTTATACCATAAAACTATAGAAGTAAGATTTTCTTTCTACTTCCGTCCTTCATTAAATTTATAGACACGGTAATGAAGATTTTAGAAGAAGACATTGGGTTCATTACCTTCACTTGAAATCCGTCCATTCCGGAAATGACCCTTTCTAACCTAAGACTCCAACATCTAAATGTACTGTCGAAACTTGAGGTCAACAAAAGTTCTTCCGACCTTTTAATCTCACTTCTTGTTATAAATATGATAGTAGACGGACCCAGTTTTATAAGGAATTTCAGTTTCTTTAGAAGTAAGTCTGGTAGATAAACACCCCTTTAATTTTTTTTTTTCGTCTACGAAAACGTGACGTTTCAATTTAGAATTCACCATACTCCTTAAATAAAACTACCTTTGAATAATTTTTCAATAAATATTATGTTATATCCCCTTTATCGATTTGATAGACCTCCCGTTTTGTTCCTTTCTTTTTTGGAATCTCAGTCAAAATCCCTTGACTCTGACCTGACTTATATTCACGGAATCGTCAACTTTCGTGTGAGTCTCCACTACGAGTTCATTTCTCGTTCACTGAACTAGAACGAAATGACCAAGACCTAAACACACATGAGTCAGACTTTGTACCGTCCGTATGTTCAGATACATACAAACGGCCCCACCCCATCGTATTAGTTCCAGAGGGGAATCAGATTGGTCAAAACAAGGTTCATAAGATGGTAACTAACTAAGTCTTTAGTTAGGACGCCGGGTACTCCGTTTTCTCTTCCAGTTTGAAGACGGAAAATATTTTAAGGGAGTGGGAATTCTCTCTTAGGGGAGCAACCGTTGAAAACGAGAGAACATACTATAAATCCCCTAAGTGTCCACTGCAATCACCATTTCTTGGACGGACGGTCAAGTCCTCTACGTTCTCTGTGTCCAAGCTAGGGACCCGTCCTTCTATGGGACTTCTTTCCATACCGTTGGGTGAGGTCATTAGACCGGACCTCTTAGGGTACTTGTGTCCTCGGACCGTCCGAAGTCAGGTATCTCGATATTTCTCGACCTGTATTGAGTTCGCTGAATGGTGTGTGTGTGTGTGTGTGTGTGTGTGTGTGTGCTATAAATTTTGACGGTGTAGGTAACACAATAGTTGAGCTTTTACTCCGGTTTTGACTCTTACCCTCTCTCCTTTTCCTCCTTCTTGAGTTCTGGTGAAACAAAGACCTTAGAAATATTCTTCTTGACTACTTAAGGTAATAATAAATTTTTTGCAACACAGACTCAAAAACAAGGAACGTCAAATTTGGTATTAACTATACGAAAACATTTATCGAGGTGGATTTAAACCTGAAATTTTTGGTTAAGGTCCTGAAGGGACCACCAGGTTACCAATTCAAAGACACAAAGGTTACGCTCCCCACGTCCAAACTAGGAACTTGTCCCTTAATCTAAGGTATACGGTAAACCACACCGTTTTCTTTTTTTTTAATAATTTTCTTTTAGGATACATAGTACACTATAACCGGAGTACGTGTCATAGAGGGTCCAGAGGTCTAGGTTGAGTTTTAGTACAGGATACACTTTGACCAAGGTTCGACCGACTAGGAACAAATACACTATGCTAATATGGAATTATGTTCATATAAGACCTTGAAAAGAGTGTCATAACGTAGCTCAGGAGGAGGTCGTCAGGGGACTCAAGAAAGTACTTATGTAGTTCATTTCTTTTATAAAGACTAAGTGAAGACTTAGGAACTCTTTGTCACGGACCATATAACATCCACGAGTTATTTACAAAATACTTACTTACTGTTCTCCTTATTTTACAAATAAAACAAAATTGACTGTCAAAGGGAGTAGTGACTATAATTAGAGAGATTGTTCATTTCTGTTTCTAAAAAATTTAATTTTTTTTTAAAATAAGACAACTTTCAGTGTATTCTGTATGATAAAATTAGTAGAAATTGACATGTCAAGTCACCGTAATCCATGGAAGTGTAACGACCCGTCAAGAGTGGTAATAGGTAGACTTTAAAAGGAGTGAAAGGATTTGACTTTGAGACAGGAGTAATTTGTTATTGAGGGGTGGTGGTAGGAGTGGAGGGGGTTGGCGACCCAGGGCCCCTCGTCCCTATGGGTGACCTATAGATGGTTACATTAGAGGTCGAGATAGTTAAACTGATAAGATCCATGGGGTATAATCACCTTAGTTTAGCAAAAATTCTGTCTCAAAACCGAGTCTCAAATTTCGCAGAAGGACGTTACACTCTTTGGACCCAAGCTAGGGACCCAGTCCTTCTATGGGGCCTCTTCCTTTACCGTTGGGTGAGGTCATAAGAACGGACCTCTTAGGGTACCTGTCTCCTCGGACCACCCGATATCAGGTGCCCCAGCGTTTTTCAGGCTGTGCTGATGCGCTGAAGTGAAAGTGAAAATTATGTAACGAGAGAGGACTGGACGAGTATACTGTGCGGAAAGGAATACCAGTAGTCTGTCATATCCCTAAGAGTCTGAGGGAAGTAGAAACGAGTCACAAAGTAACAATAGTATGTGTAAATGGAAGAGTTGGTTCTTTTAAGAGAAGATCAGGACGGCTAGTGATGATCGAAACCGTAGAAACAATTCAAAAAAAAAAAAATTGGTGGTAAAGCCTATAGGTACCACCATGTCACCTATTCTTAAAACGGACGGTTACGTCCCCTGTATCCAAGTTGGGAACCAGACCCTTTTAAGGTGTACGGTACTTCGTTGATTTGGACAAACGACTTGATGACTTCGGACCCCAGATCTCGGGTCCGAGGTGTTCTCTTCGGTGACACTCTTCGGGTGTGTGGGTTTCTCCTCTGAGGTGGTCGACGTCGATCTCTTTCTACCTCACGTCGCTGTTTCTGGGTCACGTCGGTATTTATGTGTTTACAAAAAATTTTAATAGTAAGGGAGGTCATTTTTTTTTTGAAAAATTAATTTTACAAGAATTAACAATTAGGGTTGTTTTCTTGATCTTATGTTATAAGACAATATCTTGTCAATGTGTCAAATATAAGTACTGTCCAATTTATGAATAAAGGGTTACTAGAGTAAAAAGATACGAAAAGGTCATAGAGTAAAAGATGTAATTGAAAGAAAGGACTCTGATAAATCGATAATTTGTGAAATTTTTATTTAAAATTAAAACTCTATAATGTAAGAGGTAACCACTCCCTGTGTCTATTTCAATTTGTACATGATTTTCGATGTTTTACTAAGTTACTATGTAGACGATGAAATAAAGACATGTATTTTGTCTTTAAAAAGATTAAAAAGATTTTAAAAGATTAAAAAAATAACGTCATCTTATTTGTAATGTGTCTTAATTGACAGAAATTGGTAAAGATTCGTGCACGAAGTCACCATAAGTGTGACAATACATTGGTAGTGGTGGTAGGTAGAGATCTTTACAATAGAACGTTTCGACTTTGAGATGAGCAATTTATCGTTAAGAGGTAAGAGGTGTGGGGACGGAGAACCATTGGTGGTAAGATGAAAGACGGAAGTACTGGAACATATTCATCTTAGTACGTCACAAACAAAAACACACATACACTGGTCGAATCAAGCGAATCGTGTTACAGGAATTCCAAATGGGTACAACTTCCTTTAGAGTCTTAAAAGAAGGAAAAATTGTGTTACCATAAGACAACCTATTTCGTTTTACACAATAAATATAAAACGAATATGTAAGTAGGAAACTACCTGTAAACCTAACGGAGATGTAAAATCATTATCTACTTTTTACAACAATACTTGAAAACAACAACAAATCGACAATTCAGTGCAGGTTGCGAAACGTTAGGGTTCTTGACATAGAACGGTCCGAAGAGACAGGAAGTGATAGAGTGCCTCAAACGAGTCTAAGTACAGGTAACTTAACCACTACGATAGATTGGTAGGATAGTAAACGGTGAGAGAAGAGGGAAACGGAAGTTAGAAACGGTCGTAGTCCCAGAAAAGGTTGCTCAACTGAGACGTAGTCCACCGGTTTCCTAACCTCGAAGTCGAAGTCGTAGTCAAGAAGGTTGTACCAATATGTACATAGAGACACTCTGGGACGACAGTTAATAAAACTCACATATGGGTCTTCATCTTAACGACCGCACATGTACGAGTCAGCGAAGTCTACACAGGTCGAGAAACGTTGGGATCCCTAATGTCGGGTTGTCTGAAGAGACAGGTACCCTAAGAGGTCGTTCTTATGACCTCACCCAACGGTCAAGGATGAGGTCCCCTAGAAGGACTTGATCTCTATTAGGTGTAGAGAACTCAAAGGACGTAACCCTCCGTCCAAGAAATGGTGACTACGGTGGACCATTTAAGATAAAATTTAAAAAACTCCTTAACAGGACGACAAAAGGTGTCGTTAACATGACGAAATGGAAGGGTGGTTGTAACATGTTCCAAAGGTTAAAGAGATGGAGGAGTGATTGTTCAATAAAAAAATATCGGAGGTAGAATTACACACACTCTACGTAGGGTAATACTAGAACCAAACGTAATAGTGATTATTGATCGTTGTGACTTGTAGGAAAGTACACAAATAACTGGTAAATATATAAAAGAAACTATGTTCTGTAAACGGGTCAAAACTTAGTTCATCAAAAAAACAATAACAAAAATCCTCGGGAGATATATAAGACCTATAAACAAGGCATAGTCTTTATAGTGAACGTTTATAAAAGAGGGTAAGACACCCAGCGAAGAATTTAAAAATACATACATACACACATAAATAAAAACCGACACAACCCAGAAATAAGGACCTATACCCGAAAGAGATCACTACTCGTCCCCGTTGAGAAACAACGTCACAAGCCCGAAGAGTAACGACACCGAAGAGAACAACGTCTCGTACCCGAGATCCGTCCACCCGAAGTTATTGACGCCGTGACCTCGAGTCATGACACCGGGTGTCCTAATCAACGAGACGCCGTACATCTTAGAAGGACTCGGTCCCTAGTTTGGGTACAAGGGACGTAACCGTCTCCTTAAGAATTGGTGACATGGTGGTCCCTTCAGGGCACTCGGTGTAAAAATGAGACAACTATTACAGAAGATTCCGTGTCCTAAAAAATAAAAGGACCTTAGTTTAAACAGATAACAGAGAAAACAACGGACACGGAAACCATAATATAAGTTCTATAGGGACGGTTCAGGTTACAACACTTCAAAAAGACTTTCAAAGTTCAAAATCCAGAATGTAAACTCAATTGAAAACGTACACCATAATTTTTTTCTGTAGTCAAAGTAAGAAACCGTACACCTGCAGTCCAAAAGGTCCCGAAAGGGCCACCGAGTCTTCATTTCTTAGGTGGACACTACGTCTTCTACGTCCTCTAGGTCCAAGTCAGAGTCCAGTCCCTTCTAGGAGACCTCCTCTCGGGTCGTCGAGTGAGGTGATAAGAACAGACCTCTTAGGGTACCTGTCTCCTCGGACCGTCCAATGTCAGGTACCGCAGTGTTTCTCAACCTGTACTGACTTCACTGACTCGCACGTACGTAGACCAAAAGGTTCGTGGTAAACAACTCTTCTAACATAAAATAGGGAACTTTCCAGAACCGTTATACGTTCTCAAGCAAAACCTCGAGAGATAAGATAAGGTAATCGGGTATACAGTCAGAAATCCGGTCATAGTGTGACGAAACTAATATCATCGAAACATTATTTTAAACTTTAGTCCTTCATAGTTAAGAGGTTGAAACAAGAAGTAAAAATCCTAAAAAAAAAAAAAAAAAAAAAAAGTCTAGGGAACNAAAAAAAAACGAAAAGTCTAGGGAACTATAATCTTACCCGAAAAGATAAAGACGTTCTTTGTAGTAACCTGAAAACTGTCACTAAGGTGATTTAACCATTTAGTGAAGTTTACCATATCATAACTGTTGAAGGTTAGATACTGATACCCTACAGAAAGGTGAATCAATGTAGAAAATATCAAAAGTATCATGTTTTGAAGGTGAAGAAAGCAATTAAGAATTCATAAAATAAGAAGAACCACGATAACATTTACCTTAACAAAAGAATTAAACGAAAAGCTTAACAAGTAACAATTACATATCTTTACATTGACTAAAAACTGATCACTTAGGTTGAAGTCCAGAAAGAGTCCCTGTCAAAGACAACCAAATTGAAAAAGAAACTTACCCGGTTTGAGAGGATAAAGAAAGGTACAAGACACTAAAATGACAACTTTTGACTTTTAAACTTAAATTATTACACGGTTGAGACCTTTAATCCAAGAGGAGGAAGAGATCCCAAACGACGAAAAACAAAAACAAAAGACTAACGACCTCAGACCGAGACACGGTTCCTGGTCGGATTCCTTCTTTGAAATCCAGAAGAGTACAGGAAAGACTGGGACATGGAAAAGGAATCTTACATGTCACTGAAAGATTATAGGAGACATATACTTTAACGAAAACTTACAGGACCAGAAATTAATACCGAGGAGTTTCTCCTTTATCATTCTTTACTTCCCTTCCCTTTCCACGACCGGGAAATTTAAAGGACTGTTAGTGAACTCCTCCCCCTTTTCTCACCATAAACGTTGTTACCCTCCTTTACTTTGTTATCACCGGTGGTGGAGAAGAAACGTGAAGTCACTAGTCTTCGTCGTTAGTCACTAATCTTGTGTATAGGGTCCATAAACCTCCTATCCCAGAAGTAACCCGAAGGATCCACCGAGTCACCATTTCTTAGATGGACGTTTCGTCCTCGACGTCCTCTCCACCAAAACTAGGGACCCAACCTCTCTGGAGGACCTCATCCCTTACCGTTGGGCGAGGTCATAAGAACGGACCTCTTAGGGTACTTGTCTCCTCGGACTGCCCGATGTCACGTATCCCAGAGTTTCTCGGTCTGTGCTGACTCGCTGATTGTAATTCTACCAAAAACGGTTCAGTAAGGTGACATTTTAATTAATTATTCGTTAATTAATCAAAATATCAATAGAAAATACCGGACCGAGTTGATGTAGAAGATACGACTTTTGGAAGGAGGTCGTGTATGGCTCATGAGACGAACGGGAACCGAAGGAAGGTTAGGTATTTTATATGGTGCGTTAAATAGTATATTAAGTGCAGGAGGAGATATAAAACAGAAGTAAGTAAGGTGATTTTAAATAACTCACTAATGGTGTAAAGTCCGTAACATGATCTATGATGTATATATGTATTCGCAGGACTCCGACACAGTCGGATCACTACCTTTTCTACTCTTTAATTTTACACCATTATAGTACAATATCATTCTTGTGTATAAAAAGGACACCAGTACCCTCCTTCTCAAATTGAGAAGAATCTATACCTCCCACTCCCTCCTCCTCCTTGATAGTCTTTTTAAAAGGGTCCACTACACTACTGCAAGTACCATAAAGAGATAGTGTTACTCCCGTACTAGTACTTGACAAAGACACAATGTTTGGTGCGGATCGTGTCCCTTCTCGTAAGTGAGTGAGTGAGTTTTGAGAAATGATTTGAGGTTTAGACGACAAATAACACGGTCCCAGGCCCCTGTACCGATGTTTGTCCTGTATTAGAAACGGAAACTCTACGAGAGTCATTGACTCACAAAGGACAACGGATCGTAAAAGACCGACAAACCGATGTGTATTTGATAAAATTACAAAGCATTTAACTCTACCCCACCAACGTGTTTACCTACCTATCTAGGTATTAGCCTATATTGTAATCTTAACACAAAAGGTGCATTGACTCGTGTCCCTACAGGTGACTATTCACTAGATTCACGATACAGAGTAAGGGATTAGGTCTTTAAGAACCATGAGTATCTGAGACCAATCTTCATGATATTGGTATAACAAGTCTTCGGTCTAGAGTTTATGGTTTTTGTAACGATAGGTTTCCGGTAGAACCTCCGAATGGATAAGGTTCGGTTAATAAGTGTCTTTAACCTCGAGTCACTATCACTACCCTCAACGTAATTTATTCCATATTCAACCGGGTCATAAAGTGGGTTAAGAATTATAAAGGTTCCTCCCTCACTCACCGAAAAAAAAGTATAGACAAAATTCTATATCTACCCGAGATACAGGTGTGTAGAGACTCTTCATGGGTAAACTAGGACAGAGAGAAGGAAATTTTCATCTTAGCGGAGATATAAAGACACACACACAACTATCTTCGTTACAATTACTTTTTAATACACTCCAAGTTTCTCCAGGGTCCCTCCTATTTAGTCTCTTGACTGTAACTTCTGCATAGAACAAAGATGTCGAAATTAAAATACCACTTTTGCATCTTTTATTCTTTGACTGAATAGATCGTTTAAATGTAACCTGACTTAGAAGAATAAGAGACGAAGTTGTAGTTGACTTTTTATTCTTTTGAACTTCTCATCTAAAACTTTTTTCAGGAACTTACTAGTGTCGTGGTAAATACTTAATTTGATGGTGAACTTACGACTACCACACACGAGTCAACACGGGTTGAGTAAAGTTGAAGTACCTAACATCGGGTGGCCCGAGGGGTCAGGTACCTTAAAAGGTCTGTTCTTATGATTCCGCATAACAGTAAAGGATCAGGTCCCTAGCTTGTGTGAAGAGAATGTAGAGGACTTAACCGTCCACCTAAGAAATAGTGTAACGGTGGACCCTTCGGACTTATACCCACCAAAGACCTAGATACAGGGTCGATCCTAACGAGAGAACTTATAGTTTAAGGATACAGATAAGGGATGAATGAAAATGTCTGAATTTGAAACTTGCAATCAAAAGAGTAGAAATTTGTCCTTATGATTTAGGAGTAGTATCCTAATAAAACTATTATTTAATTCAATCTCGTACGTTTCGAGTACCTGGTATCATTCACAAATTATTTATAACTAAATGGTTCTTAAAAAGATTTGTTAAGGATGTTTGGAGAGAAACTTAAGAGGTTAAGAATTCATTAAAGTTTCACTCTCAAATTGAGAGACGAAAACATTTCATTCAATAATACTAGTCTTTGAATTAAATGGAGAAGACCGAAGAGACAGACATAGAACCATAATACATATATCACACACACACACACACACACACACACACACGATTCAGCAAAGTCAACACAGACTGAGAAACACTAGGATACCTGATATCTGGTGGTCCGAGGAGACAGGTACCCTAAGAGGTCCGTTCCTATGACCTCACTCAACGGTCCGGGAGGAGGTCCCCTAGAAGGACTGGGTCCCTAGTTTGGACGTAGAGAATACAGAGGGTGTAACCGTCCGCCCAAAAAGTGGTGATTGTGGTGGATACGTATACCACGTACGCACGTACGACTCAACGAGGTCAACAAAGGTTGAGAAACGGTGGGATACTTGATATAAGTCTTTTGTCATTTGCAAAAGAAAAAAAGGTACGACACACCTTACACCTTTGAATCAATGAACTGGTCTCTGACTTGGTGAGGAGGTCGTCACCTTCGTACCTTAGAATTGGTGACTTGACGACCTTCACTTTCACAATCAGTGAGAGAACACAAATTGAGAAGCGTTGGGGTACCTGACATCGGGTCTTCCGAGGAGGCAGGTACCTTAAGAGGTCCGTTCTTATGACCTCACCCAACGGTACGGGAGGAGGTCCCCTAGAAGGGTTGGGTCCCTAGCTTGACCCCAGAGGACGTAATGTCCACCTAAGAAAATGGTAGATTCGGTGGTCCTTCAGAGATTATTTGAATAAAAATTCCAATTCATAGTGTTTGTCTTACATAGTTAACGTTCTGTGTGAAATTTTCTAAAACCGAAGGATATTTTCGATTCATACACTATCCCTTTAAAGTCAGATACATGTACCTTGAGGTTCCTAGATATCTCCACGGAGTTTCAAAGTGTTTCACGTCTTCTTTGTTTAAAAGAGAAAGAGAGTGTGTGTGTGTGTATTTATTTTTGTGCGGGAATGACCGAAATAATAGTAAAAACAAACAAAATATATAACTTTAAGGTCCCTTTAAAATAAACGTAATTTTTAAGGTCCTATATAAGTTATAAAAAAATTTTTTTTAAGGTGACCATTCTTTTTTTCTTTTGAAACCTTTACTGATGTCCTTGTAAATGTAGTATTGAGTAATGTTCGGACAGTACAGAAAAGACCGTATTTATATTGTACACTACTAAACCTGAATTAAGATCTGTCTAAGGTCCTTATGGAACCAAATGATTATTAAAAAGTCCGATTTTAAATATCGGGTCCTTAGAAAAAGATGTGAGAAACAAGGATAAGGTGGAGAGAAAGAACTACGAGATCCTGTCTAAAAACACTTTACTGTTGTGAACCGGGTCGACTGACACCTGTTAAAGTGATGTAAATTCAGATAGAATCCAGGGACTCTCCCACAACGAACTGACATCGATACCATTTCTTCCTGAAGTATAAGTCATTACCACGTATAAATAGTAAAAGATGGATTCCGATACCCTTTAAGTATAAAAAAAGTGGAACATAATAATAAAATGTTTAGTATAATATGACCTTTGTTTCGTTATTATGTTACAATATAAAGGTAGTGATTTAATACTCATTCTTTGACAATTTGTATTACTTATTTAGTAATGTATCGGAATATTTAGATTTTTCAAAATAAATTGGTTGTGTTGGTATAGTTTTAGTCAGACCCTCTTTTAGTCACAGAACGAATAATCACCTTTTATTGTTATATACAAACCTGTCGTGTAGGTTGTCTTTCAGTACCTCAAGCTACGTTTGCAGTAGGTAAAGTTATAGGGAACCGAATACGAGAGAGCATTTGAGACCATCGTCACTGTGGCAAGTACTGTGTAAGGATCCGTGTTTCCGTTTTATAACCATTTTTGGAGCCCTGATTTGTTGAGTACCAAATAAATAAATAACAGAGGAAGTTACGACTCTTCCTTTTTTACAAGTAGTTTTCTATAAGTGAGAACCGAGAAGAATATATGGACTATAACATTATTTGATCCCTCTGTGTTTCTAGTTCTTCTATGTTCAGAACGGGAGTTCCTTAGAATGTTAGATACACCACTCACTTTTTGTATAAATCTTTACGTGTTATGTTATACCAAGTGTAAATCTCCCTATTCTTTTATGAAGGACCCCGTGTCATATGTATCTGCCTCGAATCTTCCTATTAACGGTCTCACTTTGGTATTAGGGTTATCTGATTGAAAAGTAAGATGTTCCCGCTAACAGATAAAGAGATCCATCCTATTGCTAATACCCTACTGGATCGTGATTTTAGATCTCAATTCATCAGTCTTCTATGAGTGGTCGTGGTCGAATAGTAGGTGTTCAAAAGAGAAATACCACCAACTAAAGGGTAGGGTCAAAACGTGAACATGGTCTCGTGGAAGTAGATTCAAATACTACGAGACACCCCTATTAATTTTCACTAATGTTAGTACCTCCCCTTTTTTTTTAACTCGTGAAAATAAACGAAGAAAACTCCATGAATCGTTAAGATTTATTGTTCTTTTACAACGTTTTCTTTTGTTACTTACGGTTTTTGTTATACGTTTTAATGTACATATAATACCAGTCTTATAATATGTTTGTACGTAAACTTTTTTATGACACTTTCTTATATGTATTATTTAAATACACCTTATCGTAGTATCCACAAAAAAAAAGAAAGGGGGGTGAGAAAATTTTCAAGAGATTGTAACAATACAATGAAGTTAAATGAAATTTATTATATATATATATATGTGTGTGTGTGTATATACCATACTGTTTAATAATACAATTTGTAAAAATTTCATTATTCCTGTTAAAATAATTTACCCTCTTTTAAGTGGTTGATTTATAGTTGCCATTGTACCAAGGCTAGATCGTTAGACTCGAAAAACCGAATATTACCTTACCGAAAGGAGGAAGATGTTTTACCGAACGACATATATCCGTCGTCAGCAAATATTTAGTCCGAAAATGAGACGAGGTCAAGAAATAAGGAGTGGAACTGAAAGGACAGTAGACCTCACTGAAGTAGTTTAAGGACCGGGTTAAACTTCCTGTAGAGTCATAAAAATTTCCACGAAAGACTAAATTACAACTGGTGTAGGGGTAAATGTGACTACTAGTGTCACCCAAACCGGTACGGTCGGTGAAAGGACCATCGTTTCGGGTGTGGATATCTACCCTTTTCTTTTTACAGTTCATATGCTAAAAAGAGAGTATATAAATAGATTCTTTCTCGTCCGCACACACACATAAATCTACGTACACGCGGATACATGGATAGACGTGAGGTCACTCACATAATTTCCTCTTTCTAAGGTTACTCAAATAATAATTTCAGAAATAAATTTATTCATTTTAGTCGATTATAAATTTCTTGTGGGTTCCGTGTTAATCTACATTCAGACAAGAAATTTAAAGGGAGAGACCCAAAGTCTACTCTGAGAAGTCCTCTGGGTAACAATTAAAAGGTATTCGTATACATTTTCTAATTTAAAAGACCCTGTATATATAAAATTTTTAGTGACGTGAGAGTTTTATAGACCGGTAGAGTTGGTACTCTCGTCGGTGGAAGTAAACTGAGTCAAGCACTTTGCGAACCCTTAGAGTTGGTAACGAAGAACTTATTGTTTTTACTAGATTAGGTATCAGTTTCCATCTTGAGAGTTATCCTAAGTCCCCTGGTTATCTCTCAGTGAGTCAATTTTAAATTAAACCTACATGTTTTTGGTGTAAAGTACCGTAAGCGACGGTGCGGATCAAAAGAACCGAAAAGTACTAATGACACTTTACTTCTAGAACTAATTAAAAAGACTTTCCGTTTTGCAAAGAACGTAAGTATGGTAAAATCTTACCTCTACCATAAGGGTTATTTGATATCTTTTAAAATTTCTCCCGAATTCGGAGTTAACTTTAAAAGTTTCAAATTCTTTAGTAATAAAATCATTCAAGTCTTTAATTATGAAACGAAGGGTTAGTGAATTCACCGTTTGAGGAGAAATTTTTTTTTTTTTTCTTTCTTTTTTTTATCCTTACACAAAACCCCCTACATTGTCGAAACCCAACTTACTAAATGTTGAATTGTATCTTTTGTCATGGAATGGTAGTGACGTATACAATATCTCTAAAATGTTGTCAGTATCAACACAACCTAAAAAATTTACGTGTACGTGTTTAGATGAAGAAACTGATACATATCTATGGTTTTAAATTCTTATCACCCCTCCGTTATATAGTATGTTTTGTTCGTTACGGTTCCGAGACTAAACTTCGAGGGACAGACTTTCACCACTGTCCACCCTTCTATTATACGACGAAGTAGTTCAGAACAGAGACAATGTTTTGCATTGGAGTTTAAGTACCTCACTCAGTCGTGTCACTTACGTACTCCGTAGCCCACACCAAGGTCTAAGAGGTTCGAATCCTTTTAGTGTGAGAGGAGAACGAACTAAGACAAAAGTAAACTGACTACTTTTGCTATGGACGACTGACTTCCATTAGTTAATCTCGTCGATTAAAGTCTTACATAGAAGGACAGAAAGTAATAGTAGTTGTGAATTATTAAAATTTTCCGGTACCACGGACGTACACACAATTCAGAGAAGTCAGCACAGACTGAGAAACGTTGGGATACTTGGTATCGGATGGTCCGAGGAGACAAGTACCCGAAGAGGTCCGTTCTTATGACTTCACCCAACGGTACGGGAGGAGATCCCCTTAGAAGGACTGGGTCCCTAGTTTGGAAGACAGAGAATTTAGAGGATATAACCGTCCCCCCAAGAAATAGTGATCGTGGTGTATCCTTCGGGTTTGTGTTACCATATTCTTAAATTTATTTTATGATTTTCACTTCTGAGAACTTTCAGGGTACCTGACGTTCCTCTAGGTTCGTCAGGTAAGATTTCCTCTAGTCAGGACCCACAAGAAACCTTCCTCACTACGATTTCGACTTTGAGGTCATGAAACCGGTTGAGTACGCTTCTCAACTGAGTAACCTTTTCTGAGACTACGACCCTCCCTAACCCCCGTCCTCCTCTTCCCCTGTTGACTCCTACTCTAACGACCTACCGTAGTGACTGAGTTACCTGCACCCAAACCCACTTGAGGTCCTCAACCACTACCTGTCCCTCCGGACCGCATGACGCTAAGTGCCCCAGCGTTTCTCAGCCTGTGCTGACTCGCTGACTTGACTTGACTTGACTTTTCACATTTTACGAAGATTTTTATTTATCCATTTATCTGAGTTCAGGACATTATAGTTATAGTCACGTATTACTAATCAAACAACTCAATCTTGATCAGTCATCAGACCTTTTGATCAAGAGTGAGTATAACTACAAGGACTAAAGGAAGAACAGATATCTGTACCTTTTGTCATCAATATTTGTTCGTTCTTTATTGACATTCTAAATCTTCTTCCAATTCAGAACTCCAAATCCCTAGTCTAATATTGGAGATTATTTCTATAACACTTTTTTTTTAGAGAGGGGTTAAACGTTGGGCACCTACGTAGAAGTAGTGCGTACCCACACCGACGGACTGACTTAAGGGCGGAGAGACGAGGAAACGAAATGGAAACATTAATAGACCCCTTGTGTGTCCACTAGAATCGTCTTAGGGTTTTGGACTTTGGGAGATAATAGTTATTAAGACACAGTACGGAACATTATCATTCAGTTTGTTTATAGATTCTGAAAATTCCTTTTGTAAAAGTCTTTAATCTTAAAAAGGAAGGTATTATGTTGGTGTGTAAAATTGTCTGACTGAAATTTTGTTATTTTATTAACCAATTGTATGTAATGAGTTTTTTAATGTAATTCTACTATTTATGTCACGAAAGTCAAAGTTTACCTTTAATAGTGTACGATCCCTTATTTATATCCGAATAAAGGTTCAATAGTGAATAAAATATACGTTTTCTTTACTTACTTTTTCTCCGTCTTTCGGTTCATTTGGTTTCTATAAGTTCAAATCGTTAGTTTATTTTAGAACAGTAAAGATATGTTACGGTGAATATGAGAAAAAGTATAGTCAAGTGGAAATCCTTTCCTTCATAATCAACACTGAAGACAGATCTTACAAAGACCTTTGTTTACTAAGAGTGAACAACAAAAATAGTGGAGATATATTTTTCGTCGTAAAGTACAGTCTGGTCACGAAGGTCTCACTTTTTCTTGGTATCAGAAGAGAAAGGATCTCTTTTTCAATATTCGGGTCGGTAAGTTGTTACGTAAAGGAATGGGTGAAGAAAGTACATTAGTAGTTTCAAAAGTGACCTCTGTTCAAAGGTCCATGGATGTTTACGTAGTGTGTAAAACACTCGAAAGATCTTAATAAGAAGTTCTACTCTTTCTTCACGTCGAAAGTCGTTCTACGACAATAGGAGACTCAGGTCTATTGAAGGAAAATTTCCACGGGTCTTGTACACTAGAACCCGTATTGGTTAACCCTTACTACATTCTAGTAAAGGAAGTAACGGTCGGAGACGTCAAAAAGGAGACTCAGTACAAAAATTATCTTTAAAGAGTTGAAACCGAGAGGAACCGTTTACCAGTACCTGCGTCTCATGTTGAATAAAAATTGGAAATTGTCTTATAAAAGTGTTGAAACAAAACTGTCGAATTTTAAGTCACGTAACTTAAAGGATAAAAAAATTATGGATAAATAGGGTCACTTCTCACCTGGTCACATTAATAGAACCCTATTTAAGACTGAGGGAAAAGACCTCAAGGATAATTTTAACATTAATACACTAAACAAACTTAACTCCCTACATTCTTAATGGAACCTATAAGAATTCATTAACGTTTCCGATAACCCCCGTCATGACAGAGTCCTTAATGGACCTTTAATTTTGTTTTATTCATTACCGTAAAATTTAATGGGGTCGAAGGAGTAAAGTTTACAAAATATACTTACTTTTTCTTTTTCATTCAAATTAAGAGGTGGCCCTTAGATCTGTCGTCAAAATTGACTGTTTACTAGTAAATTGGAGTAAGAAAGGTAAGGGATTTATTCTCGTATCACACCTAAAGGTGTTTTAAGGATTTTTTTGTGGGTGGCTAAGTTTTATATGAGGGGAATGACTCTTTTAAGCAGGACAGAACTGGGTTTATTATTCGAGATTTAAATAGGTCTAGATTTACCACAACGAAATGAATTTATGTTAGACCTCACCCCATCAGTGTTCGAAGACTTTAGATTAAAGGAAGAAGATGTATCATTTATTCAGTACTCTTACGAAAAGATTTCATTGGTACAAATAACCAGGGAGGGCGTGGGTGTGGTCTCACTACCTTCTGTCAGTGTACCCGTTGTTTGAGGGTACTTGTGTGGGTCTAAAATCCTTTCTTTTTTCTTTAAGTTTATAGTACCCCACACGAGGAATAGTGACGTGACATATAACGTGACTTGTCATAGACGACTCGTATAGTAACTAAACATTCTTAGGATTCCCGAAGGGTCTTTACCAACTCATTCTCCTAAGGCATTTCCTGTCTAAAGATATCCGTTCTTTAAACGGTTCTTTTTGACCATTACAACACAATGTTATCATTGAAAATTACCAACGTATACAATTACCGTGTCACTATTACAAGTAAGTGAGACTTGACAACGTATCTATATATCTGACACCTACTGCATGGTACGTCCTATCCGAATGATAGTACTTAAGTAGTTTTGTTCTTTTATTTTTACTAGTTCAAAGTATGTCCCTATTGAAGTACAAGATTTAATTATTTACCGAAAACAAAAGTCAAACAAAACGAAAATATTAAAAAATCTCTTCAAAATCCAAATATTGTTTTGACTCTTCCTTCATGTCTCTAAAGAGTACATGAGACACCGACGGGTGTCCGTAACGGAGGGGGTAATAGTTATAGTAAGTGGTCTTACCATTAAAAATGATTCTTACTTGCATATAACCATATAATATTAGTGAGTTTCAGGTATATAATGGAATCCCAGGTGAAAACCACACATACAGGGTACACAAACCTGTTTCATAATTGTATTAGTGTACAACAAATCAATGATACAGTATAGACTGAGAAACGTTGGGGTACCTGGTATCCGGTGGTCCGAGGAGACAGGTACCGTATCGTGTCCCTTCTTATGACCCCACCAAACGGTAAGAAGGAGGTCCCCTAGAAGGACTGGGTCCCTAACTTGGACACAGAGGACGTAACCGTTCCCTTAAGAAACGTTGACTTGGTGGTACCTTCGGGTATTACTGTATATAAGTAGGAGTATTGTAGTAAGTCTCATAAGTGACGGGATTTTTGGGAGACACGAAACGGATAAGTAGAGGGAAGGTACGAGGGTGGTGACAGGGTGTTGGGACAGTTGGTGACAGTAAAAATAACAGAGGTATCGGGACCGAAAAGGAGTTACAGTGCATTGCCCTTAGTATATTATACACAGAACAGTCTAACGGAAGAAAGTGAATCATTACACGTAAATTCAAAGAAGGAATAAAAAAGTACCGAATTATCAAATAAAGAAAAATCGTGACTTTTTATAAGGTAACAGAACTACATGATGTCTGGTAAGTATGTAAGTGGAAGACTTCCTGTAGAACCAACAAAGGTTCCAAACCGTTAATACTTATTTCGACGACATTTATACGTCCAGTCCTTCGTTGTCAATCTTGATCTGTACCTTGTTGTCTGACCAACGTTTATCCTTTTCCACACGCAGTTCCGACATATAACAGTGGGACGAATAAATTGAATATACGTCTCATGTAGCACTCTTTACGACCTGACCTTCTTTGTGTTCGACCTTAGTTCTAACGGCCCTCTTTATAGTTATTGGAGTCTATACGTCTACTGTGGTGGGAATACCGTCTTTCACTTCTCCTTGAGTTTTCGGAGAACTACTTTCATTTTCTCCTCTCACTTTTTCAACCGAATTTCGAGTTGTAAGTCTTTTACTTCTAGTACCGTAGGCCAGGGTAGAGAAGTACCCTTTATATACCCCTTTGTCACCTTTGTCACAGTCTGAAATAACAAAACCCGAGGTTTTAGTGACGTCTACCACTGACGTCGGTACTTTAATTTTCTACGAATGAGGAACCTTCTTTTCAATACTGGTTGGATCTATCGTATAAGTTTTCGTCTCTGTAATGAAACGGTTGATTCCAGGCAGATCAGTTCCGATACCAAAAAGGACACCAGTATATACCTACACTCTCAACCTGACACTTCTTCCGACTCGTGACTTCTCAACTACGAAAACTTGACACCACAGCCTCTTCTGAGAACTCTCACGGAACCTGACGTTCCTCTAGGTTGATCAGGTAAGACTTCCTCTAGTCGGGACCCTAAAGAAACCTTCCTGACTACGACTTCGACTTTGAAGTCATGAAACCGGTGGAGTACACTTCTCAACTGAGTAATCTTTTCTGAGACTACGACCCTCCCTAACCCCCGTCCTCCTCTTCCCCTGTTGTCTCCTACTCTACCCACCTACCGTAGTGACTGAGTTACCTACACTCCGACCCACTTGAGGTCCTCAACCACTACCTGTCCCTCCGGACCGCACGACGTTAAGTACCCCAGCGTTTCTCAGTCTGTACTGACTCATTGACTTGACTTGACTTCGTAGGTGTACGTCCAAAAACACACCTACCTGTATCAAAAGTTGGAGAAACTCATTTACTACCCCATTATGATACAAATCAAGATATTCTTTGACGGTATAACAGAAGGTTTCGTTTACATGTGTAAAACGTAAGGTATGGTCGTTACTTACTCTCAAGACAACGAGGTGCAAGAGTCGTCGTAAACCATGACAGTCACAAAACTAAGTCGACAAAATTATCCAACGTCAACATAGTAACAAAATCAAACGTAAAAGGACTACTACACACTACGCCTTGTAAGAAAGCATTCGTATAAACGGTAGGTACATAGAAGAAAGCACTCCACAGACAATTTCAGAAACGGGTAAAAAATTTAACACAAGAAACAAAGAATAATAAATCAAAATTCTCAAGAAACATGTAAACCCATCGTCAAAAGATAGTTTACACAAAAAACGTTTATAAAAGAGGGTCAGACATTTATTACCAAATGAAAAGTTTCATATACAACTATAAAGTAAGATCATTGTTTAACAGAGTTTATCTAAAAGTTTACTCATAGTGTAAACTTGCATATAGTACACATACACTATGATGTTAAATTTGTAAAAAAATTTCTCTACCTGACAGATTATGTCATTAGTGTACACCGAGAACTTATGAACTTTACACGATCATACTTGTCTCTTCCGTTACCGTGGGTTGAGGTCATGAGAACGGACCTTTTAGGGTACCTGCCACCTCGGACCATCCGACGTCAGGTACCCCAGCGATTCTCAGCCTATGCTGTCTCGCTGAAGTGAAAGTGAAAAGTGAAAGTACGTAACCTCTTCCTTTACCGTTGGGTGAGGTCATAAGAACGAACCTCTTAGGGTCCCTGCCCCCTCAGACCACCCGACGACAGATACCCCAGTGTGTCTCAGTCTGTACTGACTTCACTGAATCGTCGTCGTCATCGTCGTTATATTTACTCTTTGATGTAAAAAATAAATGAATTAAAATTAATTTTAAAATTTTTACCAGAACTAAGTCGACAATATTTTGAAAATTTACATACTTTTCGATACTGGTTGGATCTGTCGTATAAAATTTTTCGTCTCTGTAATGAAATGGTTGGTTCCAGACAGATCAGTTTCGATACCAAAAAGGTCATCAGTACATACCTACACTCTCAACCTGATATTTCTTTCGACTCACACTTCTTAACTACGAAAACTTGACACCACAACCTCTTCTGAGAACTCTCAGGGAACCTGAAGTTCCTCTAGGTTGGTCAGGGAGGATTTCCTCTAGTCAGTACCCACAAGTAACCTTCCTGACTATGACTTCGACTTTGAGGTCATGAAACCGGTGGACTACGCTTCTTGACTGAGTAAACTTTTCTGGGACTACGACCCTTTCTAACTCCCGTCCTCTTCTTCCCCTACTGTCTCCTACTCTACCAACCTACCGTAGTAACTACGATCTACCTCTACTCAACCCATTTGACACCCTCAACCACTACCTGTCCCTCCGGATCCCACGACGTCAGGTACCCCAGTGTTTCTCAACCTGTGCTGACTCATTGATTTGACTTGATTTGACTTTCTTGGACTTACACACTTAGATGTGAAAGTTGGTATTTAAAATACGTTACATTTACAAATAGTCGGTAAAGTTTTATTTGAAGTCTCAGACTTACCTCCACATGGCTATCATATTTTACGTATCACTTAAAACTCGTGTTATACCTTTTTTCATGTTATAGAGTAATTTTTACAAATGTAACTACTATACAGTTTTACTGTTGTAAAATCTACATAACCCAACTTATTTTATATTGGGTTATTTTGAGATTTAAAAATTTTGGGATTTAAAATTTTTTACAAAAATTTTGTTTGGGATTTAATAAATATAAATAAAAAATGAAAATAAAAATGACAAAATGAAAAATCACACCGACGTTCTTTTTAAATCCAATACATACACCGAGTGTATTGTAAAGATAACTCATCACGACAAAATCTCATGGTACTGGGACAAAGTAAGTATATAAGCTGTACAGAGTATACGGTAAATGATCGGTGACCCCTAAGTTATGACGTGTTCGATGTGGTCCGTGAACTAAAGAGAGTACCTCGAATATAAGATCGTGACCTCTTCTATTATATGTTTCTCTATTTATTTATTTGATTAAGTCGACACACAAAGTTTCTTTCTGTGTCTTAATGAATGAACTTTTCTACACAAATTTTCGTCGAGACAAATACAAGGTTTGTGTACCCGGTAAGATACCCTACGATTATATGAAAGATACGTTGTTCAGGAAATTCAATACATAGCCCATTCTATCTTCTAAGAAAGATGGAACGTCATTCGTCAGGTCTTTAAATTTCGTCTCCGAGTATGGAGAACGAAATACGTAGACGAGATGTCCCGTCACCCTTATGTGCATTGACGGATCAAGGAGGTATTAAATAGAAGTAGAGTCGAGGATATTACTTTAGAACGATGTATTTATGTATATATTTTATCTTATAAGGGAGTGGTTTATTAATAAAAAGTGATGTCGTAGGTTACCTGACGATACACTCATTTCACCAAATACTATTCCTCTCAGTGTGATTTTTTTCTAAATTATGATACATTGGAATCTCAGTTGTGAAAAAATTTCTTATAAGAGATTGTTCCTGGATAACATATCATGTTTCTTGACATGTGTTATAAGGTATTATTGTAAATACCCTTTTTTTGTACTTTTTCTTATATCTATATACATATTAACTTAGTGGAACAAAATGTGGTCTTTGATCGTGTTTTAACATTTATTTGTTATGAGGTTTAATTTAAAATTTTAACAATTTTTCTTAATTCCTTTCTTTTCTTATAAAAGGGAAACATAATTATTTCTTTTAAGTCTAAATTGATTTAAAATCACTAGTCGGAAGGTACTTTTGATCATCTTTAATATGATAAATGTAAAAGTTTGGATCAAAGTTACATACTTCGAGTTTGATCGTTTATCAAAAGTGTTTTAGAAAAAACGTTTGGATGACACAGGTTCTGTAATCGGATCTACGTCACTCCTTCACATTGTTATTTATTGTGCACTGAAAACGGAGAAAAATTACTAAGTTGAAGGGTAAGAGCAATGGTTGGACCCTGTTTTTATTTTATGTTATATTTCACAAAAATCTACAAAACGAACAGTCAGTAGAATTATACTTTTAAAAAACGTGTTCTTCGAGAACGACTAGAGGATTTCAAAAATTTTACGAAAATCGTAGAAAGAAATCGTATATGTCACATTTTCTATTCGTTATAGAAGTAAGGTTCGGGTCCAGGGGGAGTAGGGAATGGAGGGAAGAGGTAGGATTTGGTATAGGATAGGTACTGAATTTGAAGAATCATGGAGAAGGTGGTTTATAAAAGACATAATCATGTAACTAATTGTGTTCCTTACTCCATACCTAAATCCCATGTATTAGTAGGAATTACAAACACATACTTAAAATTTGGTTGTTTCGATACCCGAGTTTAGACACAAAATGTTTCTATATTACCGTGACCCTTCCCACCTAAAATTTCCCCTCTCGTTCGTCTATAGTTAAGTAAATGTTTCGTTGTCAATTCTCTACCACTCTCTGACTCGTTTTCTTACCGTTGTTCTACAACCCTTTCGTCGCCCTATTTAACTCGGTGGTCGAAGGGACCACCGAGTCTGTCATTTCTTGGACGGACGTTACACCCTCTGGACCCAAACTAAGGACCCAACCCTTCTAGGGGACCTCTTCCCATACTGTTGGGAGAGGACATAAGAACGGACCTCTTAGGGGTACCTGTCTCCACGGACCACCTGTTATCAGGTACCCCAGCGTTTCTCAGTTGTGTTGACTCACTGATTCGTGTCGTGTCGTGTTCGACTCTTTACCATGTCCTTCGAGGAAGGAAGACCTCCTCGGACCAAGGGTATCCGTTCCGTGTACCCTCTTTTAAACTGAAACAAATCTTTTCCTTAAGGGTGTTCCCCCTTGATACCAAAACAAGTGTTTATAAGTTTATGTTGTAACTATGTGTGTACATTTCGGTCGAAGAAACGGGTCTCAACACTTTTCCCCATAAGTTGTTGGTCTCAGAGTGAGACGAAACCTTTACACCTCTACCCTCTACACCAGGGTCTGAGAGTCACGATAACCACCCGACACACATACACGACCCCCCTGTCCGTGAAAAACTAAGTCCGGTAGACGAAACGTGAAACGAGATGCTACCTGTCGAAGGTACCTTACGTAGGGAGACTGGAAACGGAGACGAATAAAGAAAACCTCCTTTAGTCCCAAAAAAAAAAAAAAAAAAAAGAAAAGACTGTCAAAAATTCAACTTCTCCTTTGTATGGATTAGTGACCTATTATTCCTCGTCTCTGTTTCGGTATTACTCTCCCTCACAAAAGTGTCGTACACCCACCATCCAATTTCTTCTCAAGTACGGTTCCGAGAGGAAAATAACTTCGTTTGAACGACACAATTACGTTATAGTAATGGTTACAAAATCTCAAACAGTCTCAGAATTCTACTTTAAAATGTTTTTTTAATCAGTATAAAGCGAACTAAAAGAGAGGAGTGTGTGATGAACCTGGTAAATTATACTCTTAACAAAATGTATAAAATCCTAATTCTTCGTTGTATTTCCATTGGACATAATCAAACACATGGTAAGTCACTTGTACAAGGGTCACTGACTGACAACTGAGACTGAAGTCTTACCACTACTAAAACTTTTCTCACTCATTCGGTCATCTGATACTCAGTCAATTTTTCCATCACCGATTAATGTCTGAACACAACACCGAAGTGCGTACAATGTATTGAAGAAGTGAACGGGAGAATAAGAATTTTCCCTAAGAAGTAGGTATCACATCATCCGTGTGCATCCTTAGTTGATTTCTCGACCGTTTCGTGAAAGACTTGTATCTCACACGGGATGTAAAAGAAACACAGTTCTTCGTTCGTGGTAATACCTCTTGACTGGCATCCGTTTTCACTTTTATAATTGACCTTTTTTGTCTTTCTTAACACGTTTACTTAGTTTTCTGTAGTGGTTCTTTTACAGGTCTTTCTGTCTGTCTTTGTGTGTACGTGCGACAGTTCAAAAAAGAGAAGATCGATACTCGAGAAATCCCCATCCCTAAAATGAGACATACTGAACCATCAAGACATCTAGTCGTCAGAGGTTTTAAAAACCGTGGTCTCCGGTCAGAGTACCTTCTGTTAGTATCTGGTCCTCGTCCCAACCCTTTTACCAAAGTCCTACTAAGTTTACGTAGTGTAAATGACACGTGAAATAAAGATAATAATAATGTACCACTATATATATTACTTATTATATTATAAATGCATATATTATATTATTATACGTTGGGTGGTATTACGTCTTAGTCACCCTCGAACACGAACAAAAGGACGTTGATTCCTCGTACGTTGGATCTAGGGAACGTACGCGTCAAGTGTCATCCCAAGTTCGAGGATACTTTTAGATCACGGTGCCGACTAGACTGTCCTCCACCTCGAACTCGTCCTTGCGTCATTACGTTCGCCACCCCTCGCCGACATTTATGTCTACTTCGAAGTGAACGAGAGTAGACGGTGAGCGGAGGACGCTACACCGGGTCAAGGACTATTCTCCCAACACTTAGGGACGACATCTCAAGTAACAACTTAATTCTCCTTTAGTTAGTCTACCCGAAAGTAGTATAATTCCATATATACTGTCTATTATAGGATTGTAATGATCTTCACAAATGTAGAAAATTTTGTTAGGACTTTTTGAGGGGTTTTGACACTGTTCCCCTTTTAAAGTCTACAACCCCTATTTGGTATCTCGTCTTGATCAAACCACGGGACTTCAAATCATCGTACGATTGACAATGAACACGAATATTCTTGAGAAGAGTTAGGTGTTTGTTACTTGTGTGGGATAGAAAAGGTTTGAAGATTAGTATAGGAACGAAAAGGGGTAAAGAGTCGGATCAATGGAAGATATCCGAAAATTTTAACATATGTATAACAAAATTTAATTTATATATCTCGATTTCCGAATCTTCTATAAGTTGATACATAAGTAATTTACAAATTATTCATGGTCAGAAACACAAACTATGACACAGTGTTCTTACTTATTTTGTTCGTCCTTTTCATCCACTCCTGACACTTTCCTACACGTAGGTCTCACAAAGACCGACTGCCAACTCTATCAAAACCCAAGTATTATCCGTGAACCCTTTTTTATTACAAACTCTCTCTCTTCTTCCTTTTTCTCCAGTCTCTCCTCCTTATCTTTTTCTTCTTTTTTTATTTCTTTTCCTCTTCTCTCCTTCCCTAACACTCTGTCGTACGAACCCTACTTGTGCACCCATGGGACTCCAACATCTGTTTTACTCCTAGTGTATGACCTTACTTTTATCGTCTCTCGTCGTCTACGGTGTTATCCGTAACTGACACTGATCTATCTCTCTGTTTTGTCCTCGTCGGGTAGGTTCTTGCTAAAACTAATGTTCCTTTGTGACTCATAAGAAAGACACCCCGGGAAAACGTCATCCTGAAGGAAGGTCACTTGAGACTATCTCATTCTTTAGTGTTTACAGTCCGTAGGCGTTTGACACAAACGGTACACCCACAATTGAAGGGAGAACTGCTTTTAGGAGAGAGTGACCCACTTTACACGTAAGGACATAATAAGTCACCAAACGGTTCTAAGAGGTTTAGACTCATAGTAATGGGGAAGGTGGTCTAAGAACTATTACTAAAAATACAACATTTCTATCTCGGTAAGTAATTTTAAAACAGTAATACGATTTAAAAAATAAGTTACTTGTGATTACATAAACACTATAAAAAGACCAACGGAATATTCTTCACAATATATTTTCTTTCTTAGTACTCGAGACCTCAATTCTGTACAACTTTGAGACAAAGATGGTAAGTGATCGAACACTGGAAACCGTTCGATCAATTAAAGATACTGTGAGTCGAAAGAGTAGACATTTTGACTCTTCGATATAAACTACAACAAATTTAATCGTCAGAATTTCCAGTCTATGAAATATACAAAGGATCGTATATGAGTATTATCCGTGAACCCTTTTTTATTTCAAATTCTCTCTCTTCCTTTTTCTCCAGTCCCTCCGTCTTATCTTCTTCTTCTTCTTTTATTTCTTTTCTTCTCTCCTTCCCTATACAACGGAGCGTATGTGGATTGCTGTATACTGTCAATCATGACTGTCCTCATCATTATTATTATTATTTAGTGGTCTTCTATTTGGTGTAAGAACCCTATACTCAAGACCCGATTCTTCTGTCTTTTACAAGAGATTACGTTTTACCAGAACGAAAGTCAGTAGAAACCAAATCTTGAGAATTTTGCAACTCGAAAAAGGTTTGTTACTAAGTTCTCACTTTTAAGTCAATACCCTGGTATCCTTAGTACTGTAAGTTTCTCAAAAGAACTATAGGTACTAAGTCTTGGTAATAGTACTATGGTACAATTAGGAAGAAAGGAGAGTGACCCCATTTAAAAGGAGGGGTTTATCTCTATCGAATTATAATTTTTTTTTCATTGTATCCGAACTACATTTTTAAGTTTGTTATATCGATATCTCCTCTTTCCTTAACAAGATGAGAGATCTAGTAAGGAAAATCACTAAGCTATTCATAAGAAAGTCAGATCGGTGTATGTTTGTGTACCTTAGACTCATACTTAAAGATCATTTCTGCAACCTACTATGTAATTCTGAAACATATCTGAACCAGAGGGTATCGAAAGTAGAAGTGAATCAGTATATAGTATCAGTAGAGAAGTACAGTTCCTTATATTGATATAGAGTAAATTTGTTTAACGAAGGTTCATAAGGTAAATGTATACGTGGTATAAAATCGTTTATGAAGGTGAAAAGTAACAATTTTTTGAAATCATTTGTAACAACATGATACGTAGAAACAGATAAATTATAAAGGTATCTTATTTACGGATCTCTGTCTAAACTTCCCAGTCACCAATGTGTGTAAAATTTATAACTGTGTATGATATCTTAACGCGGGGTGGTTTTTTTCCAATACGGGAAAGTTGAAGGTGGTTATCACTTACTATAATGGATTAAGAAGAGTTACTTTGACTGTTTTTTACCCCGAACGAAAGTTACCTTGAATAGTAAACTTTATCAGTTGTACCCGTGTTCTGCTCAACTGTTGTCTTTGAACTCATACTCCGATAGATCGGTACTAGTAGTTCCCGGACTGAATCCTTTACGTTCACTTAACCTACTTCTTTATTCATTATAATACATGTTTGTCAGAAGACGAATTTTTTTTTTCACATTCTGTAACTTCGTTACAGAGAACTCTTCCAAATCCCCTCTACCACCCTAGAAAAGTTCAAGGTCAGTCTCTCTGCACCTCACGGGTAGGAAATTAGTACAGAAAAGGTGACGAAAGGTTTATTACTTTGTCCTTTTAGTGTTACTGACATGAAACCGGTATTGACAAGAGAATTCCGGTTAGTTCTGAAGTACTTCATACGAAAAAAGAAAACATGGAAAACACCACAACTCGTAAACGAAAATATCAAGGGTTACCTCCATTAGACAATCATTCATATCCTTCATTCAAACATTATAGTATTAAAAGATCCTATTTTTCTGAATGACACTAAGATTAGGAGAACTTTACGAATAGGGGAAAGTACATATTTATACTTTCTAACGGGATGTGTCTAATTACTGACAACGTGTTCACCCAAATAGTCAGTTCCTCGATCCATCGGAGTAGTTTAATTCACATTTAGACGTTATTTATATATTATTAGTTTCCACATAGTTTTGTCTCAAGGAAACTGTACCTCTATCTTTTTAGTTTGTATTTTAGATTGAATTTTAAGTCCTTTGATACCTAACACAAAGGATTTCAAACCAGGGGTACGGGTTCCCACGTGAAAACCCTGGGATACGGGAAAGTAAAGGAAGGGACGTATGTGGTCCTTCGACGGAGGACTAGTAATCATAGAGTGTCTTGTTCTTAAGATGGTTCTTATTAACAAAACGGAGGTATTTCCACAGTCAGTAAGAAGTTTCCGTATAATTACTCATGTTTACGACCTTTAGAAGAAACTTGATGAGACAATTTTTGACGGAGATCCCAGTCTATAACCATTTATTTTTGAGGTACATCGTCGTCAAAGTAGATTGTGTTTATTTTAATTGGGGAACTAATAAAGATTTACAGAATTAGTAATCATGTATACACTTCTTAGTACTTAATGAAACTTTTTAATTAAAAAACGGTTCCTAAAGAAATTTTTTTATGAAAATTAAAACATGACCCCATATCAACCAATCGTTTGTTACAACACTATCAAAGTCCACTTGTCACTTCCCTGAGTCGGTATGGATCTATATGTATAAGTAAGAGGGGGTTTGAGGGGAGGGTAGGTCCGACGGTGTACTGTAACTCGTCTCAAGGTCCACGATATGTCACCCAGGAACAACCAATAGGTAAAATTTATATCGTCACACATGTACATGTAGGGTTTGAGGGATTGATAGGGAAGGGGGGTAAGAAGGAGGACCTTTGGGATTCAAGTGCGAGTTTCAGACACTCAGACAAAGGTAAATCATTCATTCAAGTAAACATAGTACAGAAAGGTCTGAGGTGTATATTTCCTACTTATACCATAAAGAGGAAGAGACAGACTGAATGAAGTGAGTCATTCTGTGAGAGAACCAAGTAGGCACCACGATGTTTACCGTAATAAAAGAAGAAAAGTTCCCCACTCATTAGATATTAGATATACATGGTGTAGAATAAATAGGTAAGAAAACATCTACCTATAAATCCAACGAAGGAACAAAACCGATAACATTTGTCACGACGTCACTTGTAAACCCACGTACATAAAAAAACCTAGTAAAAGAAGAGGTTTATATACGGGTCCTCACCCTACGTCTCAGTATACCATGAGGTGAAATTCAAAAAAAAAATTTCTTTGGAGGTATGACAAGAGGTGTCACCAACACGATTAAATGTAAGGGTGGTTGTCAAATCCTCTCAAGGGAAGAGAGGTGCAACAGAGGTAGTAAATAACGAACACCTAAAAAACTACTGTCGGTAAGACCGACCACACTCCACTATCGAGTAACATCAAAACCAAAAGCAAAGACATTATTAATCACTACAACTTGTAGAAAAGTACACGGATAACCGGTAGACATACAGAAGAAACCTCTTTGCAGACAAATCCTCAAGACGGGTTAAAAACTCACCCAACAAACAAAACTACGATAATTCGTAGAACTCGACAAACGTTTAAAACTCGTGATTATGGAATAGACCTGACCAGATTTTAATCCTTTCCTCATACAGTTCCGACATATAACAGTGGGACGAATAAATTGAATATTCGTCTCATGTAGTGCTCTTTACGACCCGACCTACTTCGTGTTCGACCTTAGTTCTAACGGTCATCTTTATAGTTGTCGGAGTCTAATCGACTACTATGGTGGGAATACCGTCTTTCACTTCTCCTTGATTTGGAGTAGTAGAGAACTACTTCCACTTTCTCCTCTTACTTTTTAGATCGAATTTTGAGTTGTAAGTGTTTTGATTCTAGTACCGTAGGTCAGGGTAGTGAAATACCGTTTATCTACCCCTTTGTTACCTTTGTCACTGTCTGAAATAAAAGAACCCGAGGTTTTAGTGACTTCAGTACTTTAATTTTCTGTGAATGAGGGACCTTCTTTGCGACACTGTTTGGATCTGTCGTATAATTTTTCGTCTCTGTAATGAAATGGTTGTTTACCGGGACATCAGTTTCGGAATCAAAAAGGTCATCAGTACATGTCTACATTCTCAACCTAGTATTTCTTCCGACTCGTGGTTTCTTAACTACGAAAACTTGACACCACGATCTATTCTGAGAACTCTTAGGGAACCTGTCGTTCCTCTAGTTTGGTCAGTTCGGATTTCCTTTAGTCAGGACTTATAAGTAACCTTCCTGACTACGACTTCGGCTTTGAGGTTAGGAACTAGTGGACTACGTTTCTTGGTTGAACAACCTTTTCTGAGACTACGACCCTTTCTAACTCCCGTCCTCCACTTCCCTTGTTGTCTCCTACTCTACCAACCTACCGTACTGACTGAGTTACCTGTACTCAAACTCGTTTGAGGTCCTCTACCACTACCTGTCCCTTCGGACCACACGACGTCAGATACCCCAGCGTTTCTCGACCTGTACTGAATCGTTGACTTTTTGTTGTTTTAGGTAGTGTAGTAAACGTTTATAAAAGAAGGTGAGACACCCAACAGAAAAACAAAACAATACCCAAAGGAAACGACACGTTTTCGAACACTCAAATTCATTCTGAATAAACAAATAAAAACAAAAATAAAGGTAATAAGACCCTCCGTCTAGTTTTTTCCATAAAGACACTAAACACAGTCTTTTAGACGGACAAAAGGAGATCCTCAAAATATCACAAACCAGAGTGTAAACCCAGAACTTAGGTCAAAGTCGAATGAAAACACACGTCTCAATTTCTTACTAAATTAGAGTAAAAAATTGTACATCGACAGGTCAAAAGGGTCGTGTTAAACAACTTCTCTGATAGAAAGTTTGTGACACGTCAGAACGAGGGAAACAGTATTTAATTAACATGTACCTGAATAAAGACCCGAAAGATAGTTCCGAAAGAAAATAAAGGAAAAAAAGGGGACCTCTTTAGTAAAGTACAAAACCAAAATTCGAAACCCTTCAACATTTAAATAAATACGTAACTTCGGACACGAAAAAGTTTTTTAGTAACTTCGAATATACAAATTATTCATACAACAACGAGAATCTATAAGGAACTGCATATAAAAACAGGGAATCTTACAAGGATTAATGAATAAAGAATTCAGTGGTTTCTTTCCTCAAGACCGAATCCCTTTTGTAGATTATACTTTATGAGGAAATGAAAAAAAAAAAATTAAAACGGTATTACACAGACTCAAAATAATATTCTACACAAAAGAAGAGAAAGCACGAAATCTGTTTCCTTTCCTAGTCGTAGGAAAGTTATTGTACCTGTCCGTTCGGATAGGTGAATTCGTAAAGGTCCCTACGGTTTCACCTTAAAGGGAAGTAGGTCTAAAGAAGTCCCAAAACTAAGGGTTGACGGGATTTTGAACCTTCGTCGAGAAGATCGAGAACGAGAAAGGGTATCAAAAGAACGGTTTAAGACGTTTACAGCAAGAACGAAGGAAGGTTTAGTGTGGGTCCCTGTAACAGGAGTTAAAAAAGATCTACTGAAAAAGGGGGAACAGGAAACTGAATGAAGACTAAAGGAGTCCCGGTGTCAGGTACCTGATAAAATTTAGTTCAGTTACTGTGTAAGAGTCAAGGGTTATAAGTACAAAGAAAAAAAATTTCAAGACTAGTACAAAACAGAAATAAGTTTTTATCGTAAGATAAAAATTTTTTAGTGTCTTCTCGTCAGGTTTCATGTTGGAGTGATTAAAGTATCTACTCTTTTATGGAACTTGTATTTTGAAATCACTTGTCTAGAAGAATTTTTATGGAATAAAGAAGATTAACCACCCATGAACAAATCATTACATTAAACCTTGACATTTACTTTTTTTTAGATTTATGTATTTTCTTTCGTATACTATTAAAATGTATAGTATATATAAACCACAAAATTCAATTAAAAATGTTTTTACACGAAAATAGGAAATACCTGATATTTCATATAATAAGAATTTTAAAAATGATAAGAATTGAAAAGAGGATCAAAGAAAATTAATGACGTTAAAATGTTATTATGGTTTTTATTAATCTTTTTAGTATCTTAATATGACGGTAGTGACTTGAGGCACTTAAAACAAACAAAATGTCTACTCTTTTATATAGGAGTTATACAACATACCGAACAGGATTAAGTGTGTCTATGGTTGAATTGGGTCGTACTTTTATCTCAAGAAAAGTAAAAGAGACATACGAGAGAAAGATGACTTTAAAATAAAAGGATCACGATAAAATAAAAGGGATTTAATGACAGGTTACATGTAGTACGATCTTCAATATTATGAGTGATGTACATAACTTGTGTAACTTCGTAGAGAAGTCTAAAAGAAGTACTATAACAGAGAACCGTAGAGACGGGGCCGAGGGTATCGTTGGTTCTGTCATTTTGTATTTATTGTGACGTAAGGATCTTCCTGACACCTAAGATCACAGTCGTTGTTACGTCCCTAACCCCAGAGATATAGAGATACGCTAATGGATGGACAGATCGGGGACACTTTTGATCTACCTGATACCTTAACTTTTGTCTGATTAGTAGCTAAATTGGTCAACCATAGAGGTTTTTTTTTCGAGTATACGATCGACACCCATAAAAATGACGTAATCTTAAAAGTCTCTGGATCCGTTCGTCCGTGACAGTCCACCCCGAGGTACATCGTCCTAGTATTACCTTCCCATGAAGAACCCGGAGGTGACTTTCCGATTAATTGTTGTTGGTCCGGGTCGGTGACGCCATTCCGTCGTTCAAGTAATGCCACCAGACGTTTTATCCGTGACCCTTATTCTTCCTTCGGGTTAATGGTCTTAGATCCGTGACTCCGAGTCGTCTGACCCGACCGTCTAACCTCCCACACTGTTACGACAGAGGTTTACTCCTACTCTATGTCGAGCACGAAAGACCCCTGTCGATCCCACTCTGAGGTTCTTTCCTACTTCACCGGAGTTCGTGACCCTCCCCATATTACTCACTGGTCCCGAATTTGCCCAATATTATTGGTACGTGTCAAGGGTGGGAAGGAGGGAACTGACCCGAAAATTCCAGTAAAAAAACCACATATAAAGAAGTGTACACATAAAATAAAATTACGGATAGATGATGGGTCGATGATAATAATGAAAATGAAAATAACTACAATTACTATTATTGTAATTTTGTAGTAATTCAGATAACCCTTCTGACCTGAAATTTTATTTATTTAGGTTATATCCAATATCCAGGAGGCCATGTTCACACATGTTCTAAGGTTCCCTTATTATCAAGATGACCCTTGTCAGTATCTTCGAAGCTGTCCAACTGAGTACAAAATTGAATTCCAACTTTCAACTTCTCAGGTGTTCTTCCTACAACGTCCATTTCTGTAAAGAATTGGGATGTACTTCACTCTCCCGTCCACTCCCACCTTTACATGGTTCTCCGATGCACTGTCTATCGTAATCCAAGAAACGTCTTCTCACACCAAAACCATATCCTTTTGATGACTCTTCTAAAAATTCGATGTCTCTAAACTTCTGTTCGGTACTCTTTACGTTAAATGGAGAATATTTTAAGTAAGATCGTCGTGTTACCCTTGCCCCCGACCTTAGGTTGACCCTTTTCCCTCTACCTGTTCGGTCCCCCTGGGACTTCCGTTCTTTCGATCTCTTCTCGACAATTTGATATAGTCGCCCTTCCTTACTCGTAAACAAATCGGGTACAAAAAATTGACCTTAAGAGGGTAGAAGTAGGACTCGTTTTATTTGGGACTTAGGACGGGACAGCGTCTGTCCGTGGGAGAGGTGGGAACGAGAGAGAGAGATCGTGACTCCAACAGGTCCATGTCCAACTATGTTGTAAATCTTCCGAAAACCTTGACTGGAACCTGTCTGGTGTCGACTCAGAGAGTTTAGAAACGGGAGGACGAAGGAAAAACGATTTAGAAGTCACTTCAACAACGACAAATCAGCGATTCAGCACAGGTCAAGAAAACGCTGGGGTACCTGACATCGGGTGGTCCGAGGAGACAGGTACCCTATAAGGTCTGTTCTTATGACCTCAGCCAACGATAAGGAAGAGGTTCCCTAGAAGGATTGAGTCCCTAGTTTGGACGGAGAGGACGTAACCGTTCGTCAAAGAAATGGTGACTCGGTGACCTCTTCGGGTAGAACTCACCTCAACGACGACGACGACAATTCAGCGAAGTCAGCACAGGCTGAGACACGCTGGGGTGTCTGCCGTCGGGCGGTCCGAGACGGTAGGGACCCTAAGAGGTCCGTTCTTGTGACCTCACCCAACGGTAAAGGAAGAGGTTACGTATTTTCACTTTTCACTTTGACTTCAGTGAGTCAGTACAGGTTGAGAAACGTTGGGGTACCCGACGTCGGGTGGTTCGAGGAGGTAGGTACCCTAAAAAGTCCGTTCTCATGACCTCACCCCACGGCAGCGGAAGAGGCAACTCACCTCATCGTAAAGAATTTCAGACCGGTACACGAAGTCCTCGTGAAACTCCCGAATAACTTTATGGATAAAGATCTGGAGAACCTCGTTAGTCTTAGTGAACCTCGACCTGTAGTTTAGACATGAAAAGTGTCAGAGGGGTCTCCTCTTACTGAAACTCTTCAGGACGTTCTCTGGTGACCGATCCACTAGGAATCGATCACTATGATCGACACCATAATCTTTTCTGAGAACTCTCAGGGAACCTGACGTTCCTCTAGTTTGGTCAGTAAGGATTTCCTTCAGTTAGGACTTATAAGAAACCTTCCTGACTACGACTTCGAGGTTATGAAACCGGTGGACTACTCTTCTCAACTAAGTAATCTTTTCTGGGACTCCGACCCTTTCTAACTTCCGTCCTCTGCCCCTACTGTCTCTTACTCTGTCAACCTATCGTAGTAACTGAGTTACCTGTACTTAAACTCGTTTGAGATCCTCTACCACTTTCTGTCCCTTCGGACCATACGATATCAAGTGCCCCAGTGTTTCCCAGTTTGTACTAACTAGTTGATTTGTTGTTGTTGTTGGTCGAACCCCTTGAAAAATTTTCATCGGAAACACTGGGGTAGGGAGGTCTCTAGACTACCGGATCTCAACTCACACCCCAGGAGTATGGTATCGTTCGTTCTAGGGACGACCCCCACCTACGAGTAGTTCAAACTCTTTGTAACGGATTATCACGGAAGGACCACTTAATGGGAAGACGACAAACGTATTTACTTTATTAACCAGTGTTTGGAACGGAACACATTAATGTTTCCCTACTGACTCAACGGTAAAGTAACTTAATGGTGTCTTTCTAAAAATTTTATGTTTCTCCGCTTCTACTTTCTTCCGGGTAGAATTTGAATGACGAATTCTCTACGAGAACTCTTCCTTACCGAGGGCTGCTAGTGTCGTAAAGAATTAAATACGGACTGTTCCACGTATCGTCCGTCTTTTGGTGGACTGCGCCCTGTCTGACGGAAACTAGATTAGTAAACATAGTCTCAGGAAGAGGTCGAGGGAGTAAACAAAGTCTTTATGTTCCCTTGAGGGAAATCGATTCATTACGAACACAAAGGTCAAGTCTTTTGTTCCCAGTAGTGAAAAGATGAACGAGTAGACGGTCCGATACACTCCCAAAATCCGGAATTTATACTAGATTAGGTTATTACTTGGACAAACCCCACCCTCTTCCGTCCATCCTCTCCTTGAAAGGATACCTACCTAATTTATTGTTCATTATTAACATTTATTTTACTGTGGTTACTTTTTTAATGGATGGACCCAGAATAAGTGGTATAGTCGGAGGTTCGGATCCTGACGTCATTTCTCAAATACACTGAATTTTACTCTAATTGCTCAATTTCCTCTTTCAGGATGTCTTAGTTTTGTAATACGGTACTCAATAGTGACTCTGACCTAGACTATACCAAGGTGATGAATGAAAAAGGACCAAATTACTTTGGGAGTACCCTAACTGATAATTTCGAGAAACGAGGTATTCTGTGAGACTTATGTACTTCCGTCCAAACAAAAAATAAATAAATAAATAAAAAAATGGTCAAAGTTTTACTACTTTTCTACGAAAACCTTTTAAAAAACTCCCTCACTACCATTGTTGAGTTTTACAGACAAAACTAAATGAGTCCACCTTAATTTCAGATAAATCCGTCTGAAGGTAGGTCGTTCTCTAGAAAATTCTTGAACGTTCGTGTTTTCTCTGACTTGAAAACGGAGTCCATTTTACACTTGGAAGAACATTAAAGATAACACATTTACAAATACTTTTCTCTTATTGGGTCTCTTATTATAATTGAGAGGAAAGATGGTGGTCCTTCTGGTTCTTCTATTATAAAAACCTTCGTATCGGGCCGGTCATTATCCCGTCCCATCGAGTAGGTAAACTAGACCTTTAAAGTCTTTTTAGAACCTTTCTTTTTTCAGGGAGACGTTGGATCTTCATGAATTAAGTATTAATTATTCTTTCCTGTTTTTTCTAAAGGGACTTCTCCACAGTGACCTCAACTTATAACACCTTATAATGTTCAAACGGTCTATCTCCTCCTCTTTACACCGTTAATTTTTTTTTTCATGTATAAAATCACGGGTTACACACACCCTCCCATTCCTACTCTCGTGTGTCGCAGACGCAAACCCCGGCCCGGTAGACTCCCCCACCTGGACCTCAAGTCCGGGTCCACAAACACTCGTTGCACTCGTAGCAACGCAAAAGGTCATCCCCTCAAGTAACCCTTTAGTCTACGTTCAAGATTGCTCCATTTTTAAGACCGAAGTCTCACGGAATCAAATTTCCCACTGACCGTCAACACTGATCTCTGGTTAATCTTCCGATCGCGTCAACAGATTTTCTTTTTATTTCACCCCCATGGGATCCTACCCTTACTTCCCCCCGTGGTCCCAAAGGTCTTTAAACTGATCCCAACGTATCTCTCCCAAAACTAGACATCGGGACATCGAAAAGTATGAGGTGAGGAAAGTGACGACACAGTAGTAAACGAGAGTAAACGAAGAAAGTTTTTGACAGAATAGAGGACGAGGGTGTGTCAGAGGGAAGAGACCTTATGGTAACGTGTACCAAACATACGAACAAACTCTATCCTAAAAAAAAAGACGAAACTTGGGTCGAAACTTACAATGACGGATAATGAGGTGAATCCTCGGTTTGTTCATATAATTTACCTCGGTTTTACGTAAAAAGGGGAGGTGGTGGTAGCGGTATTAAAGTCAGAATTACTCTATTTGATACTTTACGTCTTTGAAGTTTTTCTGAGAAATTAAAAGGTCTTTTGTGATTAGGGTTTACTTTATGTGTCGTTGAGGTAAAAAGGAAGGAATCAGGGGTTATAACGGAAAAATTTGTAAAAGGGTTTCCCATCATAAAGAGTTGGGGTTCTTTATCTATGTGTTCAGGGGTCCAGAAGAGTCTGATGTCTCCTTCTCTTTTTTTCTCTGTCGTTTTCCTTATTTTATAAATGTTGAGGAAAGTTGGGAGGACAATTAAAAAAGTACGGAATCTGAACAACCTCCACTCTCAGTCCAGTGACGAAAGACCACCGGGGTGAGAAGTTAGTTACAATCCCTGGTTTACTACTATCCCTACCTACCCTAAAAGTGGAAAAACTCTCGTTCCGACTCCGAGGATGACATGATATTGGTACTGTCCCCAAATGAATATCACCTATAAATTAACATTAATTTATTTAATACAACTTAGGAGTATTAAAAATTTTTAAACACAACCAGAAGTATCAAAATTTCTTAACGATCGGATAGAGGAAGACAGGAAAGGTATTAACACATTGTATTCGTCAGTTTTGGGATGACCAGAATAATATATTTGCTAGTAAATTTTACACCCAACTTTACTGGTTCCGATTGGTTCGTGGTTATCCGTCAATTCACCGTTTGGTCCTGAGTTCGAGTCCCCAAAACTGAATCATAAGGCCAGAGAAGTAGTCAGGATCCAGAAGATACCCTAAGAATAATACTCAGAACGTAACTCCTTGGACCTAGGTCTATATTCGTCTATCAAAGTTTAGACCCCCATCACCACAATCCGGAGGTAAAAGAAAGACACTTCCTTAAAAACTTTTGATCCTTTTACCCTTTCTTATCATCACTACCTTGTTTAGTTTATAAACAGGTAGATGGGTCTCAACTTCTTTCAAATAGACCTAATCAAAAGTCTATTCTCATATCATGTCCTATAAGGGACTAACGGAGAATATAGTTTCGTGTTAGAGGGTTTAAGACGTAAACCCCTGGTAGACTCCTAGAACACTTTCTACCTCTAAGATCCAAGGTGGGGGTGGATGATTCAGTCTGAGTGATTCTAAACTTAGGTCTTTTGATACAAATTTTTAGAGAAAAATTTCAAACTTTTTTTAGTGACCTGATTCCTAAATCAATAGAGTAAATTGGAGGTGTCGACAAAATCGTAGTAGACAAATTAGTCGTTTTGCCATATTATTTATTCTAGAATGGAGTGATTTCGATCCTCCGATCTAGACTCATGCAGAAGGACAGAGAGTACAAACATTTTAAACAGTAAGTCAATAAATAAAAAGTAAAAAGAATAGTGAGTAACGACTACTAAGTAAGTACGAAGGTGCACCAATATAGTGACAGAAACAGGTCTAGGGGAACAGGTTTAGGAAGAGAGTAAATGTTAGGTGGGGAGACACCTTCACAAGGGTTTACGAGGGTGGGACTCAAATAAGGGGACAGAAGAGACTTGAGAATTTCGTAAAGATCAGGGTTACGACTAAACCGGTCTGCGACGGTAACGGAACACCACTGTTGGAAAAGATTCAGAAATGGAACTTCTATTTCTGACAAGAACAACTACTATTACTATGATTGGTTGTGATGTGTTTGATAATAAAGGCAGACATTATCTAATTTATATATGTTCAAAATATTAGTGAAATACTACGTACAAGTTCGTAGTACTTTATCTAAGAGACTTTTAAGATACTACGTGTCTGAAGTTCGAGTCAGAAATTATCTAAACTTGAGTATCCTTAAACTGAATTTAATCGATTTTGTCAATTGGGAGGTCACAGATCAAGAGATATTAGAAGTTAATTCTCACATATATTTCATAAAGAGTTTTTGTTCCTCCAACATTTGATATTTTTCTACGATTCAACTTTAATGGTCAGCTACCGAATATTCTCTTTATTTATACGAACTTTCTATTACACCTCGTACATTTCTCCTAATATTAGTCTTTCAGTAGAGAAGGGTTCTACGGGGGGGTTTAACTACCCCTTGTGTCATTTGACACAAAAACTGTAACTTTATCCTCCATAAGTTGAAAAGGACTTTCGTTGTGGAGATAGATTTGGTTCCGATAGACGATCTTAAAGGCTTCAGTGATCAATTTTCAAGAGAATTACGTCCTAACGTTATTTGTTAATCGGGATCAGAATCTCAACCATATTTTGTTACGAGTATACAATGGATTAATAGTCGAAATTCCAAAGATAAATTTAATTGATGAATTTTATTCTTATCAAAATAAAAGTTACACTTGAAAACTTAAAGTTCTATAAACCCAAACTTTAGTCTTTCTCTTTTGATTAGAGGACTTATTCGTTAACACATCTCTTTCGGTAACCTATAATCACTACAGTTCCTCCTTAGTTATAAACTCGTGGTCTTAAAAGTCTTTCTCGGGACCACCGAGAGACCGTCAAGAGATGTGAAACGATATAAGGAGTAAGTTCTCGTCGATTTTGTCAAGAATTTCCATGCAAATATTACTGGGTTCTGATGGATCCCTTTGTTCTTTTTTTAGAGTTTACTCCTTGAATTGGTATATGGATTTCCTTGATCTTTTTCTTTTGTTTTAGGTTTCAATCATCTTCCTTTCTTTAGTAATTCTAATCTCGTCTCTATTCACTTTATCTGATTTTATATTTGATAGGATAGTTACTTTAATGCTCGATCAAGAAACTTTCTACGTGGTAAGTTTATGTGGTTTTTTTTTTTAATCTTTTTATATTCACTCTATCTCGGTTTATTTATTTATTTTTTCTTCAATGCTGACTGTGGTGTCTTTATGTTTCCTAGTATTCTCTGACGATATTTGTTGGTATAGAGTTATTTTACCTATTGAATCTTCTTTATCTGTGTAAGGATCTTTACATGTTAAAAAGTTCTGACTCGGTTCTTCTTTATCTTTTATGGATGTCTGGTTAATGGTCAGTACTTTGATTTAGGTATCAACCTTTTGAGGGTGTTCTCAGTCCCTGTTTATCCAAGTATTTGTTTAATATGGTTTGTAAACTTCTTCTCAATTGTGGATAGGAAAAGTCTGATAAGGTTTTTTAACGTCATTTCCCTTTCGAAGACTTGAGTAAGATTCTCCGGTCGTAGTGGGACTATAGTCATGGTCTGTTTCTACGGTGTTCTTTTTTTTTTTTCTTTCTTTCTTTTTCTTTTAATGTCCGACTATAGTGACCACTTACGTCTATGTTTTTAAGAGTTATTTTATAGTCATTTGGTTTAGGTTACTATTTGACTTTCTTAGTTCTCCCTAAATAAGGCTCCTACGTTCCTAAAAAGTTACAGGAGTTTTAATAGTTGTACTATGTGGTGTAATTATTTAACTTCCTTTTTTATACTAGTATAGTTATCTACGTCTTTTCGAAGACCGTCTTAAGTTGTAGGTAAATACTGNTTTTAAGAGTTATTTTATAGTCATTTGGTTTAGGTTGCTATTTGACTTTCTTAGTTCTCCCTAAATAAGGCTCCTACGTTCCTAAAAAGTTACAGGAGTTTTAATAGTTGTACTATGTGGTGTAATTATTTAACTTCCTTTTTTATACTAGTATAGTTATCTACGTCTTTTCGAAGACCGTCTTAAGTTGTAGGTAAATACTGTTTTTGAGTGGTCTATCACCCGTATCTCCCTTGTATGGAGTTGTATTATTTTTGGAATATACTGTGTGGGTGTCGGTTGTAATTTGAGTTATCCCTTTTCAACATTCGTAAAGAAGATTCTAGTCCTTGTCCCGTTCCTATGGGTGAAAGTAGTGAAATTAAGTTGTCTGACAACCTTCAGGATCGGTGTTGTTAATCTACCCCTTTTTTTTTTGATTTTGTAGGGTTAACCTTTTCTTCTTTATTTTAACAGCGACAAACGATTACTGTGTTGAGATATGTGTCTGATTATATTTCTGGGGTATCTTTTTAATGACCTTGATTAGTTACTTAGGTCATTTCAACGGCCTATTTTAATTATATGTATTCACCCGACATAAAATATATGATTACTATATAGTCTTTCTCTTTAATTCTTTATTTAGAGTAACTGTTGCACCCTATCGAGGAGACCCGGGAGGACGCGGGTGTGTCGGTGGTGAGGAACCTGCACCCCAACGAGGAGGGCCGGCGGTGTCTTTAAAGATTGAACTAGTTCCACTTGGTCTACCGTACCTTCGGTAACGATATGAGATACTTTAATAACCAGGAGTACAACGACTGAAGTTTTGTGATACGTCACGTAAAATTTACTAAAATCAAAACTACAATGGGTAGACGAGGGGGAGGGTCTGTATATGTGGTGTACGGTTCGCGACTCTTTCCTCTCACTCTCCCCCTCTCTTCTTTCTATTTAATCATATAAGAGGTACAAGTACATCGAATGATTATAATCGAATGTAAACAATACAAATTGACTTTACAAAATATAAACGTAATTACACACTAACCTTATATGTAAAAAGTACTTATGACACTTTCTTTTTCAGTGTCATATTAACGATTCGGTTACATATAATTATGTTTCTCCACCTCACCCGGATCACGGAAAAACACGAAGGCACTCGAGTAAACACCATAAAAGTGTGTACTCAATCCACTTTGGAAACGTCGAAACATCTCTCGTTTCTCCTCTCTCTAAGGAGACGTTCACCCTCAATCTAGCCATCGGACGTCGGTGATCTGTTTAGTAAGGGAAAGGCCGCGAAGATATAATGTAGAGGTGTTCTAGCGGATTCTCCACTTGAGCAGGTCACTATCCTCTCTCACCGCAACTTCCTCGGTAAAAGAGTCGTTGTGAACCAAAATTTTCCCCCGAGAACTCCTGTCTTTTTAAAATTTCTCGGTTTCTTTTATTTACCACAGTAAACTCCTGAGGAATATTTTCCTCTATAGTTTCTCCGTCTTCCTCTTACTCCTTTACCAAAGTACTGTAGAGAGTTTAATAAGGAGGATCCGACATGATCAGAGAGGATATAAGTTCCGATTATTATGTATCTAGATCAGTTTGGAGCAGTTAGAAAATTTATTGATTGGTGTGAGAAAGGTATAGATTTGTCCGAATCAAAAGAAGTAAGTATGTAAAAGAGAAAATACAGATTGTTAAATGCAGTCAGATATACTCTAAAATACCTTAAGTATTTTTGATTTGTACATAGATTTTTATCCTTTAACTACAACTTTTCACTAGTCAGTAGTAATATGTATATACCCTTAGTCAAGTCAAGTCAACGAGTCAGCACAGGCTGAGAAACGCTGGGGCACTTGGCGTCGTACGGTCCGGAGGGACAGGTAGTGGTAGAGGGTCTCAAGTGAGTTTGAGTGCAGGTGTCGATTTAATTTTTCTGCCTGTTGTGGTTCACAACTGTTCCTACACTTCTGTGACTTTGAGAGTATATGATGACTATTCTTACAATTTATCATATAGGTGAAACCTTTTCTCAAACTGTCGAAGAAATTTTCCATTCGTAAATAAATGGTACCAAGAAAAGTAAACGTAAGGTACGTTTTCAGATACAGTGCTTACAAATATCGTCGGAAAAAAAAATTATATTATCAGTTTTCGAGTTTTCTTGGGGTTTCATGTAATTTTTACTTACTGATTTGGTTAACAACGTACAGACACTGTGGTGTCTACCATCGGGTGGTCTGAGCAGACAGGTACCTTAAGAGGTCCGTTCTTATGACCGCACCCAACGGTAAGGGATGAGGTCCCTTAGAAGGACTGGGTCCCTAGTTTGGACCCAGAGGACGTACCGTCCGTCTAAGAAGTGGTAGACTCGGTGGTCCCTTCGGGTTACTTTATGATACGCTATTATTTTTCTTTATTTACTAGCTATGTGTATAAACACTACTTTCTTCGGTCTTGTTGTTTCTCATTTATCACATACTAAGGTAAAAGGAATTTTGAGATCTTTTATTTTTTATTTAATATCACTGTCTTTCGTCCAATCATTAACGGAAGACTACCACTCCACTCTTCTCTACCTCTCTCACCCCTCCCAGATAATTCCTTTTGTTCCTTTGAACTCTCTTGATCTATACAAGTAAAAGAGCTGACACCACTACCAAAGTGTCCACATACATGGAAAGTTTCGTATAGTTTAACGTATTAAATTATACACGTCGATGAGATTCATATAGAGTTACTTTGATAATGAAAATTTTTCTTATCAATCGAATTTTGACTTGGTCCTTTTGTATACCTGTTGTTTATGGATCTTTTCTGCTCCCTGACTTTTTTATCTTTTGAATCGAAACTTACATAGTTTCAGAAAGTCTATTTAGGAAGATACTACTTACCATCTGTATCATCCTTCTTTACTTCGTCGTATACCTTATAGAAAGTTCTTAACAAGTTTCCTTCTACACGAACACGTCAATCCATCTCTATTTACCACCCGACTTTTCTGTTCTTTCGGTCGTGTAGACTATTAGAACATTTCGGAGAAGGCCATTTCTTTTATTTAGAGTTTCTAACTCTCAAACTTTTCTAAAAATTTTTTATATATTTCCTTTAGCTAGTCGATAGTTCCGTTGTAATCTTTTTTTTTAATAATAACGAATTCAGTCGACAGGGGTTGGAAACACCGTGATCCCTGATCAAAGTACCTTCTGTTAAATAGGTACCTGAGACCCAACCCCGCCCCCCGGTTATTGTCAAAACCTTACTAAGTTCTTGTAATGTAAATAACACGTGAAATAAAGATAATAATAATATAGTCGAGGTGGAATCTAGTCGTCCGGAATCTAGAGTCTCCAACCCCTGGGGACCGAATTCAATGGAAAATACGACATGTATCGCGGGCCGAATTCAATGGAAAATACGACATGTATCGTGGCGGAACTCCTTTTGGTGTCCTTTACGATAAAGTGTAACTGTACTTTCATAAGCAGTGAGTCAGAACAGACTGAGAAACACCGGGGTACCAGACATCGGGAGGTCCAAGGAGACAGGTACCTTAAGAGGTCCGTTCTTATGACCTCACCCAAAGTGAAGGGAAGAGGTCTCCTAGAAGGGTTGGGTTCCTGAATTGGACCCAGAGGGTGGGGTGTAACGTCCGTTTTAAGAAATTATAGACTCGGTGGTCCCTTCGGGGTAAAGTACACATTATCTCGGGTTAAGTAAATGACTAAGCAAGTTGGAAGTAAATGGTACATGGTCGTGAAGATTCATATAAGTCGTAGTAAGATCCACGAACCTTATGTTGTTATTTAGTTTTTATTGTTATTGTTGTTGTTTTTTTAAGGGTAGGAGAATCTCGAATAAATAGTTCCTTTTGTTGAAACGAAATTTATTAAGTACCAGTACACACTTAAGTAAAATGTTTGAATTTTTTTATACATGAAATTCTAAAGTCTCCTTCGGAAACATACCTTTTATTTGTATTTTCTGGTGACATATAAAAGTTCATCAAAAAAGTGTATCCCTAAACCTATTTAGTCTCCCAAAAAACCACGGTGTGGTATCAGTTAAGATCCTAAGAAATTTTATTTTCCATAAGTAAACATCAACTTCGATTAAGACTAAAAATTTGGGATCACGACTAACGGGAGTAAGTGAAAACCTTCTTCCGTATTACTAAATGACTCGTTTGGTTGATGTTTGTAGTAGCTGTTCCCGTTTTTGGATGACCACAACACTTTTCTGAATCGTTAAGTTTCTCTCCCTGACTTCCTGGTTAGACTTGTAAGTCGTGTTTATCGTGGGTCGTTTTCTTTATATAAGTCCTTCATCCCTACTTGAAGTTTTTTTGGAATATGAATGTAAAAATCACTCTCAACTCTACGACAATACAACTAAATTTTTACAGTAAGTCTTTTATTATTTCTTAATAACTTTTCTCTTTCTTTTGTTTTTATTTTTACAGGATATGGAGAAAGTCCTGACTCCACGTGTAGGTAGGGTAGAAGTCTCTACATCCGAATAAACCTGAATGTCGACACTAAGGTAGGACCTTACTAAGGAGTTCGACCGAATTTCGAGTAGTGGTTTTTTTTTTCTTTTGTTTTGATTCTAGTACCGTAGACCAGGGTAATGAAGTACCGTTTATCTTCCCCTTTTTCACCTTCGTCACCGTCTAAAATAAAAGAACCCGAGGTTTTATTGACGTCTACCACTGACGTCGGTACTTTAATTTTCTACAAACGAGGAATCTTCCTTTCAATACTTTTTGGATCTGTCACGTAATTTTTCATCTCTGCAGTGAAACAGTTTTTCCAGACAAATCAGTTCCGATACCAAAAAGGTCATCAGTACATACCTAAACTCTCGACCTGTTATTTCTTTCGACTTACGGTTTCTTAACTACGAAAACTTAAAACCACAACCTCTTCTGAAAATTCTGAGAGAACCTGAAGTCCCTCGAGTTTGGTCAGACCGGATTTCCTTTATAGTATGAAAAGTAACGGACTTCGAAATAAAAGGCAAATAGAATAATACGAGTCCAAAAGTAATTTAGGAACCCGTAAAGTCGAATATCCATATGTGGTAAAATAACACGAACTCGAACAACGAAAAATGTCTATGACATAAAAAAGGAAAGAAATTGTTTAATTTCAAAATACTGTTGGGACGTAATTCTTTTAAACAGTCTAGTCTCGGAAAAAAAGTTATCGTAACTAAAAATTTAATTCCATATATCCCAACAAAAGAGTCTATATCACGATAACATGTGAAACATTGATGGTATATCACATTTAAATTGAAAATATACGAAAACCTTAGTTTTTTTATATACTGAGTGAAATAACTCTATAAAAGAAATAACACCACCAGACCTTCGTGTGGGTCTTGTAGATGTTTCATACGGACATGACTATATAAAATTTCCTTCAAATTTTAGACAAAGACGATCAACATAGTAGAGACCCAGACAATGATAACTATCTAAAGGGGAGAGTAATATATAGAATAAAAGATAGGGAAAAAACCCAACACAAAATTAATAAAACAAACCTACGGACCTGTATCACTTACAGTGTAACCACTCATAGACTTACGACAGAAGGAACTTTCTCATAACCAGAAATAACAGTGCCCTTGAATTCAATGACCGTCTAATCAAATTAGGAAGGTTCCGAAAAAAAAAAAAAAAATTACAAACAAATTCACGATGACCTCTTCTGAGAATTCTCAGGGAACCTGTCATCCCTCTAGTTTGATCAGTCAGGATTTACTTTAGTTGGGACTTATCAGTTACCTTCCTGACTACGACTTCGACTTCGAGGTCATGAAACCGGTGGACTGACGCTTCTCGACTGAGTGACCTTTTCTGAGTCTACGACCCTTTCTAACTCCCGGTCTCCTATTCCCTTACTGTCTCCTACTCTACCAACCTACCGTAGTGACTGTTACCTGTACTCAGACTCGTTTGAGGTCCTCTGTCACTTCCTGTTCCTTCGGTCCGTACGACGGTAAGCACCCCAGTATCGTTTAGGTACTGACTTGTTGTTCCCGCCGGATGGGAGTGGGAATGAGATCTTTATCAAATCACGATCATGGTTCCTTTCTGACACGACCCCAGAAGGACTTACGACAGCAACTTACAGTTTCCCGAGGTGAGACTGGTCGGTCTCGAATTTGTTGAGGGACGGGACATACTCGAGACACTCAACAAGTCAAATGCCGAGAAATCAGTAAGAAAGGTACCAGAGACTTCAAAATAAGATCATATTCGTCGACTCCTAAAACGGTTCTACCTCCTTCTGGAAATTATCAAAAGATCTCGAGAAAGAAGACATTTAGAAAGTAGTGGTCACGGGACGGGACGTAGAAGGTCGACTGAGTTTGAAAGAGGAAAAATTACAAACAGAAGAGTTGAGTCACTCGGATGATAGAAGAACATTAAACGGAGACACGTGAGGGTGACCTGTTCGCAGGGGTCCGTCTTTCGACCCTGTCACCACTTCAAGGGGGAGTTCACAAAGGGAAGAGACTTTGTAGTACCGGGATACAAAGGACATTTAAGTAATAGATTTTTGCGGACGAAGTATATGAAACAGGTCGTAGGATCGGCAAATACCACGTTTCCATTCAGGTTTAGGAACAGTCATATAATACCGATCTAGTTTAAAAGAAAACTGAAGTAGACGTGAACGTTATGTCACACTCACTCCCGTACCGTTGGGTGAGGTCATAGGACCTCTTAGGGTACCTGTCTCCTCGGACCACCCGATGTCAGACATCCCAGCGGTTCTTAGTCTGTCGACTTCGGTGACTCGTGTGTTCGTGTGTATATGATTACTCATGTCTACGAGTGAAGTCGTTTCGTATAGCGGTCGAAATACTCTGATCTTAAGAAATCCTTGTACATAGACTCTAGGATTACGTCCTCTTCTGCATCGAAAAGGAGAAACGGGCAGGAATTACCTCATCACCCTTACCTCCACCCACCACTGTCAGCTCTGAACTCTACAATTATGAGTAGTCATGTTGCGTGACGGAGAAACTTACGGATGTAGACACGTCCTCTACCATTGAGAGATCCCTTTGTTTGTTTGGTTTTTACTTCACATTATGATGTTCTCTTCTTTCCTCGACCTTAGATCTAACTTCTGATACGACTGGACTTGACAACATAACGTTCGACACCCGAAAGGTCCCGAAATATTAAAACTTTGTGTAAAATCTGAGAGGAGTTCCCTTTTCTGTTTTATTTCTAATGGTTTGTGTTCTACAATGTAGAACGTAAGGATACAAAGTGTACACTATTTAAACACGAACCATAAGTACCCAGTGATAATGGTTTTTTTATTTGTCTTTTAGGGTTATGAAGTGGTACACACATGAATCAGCGAATCAACACAGACTGAAACGTTGGGGGACCTGACATCGGGTGGTCCGAGGAGACAGGTACCCCTGAGAGGTCCGTTCTTATGACCTCACCCAACGGTACGGGAGGAGGTCCCCTAGAAAGGTTTAGTCCCTAGCTTGGGACCAGAGGGTGTAACGTCCGTTTAATAAATAGTAGACTCGGTGGTTCCTTCCGGTATGAAATGATATCCGTGACTTTATTATCATTATCCTAAGACCTCTTATTTAATGAGAAGGTAAGGAAGAGATAGGAAACGATCGGAAGTTATAGAAAATTTCATTTTGTATTGTGTGTTAATCTTTATTAGGACCGAAATTCGTATTAGAGTCTTTATTTCAACTTTCGGAATGAAAAAAAAGTTTCGGAAAATAGACTGACGTTACAATGAATCACTAACTCCCGTTTCGGAAGTATTACATTATCGGACCCTAGGACCTACACAGTAATCATAGAGGTATTAGAACCCATAATAAATTGAAGTCACTGGCTCATGTACAGAATTGTGTATCATCCGTCAGAAATGGTCAGTCTTGTTCATCTTTGGTGTGTCGTTTCTTTAAAATTACACTCTTTAACAACTTCGACCATAATCTCTTGATTTTTACAGTGTCTCTATTGTCTCTCTCTCATTCGTCGTCTTAAGTCGATGATTGTGATACCCAACGTCTTCGTTTACTTCTCCTTACCCCAAAATCTGAAATTATCGAACCTCCTTCGGAGGGTATACGATCCTGAGTCTGAGGTCTCATCTTCAGCGTGACGGTTCGACCAGGACCGTAGGGGACTCATATACTTCTCTGACCCAATCACTTACTCGAATAGAGTAAACAAAGGGAAGAGAGTCCCTAAGGACAAGATTAAAAAGACTTCAGGACACAGAATGTTTGGTCACAAAGTATCTTACTTTGACAACAAAGTCCACCCTTCATTTAAACTGGGGATGATGACCTAGTACCGGTCCTTCGTTGAGAGATCATAAAAGATTCATTTATTTCATCGGTGAAACCCGTTAGTCAAATCGACCGAAAGTACAGGACAAATCAAAAGGTCACTTAAATACTTTAGTCTGTAATATACCGTATCGAATCTCCGTTTCAATGAATTATTGTGTAGAGAGATTTTAGGTTCTGGTTTTGCAAAATTTAGTACGAATCGTGAGTGGAAAGTTTAAGTTAGATAGACATTTAAGACAATTGAGATTAAATCTTGACATAAGGTTTAAGGTACTGGAGAACGATAGGGATGACGGTAGAGATAACGTTCAGTGTAGTAGTTGTATGGACCTAATAACAAAGTTGAAGGACTGACTAGACGAATTTACTGTCCGAGTAAGGGATTGAGGGAGTACACGGTGCAGCGAAATCAGTACAGACTGAGAAACTCTGAGATACCTGACATCGGGTGGTCCGAGGAGACAGACACCCAAATAGGGCCGTTCTTATGACCTCACCCAAAGACGCACGAGAAGGTCCCCGAGAAGGGTTGGGTCCCTGACTTTGACGTAGAGAATGTGGAGAATTTAACCGTCCACCTAAGAAATGGGATCACGGTGGGTCCTTGAGCGAGGCTCGAAATGAGTTTACAGTATACAAAACAAGGACGGTCGTACCGGGTCGATATGAAGTCTGACGGTCGTCGTCATCCAACGTCATCGACGTAAACTAAAGTCAAGTCAAAAGGTTGAGAGAGTCTTGGTACCGTAGGGTCCTCTCCTTGGTCCGGGTGAGTATACCTCAGAGGAGTCTTTAGACCCAGAGGTGGGGTGGCCAGAGAGTACTTCCACCGAGAGTCGTCTGCCCTTCACTCATTTTCCACAGGATATCTTGTGGTGAGGGGTCGTAGAAACCATGGTCCCTGGTCAAAGTACCTTCTATTAAAAAGGTGTCCACCCGTCGCCTCCACCCCACGTCCCCACCCTTTCCAGCCAAGTCCACGATTATGGTCACACTCGTTACCCCTTGTCGCTCCGCTCCGTCCCCTTTGAAACGAGAGAACGGGGGAGGAGTGGAGGACAACATGTAGGACAACGAGGATTGTCCGACTCTGGTCATGGCCAGGAGACGACCCATAACCTCTGAGGACGAGATCTTGGAACGATCTTGTACCCTTTTCGGCTACCTTAGTACGTACCCTAAAACCCTGGAGGATGTGTTTGTCTTCTCAAGACGTAACTAGACAAAATATGTAATTCCGAGACGTATGTTAAATAAACCGTTTTGATAGTTAATTATCTTTGTTTTCTACAACTTTTGACGGACACTGGTTTTAGTCCAGTTATTCAAAACGTCACATACGTTTCTTCACAAGTCTAGTGTTTTGCTCCGTCCATATTAAGAAACGGTATTCCGAATTTACTCGGAGAAAGACAGTCGATCTCAGTACATACATAGACCACGATCTGACCTAAGTCATATAAGTAAAACAATTTACAGTTTCGAGTAGTTGTTAAGACGAGTTTCATCCAAATCTGATCACCGAAATCAAAAGGAAAGTAAAACAGATATCCTAAGGTTTACCAGAGATCGTTAACGGTTCTTGTTTAGATGTGATCTGTGGTCTCTCGTCAGTCTTGAACCTGTTGGTGTCTGTTCTGGAACGTGGAAGCAGGAGTTCCCGTGAAGTCAAGAGGTTGGAGAACTTACTCTTTAAGATAAAATACTCGGAGTCTCGGGACAGAGCATGATTGTCGTAGAAAGGCACAGAAGAGGTGTGACTTTCTTTCACTTTCACTTCAGCGAGTCAGTACAGGCTGAGAAACACTGGGATACCCGACATCGGGAGGTCCGAGAAGACAGGTACCCTAAAGGGTCCGTTCTTATGACCTCACCCAACGGTAAAGGAAGAGGTCCCCTAACAGGGCTGGGTTCCTAACTTAGACCCAGAGGACGTAACGTCCATCAGAGAAATGGTAGACTCGGTGGTCCCTTAGACACAGTTCCATTTTTAAAGGGTCTAAGTATCGTACGTTGACATCAGAAGGTGACTAAGAATATATATGAAGAGTAGATGTTTACGATTCGATTTCGAATGGACTGGAAGACAAAGAGAATCAGTCGAGGAGGTCAGGGGCTTAGAATCTAAAATAAGGAAAACAAACATGTGACTCGTTCCTAAAGGACTGTTTAGACAGAGTATGTTCCTATCTAATCAGTAACAAACCGACGAAAAAGAAGGATTTAGAAGTCCATTAGAAAGACTTGTCGACTCCCGTACTCTCAAATCCATCCCGTCCAAAGAGTCCGAAATGTACAAGTCTATTTACCAAAATTGATACGTAAATAAACATAATAATAACGTATCTTTCTGAGAGTTTCTTTGAGATTAGAACTAAAGACCCTCTCCGTAAGACCGTAGTCCCAATTTCTTATATCTGAACCTCAGTGTCTCTGGAACGATACTTGAAACTGGTACCATAACTACTTGACTCCTTGAAGTTCGTTTTTTTTAATTGGAGTGACCCAAAATCAAATATGGAAACAATTATAACATGTCTTCTCTTTCTTCTACTTCAAACGTGTTTGTCACCATTTGTGTCACAGACCGGGAATTATTGATGAGTTTTTTGTCAGACGATAATTATAATAAAATAAAAGGTAGAGTTTAATGACTTAATGAGTTTTCCATGTAGTAAAAAGGTTTACACAAATGGTCTTTCTTTTACGAGTCGTAAAAATTAAGATGACAAATTATTTTGGGTTTATAGGAAGGAAAGACATCAGTCACCATAAGACTAAAGATAAGATCATTATAAAACTGGTTTAGACTTGGTTTCTTATATTAAAATTTTTACGAAATAAACGTTAAAAAATTCCTTAGAGGTGTGACAAGAGGTATCACCGACATGATCAAACGTAAGGGTGGTTGTCACATCCTCCCAAGGGAAAAGAGGTGTGGGAGAGGTCGTAAATAACGAACGTCTAAAAACCTAGCGTCGGTAAGACTGACCACACTTCACCATGGAGTAACACCAAAACTAAACGTAAAGAGATTATTACTCACTACAACTCGTAGAAAAGTACACAAACAATCGGTTGGAATACTGGGTCGTTAGGGTGAAGACCCGTATGTGTAGCTCCTTTGGTCTTAACTTTCTCTGTGTACATGGGGTTACAAGTAGCGTCGTGACNCGAATCCTTTATGTCCAGTCCAGTACAGAAAGATCCTTATGGAGGTACAAGGGATTCATAGGACTTATTACTAGTAACTGAACTTGACACAACCACGTCAGATGTGGCTCCGACGTCGGGTCTTCCGACTCACGGATCCTGTCTACCCTTCCTCCTGTGTCCCAGGTGGACAAGAGGACGACGGTGATTACGACAGGAGTAGGAACGACGAGGACGGTGGGACTAACAATTATAAGAAAGGAGGACTCGATCTGTCAATAAGTGGTTCTTTCACCATAATCTGGAAGGAAAGGTCCACCTTTGTAAACAAAATTTTAGACGACGTCTAGAAGGAACTGAGTGTTACCCCAATGTGCGACTATTTGATTAAAATTCAGTTTTTGTAGTACAGTTTTGTACGCAACTTTTGTAAATGGGATGGTTTGTAGTATCGAATCGGATTGGATGGAATTTCCACGAGTCTTGTGAATATAATCGAACGACGACGACGACGACGATTCAGCGAAGTCAACGCAGGCTGAGACACGCTGGGGTATCTACCGTCGGGTGGTACGAGACGGCAGGGACCCTAAGAGGTCCGTTCTTGTGACCTCACCCAACGGTAAAGGAAGAGGTTACGTACTTTCACTTTTCACTTTCACTTCAGTGAGTCAGCACAGACTGAGAAGCGTTGGGGTACCTGACGTCGGATGGTCCGAGGAGGTGGGTACCCTAAAAAGGTCCGTTCTCATGACCTCACCCCCACGGTAACGGAAGAGGATATCTGTCCGTTTTAGTAGGTTGTGTTTTGGGTAAAATATTAATATATATTAAAAATACATAAAATATTAAAATATTCATATACGTATAAAAAATCCTTTATATACCGTTCTTATGACCTCGTCCTTTACCGTTGGATGAGGTCATAAGAACGGACCTTTTAAGGTACCTGTCTCCTAGGACCGTCCGATATCAGATACCCTAGTGTTCTCAGTCTGTACCGAATCACTGATCTGGTGGTGGTGGTCTGACCCCCTTGTCTAATTTTAAGTTTGAGACTTCATGTCAAAGATGACTTATGTATAGAGTAAACGTGGTCACGTTTCCACTTTTTAGAACGAACCTTGACAGTATACAACCCAGAACAGACATAAATATCTATGGAACTATAATCGTATGACTACACCATGAAAGGTTGTCTAGGGAGGAGAATTCTCAGTTAGGTCCTGTCACTTGTGTTGAATCGAGAAGAAGGTAGTGGTCAAGAGTGTGCCACGGTCCATGTATAACTTACATGTCACTTAGGACTTAATGTCGTAGTGAAATTTCGTCACCTTCAGAACTACCTAAACCAATATCTACCTAACGGTTAAAATTTACCTATGGACTCCCTATAAGGTGTAGGTAGTCGGTCTCACTCACTGGGAAATAAAATTATTAAAAGTCAGTCCACTTCCCCACTCTTGTTCCATTTGACAAGTGAGGGGGAGAATCTTTTGAAAACGAACGACGTCAACATAAACACTTACATACAAAACCTTATGAGATTTCAGAGATCTGAACTAGTCTAACAACTACTTTAGTATGATTGCAGTTATAAGTTTACGGGTCCTCAGTAGCCCCCCAGGACACAAGACGACCTTGTGCTATGGATAGGGAAATCGTGTTCCGAAGGACGTGTCGGGTGTTCTGATGGGGGATGGTTACGTCTGTTCTTGGGGAGTATGGTTTCTGTCTTCGTGACTATCCCTTCCAGGGTGTCGGTGACTGGGGACACCACAGTTTCGCCACGTCCCAAGTAAAGGTTACCCCCTCTTCCCAGAAAGGACAGAGCTACGTCGTTCGACAATGGACCCGAGGTGGTGTCTCGACGGGTGTAGGTGTCGGATGTGGTCCAGGAAGTCGGAGACGGATCTGAGAAAGGAGACAGCTGAGGTTCTTCAGGTCTCCTACAAAAAGGATACAGAAGGTAACAGAAGACGTAACAAGGTTATACGGGTTTCGTACGTGAGGAGAGTGAAGAGACCTCGCGGTTCTGGGGAATATCTGGTTACGTCCGTTTATTCGTTACTGTACGGTACTCAAGTTTACCAGTTTGAGGTATAAGAGTGGACCTGTTTCAACATCGTGGGGGGTGTACAAAATTCTACTTCTTTTCGAATACACAAGGAATCAAACTATATCACAATATAAACTAAGTACGATATATGACACTTGGACAAAGATAGATATAAGGGAAACAATACTGACACCCCATTTATTAATCCTTTGTACCTAAGGTCAAAGGTCAAGAAGGACTTTGGTGACCCCACTATAACTGTACATGTCAAACGGTCAGACCTAAACAAACGACTAGACTGGATGTTCTATTTCACTACTCAGGTGTAAACTACGTTTATTTTGTCTTATATAAAAGGAAACACAACCAAAAGTCACTATTGAATCTACTAGTCAATAACGAGAGGAAGGTTTGGAAGAGTGTATGTCGACTCTATATTGGACACTCAATAAGAGACATGACTAATTAAAGAAATTTTAAACATAATAAAAGGGTTATAACACCTCAAGTACAAGTACAACTTTAATTTTCTACCTGTGTCATGCGGGTGTTCTCTTTTCAATTGTACTTAGGTATAGGAGTTCATATAATATCGTTGAGACTGAATTTATCCTACATAGTAAGGTCAAAGAGTATCGTCGGTCACGGTTTCATGAGACAGTCAAATCACGTCAGAGGGTCCGTACAGACTGAGAAACTCTGAACTACCTGACGTCGTGCGGTCTGAAGGGACAGGTAGTGATTGAGGGTCTCGAACGAGTTTGAGTACAGGGAGTTCAGCCACTACGATAGGTTGGAAGAGTAGGAGACAGTAGCGGAAGAGGAGGACGGAAGTTAGAAAGGGTCGTAGTCCCAGAAAAGGTCCCTCAGTCAAGAAGTTTAGTCCACCGGTTTCATAACCTCAAAGTCGAAGTCGTAGTCAGGAAGGTTCTTATAAGTCCTGACTAAAGGAAATCCTACCTGACCAAACTAAAGGAACATCAGGTTCCCTAAGAACTCTCAGAAGAGGTTGTGATATCAAGTTTTCGAAGTTAAGAAACCACGAGTCGAAAGAATTTTGTTTTGGAAAAAAAGAAAGTTTGTTTTGGAACACGAGTGGTCTTGGGTCCTCTTTCCTTGTCACTGGATTGTTCTCTGATTGGGTCTGAACGGACACTCATAGGTTCTCAGGGGTTGCCTCTACACCCAACCGCCACCGAACGACGTCCTAACCCCCGTGACTTACGTCGTCACACACGTGCCCCGGAACACTTCCTCCAGTGTAAATAGAAGTAGTGGAGGTGGTATCAAACCAAAGTTCAGTTTGTTGTCCCTCCCTTGTGTCGGGGCGGGTAACTGTCTTTTAACCTAATTTCTAAAGGACTCGTACCGGGAATACTAATATGTCACCTTCACTCTTTATCTAAAGTCCCGGATCTAGACTATCTATCTCACGGACTACTTGATACCTTACTCCAAGTACTGTAACATGTCCTCTGTCCCTAATTCTGGTAGGGATACCTTTTCTTTACGTTTTTTCGTTTTACCGACAGACCCCTCCGGAATGTTTATCGACACTTTTCTTCTCTCCGTTTTTTGTTTCCTCTTTTCCTTTCTATATTCGTAGACTTACGTCTCAAGGTTTCTTATCGTTCTCTATTCTTTCGGAAGAAGTCGATAGTTACGTTCTTTATCTCCTTTTGTTGTCTTACCCTTTCTGATCTCTAGAGAAGGTCTTTTAATCTCTATGGTTCCCTTGTAAAGTACGTTCCTACCCGAGCTGTTTCCTGTCTTTACCATACCTGGATTGTCTTCGTCTTCTACAATTCTTCTCCACCGTTCTTATGTGTCTTCTTGACATGTTTTTTCTAGAAGTACTGGGTCTATTAGTGCTACCACGCTAGTGAGTAGATCTCGGTCTGTAGAACCTTACACTTCAGTTCACCCGGAATCTTTCGTAGCGATGCTTGTTTCGATCACCTTCTCTACCTTAAGGTCAATTCGATAAAGTTTAGGACTTTCTACTACGACACTTTCACGACGTGAGTTATGCGGTCGTTCAAACCTTTTGAGTCGTCACTGGTGTCCTGACCTTTTCCAGGCAAAAGTAAGGTTAAGGTTTCTTTCCGTTACGGTTTCTTACGAGTTTGATGGCGTGTTAACGTGAGTAGAGTGTACGATCATTTCATTACGGGTTTTAAGAGGTTCGGTCCGAAGTCGTTATGCACTTGGCACTTGAGGGACTACAAGTTCGACCAAAATCTTTTCCGTCTCCTTGGTCTCTAGTTTAACGGTTGTAGGAGACCTAGTACCTTTTTCGTTCTCTCAAGGTCTTTTTGTAGAGAAAGACGAAATAACTGATACGGTTTCGGAAACTGACACACCTAGTGTTATTTGACACCTTTTAACAAGTTCTCTATCCTTATGTTCTGGTGGACTGGACGGAGAACTCTTTAGACATACGTCCAGTCCTTCGTTGTCAATCTTGACGTGTACCTTGTTGTCTGACCAAGGTTTATCCTTTTCCTCATGCAGTTCCGACATATAACAATGGGACGAATAAATTGAAGATACGTCTCATGTAGTACTCTTTGCGACCCGACCTTCTTCGTGTTCGATCTTAGTTCTAACGGCCCTCTTTATAGTTATTGGAGTCTATACGTCTACTGTGGTGGGAATACCGTCTTTCTCTTCTCCTTGATTTTTCGGAGAACTACTTTCACTTTCTCCTCTCACTCTTTCAACCGAATTTCCAGTTGTAAGTCTTTTACTTCTAGTACCGTAGGCCAGGGTAGTGAAGTATCCTTTATCTACCCCTTTGTCACCTTTGTCACAAGTCTGAAATAAAAAACCCCGAGGTTTTAGTGACGTCTACCACTGACATCGGTACTTTAATTTTCTACGAATAAGAAACTTTCTTTTCAATACTGGTTGGATCTGTCGTATAA
>SJYO01049755.1:27512386-27605226 GCA_006410555.1 Capra ibex | reverse complement strand
TTTCTCCTCTCACTCTTTCAACCGAATTTCCAGTTGTAAGTCTTTTACTTCTAGTACCGTAGGCCAGGGTAGTGAAGTACCCTTTATCTACCCCTTTGTCACCTTTGTCACAAGTCTGAAATATAAAAACCCGAGGTTTTAGTGACGTCTACCACTGACATCGGTACTTTAATTTTCTACGAATAAGAAACTTTCTTTTCAATACTGGTTGGATCTGTCGTATAAGTTTTCGTCTCTGTAATGAAACGGCTGATTCCAGGCAGATCAGTTTCGATACCAAAAAGGACACCAGTACATACCTACACTCTCAACCTGACACTTCTTCCGACTCGTGGTTTCTTAACTACGAAAACTTGACACCACAACCTCTTCTGAGAACTCTCAGGGAACCTGACGTTCCTCCAAGTCGGACAGGTAAGTCTTCCTCTAGTCCGGACCCTAAAGAAACCTTCCTTACTACGATTTCGACTTTGAGGTCATGAAACCGGTGGAGTACACTTCTCAACTGAGTAACCTTTTCTGAGACTACGACCCTACCTAACCCCCGTCCTCCTCTTCCCCTACTGGCTCCTACTCTACCGACTTACTGTAGTGGCTGAGTTACCTGCACTCAGACTCACTTGAGGTCCTCAACCACTACCTGTCCCTCCGGACCGCACGACGCTAAGTACCCCAGCGTTTCTAAACCTGTACTGACTCGCTGACTTGACTTGACTTGTCTCGTACCGGGTCGGGTAGTCTTGTTCTGGGTCAAAGGGAGTGAAAGTCAGAGAGGGTAGCCCTTCGAAGGTATTCGGAGAATAGGAATAGGTAGTCTCTCGTCCTGTCTTACTTTTGGTGTTAATGTCTTTTGATTAGTTTGACTAGTGTACCTGGTGTCGGGACAGACTGAATTACTTTGACACTCGGTACGACCTATCCCAGTGGGTTCTACCTACCCAGTACTGTTTTGCACCAGGTGACCTCTTCCCTTACCGTTTGGTGAACTCATAAGAACGAAACTCTTGGGGTACTTATCATATTTTTCATGAGATACCATGTCCGCATAAGTTGTACCGTAGGTTTCGATGACTGTAAAAACGTTTCCAAGAGAGTATAATCGACAGTATTATAAAAATAAATTTGTCGGAACCGTCAAACCTAGTGTCAAACTCTCACGAATTCTCAAACTCTGACCCAAACAAACATGAGAGAGTATACAAGCACACGTCTATTGTAACAAGTGGTATGAAAGGAACTTCTGTTTGTTTCCTATTCTATAAAGTCACGACGACCACTTTGACTGTAAATCTTTTTCCTTTTGATTAACAATACGTATGTATGTAAGGAATTTTTAGACCTTTTCTTTAGATATCTGTTGATATTTAGTTTTGATAAATGACTCACTAAAACGGTACATATGTATATATTCTAAACCGTGATTATTTTGTCTTATAAAGTGAACACTATTTCATTATAAGATGAATTTCCCATATATATATAGTCAAGTCAAGTCAAGTCAGTGAGTCAGTACAGGCTGAGAAACACTGGGGTACTTAGCGTCGTACGGTCCGGAGGGACAGGTAGTGGTTGAGGACCTCAAGTGAGTTTGAGTGCAGGTAACTCAGGCACTACGGTAGGTCGGTAGAGTAGGACCCAGCAGGGGAAGAGGACGGGGGTTAGAGAGGGTCGTAGTCTCAGAAAAGGTCACTCAGTTGAGAAGTGTACTCCACCGGTTTCATGACCTCGAAGTCGAAATCGTAGTAAGGAAGGTTCCTTTAGGGTCTCAACTAGAGGAAGTCTTACCTGACCAACCTAGAGGAACGTCAGGTTCCCTGAGAGTTCTCAGAAGAGGTTGTGGTGTCAAGTTTTCGTAGTTAAGAAACCACGAGTCGGAAGAAGTGTCAGGTTGAGAGTGTAGGTATGTACTGGTGTCCTTTTTGGTATCGGAACTGATCTGACTGGAATCAGTCGTTTCATTACAGAGACGAAAACTTATATGATAGATCCAACGAGTATTGAAAAGAAGGTTCATTATTCGCAGAAAATTAAAGTACCGACGTCAGTGGTAGACGTCACTAAAACCTCGGGTTTTTTCATTTCAAACTTGTGACAAAGAGGTAGATAAAGGGTACTTCACTACCCTGGCCTACGGTACTAGAAACAAAAGACTTACAGCTCGAAGTTCGGTTGAAAAAGTGAGAGGAGAAAGTGAAAGTAGTTCTCCGAAAAATCGAGGAGAAGTGAAAGACGGTATTCCCACCACAGTAGACGTATAGACTCCAATAACTATAACGAGGGTCGTTAGAACTAAGATCGAACACGAAGAAGGTCGGGTCGCAAAGAGTACTACATGAGACGTATCTTCAATTTATTCGTCCCATTGTTATATGTCGGAACTGCATGAGGAAAAGGATAAACCTTGGTCAGACAACAAGGTACACGTCAAGATTGACAACGAAGGACTGGACCTATGTCCACAGAGTTCTCCGTCCAGTCCACCAGAACATAAGGATAGAGAACTTGTTAAAAGGTGTCAACTAACACTAGGTGTGTCAGTTTCCGAAACCGTATCAGTTATTTCGTCTTTCTCTACAAAAAGACCTTGAGAGAACGAAAAAGGTACTAGGTCTCCTACAACCGTTAAACTAGAGACCAAGGAGACGGAAAAGATTTTGGTCGAACTTGTAGTCCCTCAAGTGCCAAGTGCATAACGACTTCGGACCGAACCTCTTAAAACCCGTAATGAAATGATCGTACACTCTACTCACGTTAACACGCCATCAAACTCGTAAGAAACCGTAACGGAAAGAAACCTTAACCTTACTTTTGCCTGGAAAAGGTCAGGACACCAGTGACGACTCAAAAGGTTTGAACGACCGTATAACTCACGTCGTGAAAGTGTCGTAGTAGAAAGTCCTAAACTTTATCGAATTGACCTTAAGGTAGAGAAGGTGATCGAAACAAGCATCGCTACGAAAGATTCCGGGTGAACTGAAGTGTAAGGTCCTACAGACCGAGATCTACTCACTAGCGTGGTAGCACTAATAGACCCAGCACTTCTAGAAAAAACATGTCAAGAAGGTACATAAGAACGGTGGAGAAGAATTGTAGAAGACGAAGACAATCCAGGTATGGTAAAGACAGGAAACAGCTCGGGTAGAAACGTACTTTACAAGGGAACCATAGAGATTAAAAGACCTTCTCTAGAGATCAGAAAGGGTAAGACAACAAAAGGAGATAAAGAACGTAACTATCGACTTCTTCCGAAAGAATAGAGAACGATAAGAAACTTTGAGACGTAAGTCTACGAATATAGAAAGGAAAAGAGGAAACAAAAAACGGAGAGAAGAAAAGTGTCGATAAACATTCCGGAGGGGTCTGTCGGTAAAACGAAAAAACGAAAAGAAAAGGTATCCCTACCAGAATTAGGGACAGAGGACATGTTACAGTACTTGGAGTAAGGTATCAAGTAGTCCGTGAGATAGATAGTCTAGATCCGGGACTTTAGATAAAGAGTGAAGGTGACATATTAGTATTCCCGGTACGAGTCCTTTAGAAATTAGGTTAAAAGACAGTTACCCGCCCCGACACAAGGGAGGGACAACAAACTGAACTTTGGTTTTATACCACCTCCACTACTTCTATTTACACTGGAGGAAGTGTTCCGGGGCACGTGTGTGACGACGTAAGTCACGGGGCTTAGGACGTCGTTCGGTGGCGGTTGGGTGTAGAGGTAACCCCTGAGAACCTATGAGTGTCCGTTCAGACCCAATCAGAGAACAACCCAGTGACAAGGAAAGAGGACCCAAGACCACTCGTGTTCCAAAACAAACTTTCTTTTTTTCCAAAACAAAATTCTTTCGACTCGTGGTTTCTTAACTTCGAAAACTTGATATCACAACCTCTTCTGAGAGTTCTTAGGGAACCTGATGTTCCTTTAGTTTGGTCAGGTAGGATTTCCTTTAGTCAGGACTTATAAGAACCTTCCTGACTACGACTTCGACTTTGAGGTTATGAAACCGGTGGACTAAACTTCTTGACTGAGGGACCTTTTCTGGGACTACGACCCTTTCTAACTTCCGTCCTCCTCTTCCGCTACTGTCTCCTACTCTTCCAACCTATCGTAGTGGCTGAACTCCCTGTACTCAAACTCGTTCGAGACCCTCAATCACTACCTGTCCCTTCAGACCGNAATTTATTCGTCCCATTGTTATATGTCGGAACTGCATGAGGAAAAGGATAAACCTTGGTCAGACAACAAGGTACACGTCAAGATTGACAACGAAAGACTGGACCTATGTCCACAGAGTTCTCCGTCCAGTCCACCAGAACATAAGGATAGAGAACTTGTTAAAAGGTGTCAAATAACACTAGGTGTGTCAGTTTCCGAAACCGTATCAGTTATTTCGTCTTTCTCTACAAAAAAAACCTTGAGAGAACGAAAAAGGTACTAGGTCACCTACAACCGTTAAACTAGAGACCAAGGAGACGGAAAAGATTTTGGTCGAACTTGTAGTCCCTCAAGTGCCAAGTGCATAACGACTTCGGACCGAACCTCTTAAAACCCGTAATGAAATGATCGTACACTCTACTCACGTTAACACGCCATCAAACTCGTAAGAAACCGTAACGGAAAGAAACCTTAACCTTACTTTTGCCTGGAAAAGGTCAGGACACCAGTGACGACTCAAAAGGTTTGAACGACCGCATAACTCACGTCGTGAAAGTGTCGTAGTAGAAAGTCCTAAACTTTATCGAATTGACCTTAAGGTAGAGAAGGTGATCGAAACAAGCATCGCTACGAAAGATTCCGGGTGAACTGAAGTGTAAGGTTCTACAGACCGAGATCTAATCATTATTAGATCTACTATTAGTAGTAGTACTAATAGACCCAGTACTTCTGGAAAAAACATGTATATATATGTATGTATATATTTAGTGTATAATATATACTATATATACTATGTTACACATTTATATACACATATATGTATATGTCTATAAATATGTCTTTTTCAAATAAGTATACTTGAACTTCAAACAAATATACTTGTAAAAATTTACGGATGTAACTTCGCAAAAATATCTATGAGATACAAAAAGTTTCTTATTATATGTAGTCATATCATAAAGTACTAAAAGTCTCGTGACTATATGTGTACTGCCATAAATTAAGATAATTTTTTAAAAAAAAGATACAAAACTTCCGTTCTTTTGACTTAGAACCTCTTCTACTTACTGAAGGTTTCAGTTTATTCTTCACTTGTGTCTCTACNATATCTATGAGATACAAAAAGTTTCTTATTATATGTAGTCATGTCATAAAGTACTAAAAGTCTCGTGACTATATGTGTACTGCCATAAATTAAGATAGGTTTTTTAAAAAAAGATACAAAACTTCCGTTCTTTTGACTTAGAACCTCTTCTACTTACTGAAAAGGTTTCAGTTTATTCTTCACTTGTGTCTCTACCTTTAGGTACAGAAGTCTAAGACTTAGATTATAAAAAAGATTACTTGATATTTTGGATAGACCAATCACTAATTCCAGAAATATCTTTCGTTATTTTATTTAATAGGAATCAGAAGGTGAAGGATGAAATATTCCCTTATATAAGGTAACAACTTTTTTTATAGGAATGTAATTCTTTACTCCTATCTAAAAAAAAATACAAAGGAATCTTTCTTGATAAAATATGACACAGGTCTTGATTGTTAAATAAGTAAAATCACCTCCATCCCAAACTCTTCTCCTGTCAGTACTTGTGCAAAGGGAGGTAAGACATGTTTGTTCTTTCTACTGACCCCTTCGGTAGGACTCTCCTCGTCCTATCTGATTTTTTTACATCTGTAACCTTAATCCGGTTGGACCTAAAATTGGGGTCGTGGTGGTGTAAAAGTGTCGGTTTATAGGAGTCCATTCAGTCACAGACTAAGAGTTAAAGGCGTGGGTAATTTACCTAATTTATTAGAATAAAGTGTCCTCATAACACTTCTAACCAATTTATTATGTACTTTTGTACCCCTGTACCATCGGTAATTCACAATCAAAAATGGACACAGTTAACTAGATCTGTAGTTTGTCTGTCGTGAATTCGAAACAGGGAGATCAAATTTAAAGGAAAAGTACGAAAGCGAACCACAATAGACCTTTTGAGTCTTTAAGTGGGACCACACCTCGTTTCCTAGTCGTTTTTGAGAGTTAGGGACGGCTTTAGAAAGAACGTGTTTACACACGAACAAAACTGAAGGTGTGGTTAGGTTTTTAATCCGTTCTGTTAAATTTTTTAAGACAGATCCAAAAATCAAAGAGTTAGGAACGTATAAAAGATTAGAAATACTAGTATATAAATAGACGGTTATAGGGGAATAGGGTAAGAATATTTCGTTCTCTTTTATCTTTTTAATGTAAGTGAGGATAACAAAATCTTGTTCGACTCACTAAAATATATGTCAATAACGCGCGTACGAGTTAGCGAAGTCAGTACAGGTTGAGAACCTCTGAGATACCTGACAGTAGGTAGTCCGAGGAGACAGGAACCCTAAGAGGTCCGTTCTTATGACCACACCCAAATGTACGGGAGTACGTCCGTCAGAAGAGCTGGGTCCCTAGCTTGGACGTATAGGACGTAGAGAACGTAACGTCCACCGAAAAATGGGTGACTCGGTGGACCCTTCGGGTATATATCCACAATCTATCCTTTTTACTCTTTGTCAAGTGAGTGGTAGTGGTCAAAGAGTAGGTGGTCGAAGGAGGAATACCACTAGAGAAACGGTAGGGTCAGGACTTGGACTTAGTTCCTCGGTAGTAGATTCTAATGGCATGAGACTTTTTGTCTGTTCTGGTTTAAGTCGAGTCTGACACTGTATACTTGAGATTTTAAAATAGTCCTCTGTTTAAGAAAAGTCGACAACACTATAAGAGTCCATCAAAATCTTACCACAAATGTTAAGGTAAATAGAACTCTGAAGTAGTTGTCATTTAAACAACCGACTAAGAAGACCCCTTTTTCCAAAAATTTCTCATTTTTGATTTAAAATGGAAGTCCTCATTCATTTCAAAAATGTTTTATTTAAATAACATGTTCATAATAGAATAACACATTTCTTAGTGTTCACTCAAAGTTGAAATTTTCGTATACACTTCGATTAAGTTTGAGGGTTACATTCTAGGGTAAAGGAGAAGAATGAGGTTGTTATATTTTTATTAATATCACAACACCCTTATATTTTACCACACCGTACATAATGTCACTTTTTACTACCGTAAACCTCTCGAAGGTCAACTACTTGGATAATAAAAATTTTTATTCAAATAAATAAATGAAGAAATAAAACCCGACCCGACCCAGAAGTGACGAAAGGAGCCCGAAAAGAAATCAACGTTGTTCGTCCCCAATGAGAGCTCAACGCTACACTGCCGAAGAGTGACGCCACCGAAGAGAACAACACCTTGTGGGCGACATCTCACACACCCGAGTCATCAACACCAACGACCCGAGATCTCGTGTCCACGTTATTAACACCTCGTGTCCGAATCAACGAGGAGTCGTACACCCTAGAAAGACCTGGTCCCTAACTTGAGGACAAAGGATGTTATCGCCCACCTAAGAAATGGTGACTAGGTGACTAGGTGTTCCCTTCGGGACTACTTGTATAATCACACGACCCTTCCAACACATGGACCTCCCCATACCTTTGAAGTTTGGTAAAGGGTGTATGGAACAGAATACGTAAAGAAGGGAAAACAACAAGGACTCAACATACGAAATGTTATTTTACCGTTATCTCTTATTTCGTTATTATTATCATTTTATTTATTATTTATCTTTACTATTATTAACATTGTTGTTGTCATCGACCGTGAAAAATCGTGATAAATAACACACACTCCGTGAGAAGTTCTCATAATTGTATAAGTACATTAAGAGTGTCGTTGGAATACTGTATTCATGATATTAATAACCCGAAGGGTTCACCGAGTCACTATTTCTTAGGTGGACGGTTACGTCCTCCGTACCCTCCACACCCAAGATAAGGACTCAACCCTTCTAGGGGATCTCTTCCTTTACTGTTGAGTGAGGTCATAAGAACGGCTCTATTAGGGTACCTGTCTCCTTGGACCTCCCGATGTCAGGTAATCCAGTGTTTCTCAACCCGTACTGACTCACGTGTGTGTGAGATATTAATAGGGGAAAACGTTTACTTTACTGACTCAGTGGTACTCAGACACTGAACGAGTATCAGTGTGTCAACTAACTAACTAACCACCGTCTCCATCCCAAATGTGGGTGTGTTAGGACTCGGTCTCAAACGTCGGACGAGGAGTTTCAAATCTCTATTGAGACAAATTTGAGATAACGTCAAGTTAAGTCAACGAGTCAACACAGGTTGAGAAACGCTGGGTACCTATCGAACGTCGTACGGTCGGAAGGGACAGGTAGTGGTTGAGGGTCTCGAACGAGTTTGAGTACAGGTAACTCAGCCACTACGGTAGGTTGGTAGAAAAGGAGACAGTAGGGGAGGAGGAGGACGGAGGTTAGAAAGGGTCGTAGTCCCAGAAAAGGTCACTCAGTCAAGAAACATAGTCCACCGGTTTCATAACCACGAAGCCGAAGTCATAGTCAGGAAGGTCACTTATAAGTCCTGACTAAAGGAAATCCTAACTGACTAAACTAAAGGAACGACAGGTTCTGTGAGAGTTCTCAGAAAAGGTTCTGGTGTCAAGTTTTCGTAGGTAAGAAACTGTGGGTCGAAAGAAATGCCAGGCTGATAGTGTCGGCATGTACCGATGACCTTTCCGAATGTAGAGTCTCAAATACGTAGGTGGCTCGACCCAAAAGATGGTTTTAATAAATGTCAGACAGGACACTATCTCTATTACTATCAATGGTTTAAAGGAAAGACGTGAAGATATGAAAGGTCAGAAAAACAAGATCATCTAAAATTAAATAATATCTGTAGAAATAATTTGTAAAAACCAGTTTTAAGAAGGTAAACTATAATATGTCCTTACACTTCAGAGTATAATAAATTGTCGTCAGACTATTACACCATAAGTCAAGGAAAATAATCCTGAAGTGAGAGATATAACAAATTGATAGAAGATAACTCACGAAAGTAAGTTTACTATTTATAAATAACTCGTTTATAATTATAATACATGGTAGTGATCCAAGACACTTTGTCTTGTCTGTTCTGTAGGAAAGAACCTTCTCGAATATAGGATCAGACGCCCTTGTCTGTTATTTGTATTTTATATTTATTTAACACATTACATCCATTTAACATATAAGTTCAGCCTCGGGTACTCACTTTCACACACAGTTAAGGTCCACATCTGTTATTTTTCGGATCACAGAGAAAGGGTTAAAACAACTGACTCTAGTGTTTGAAGTGTACCAGGTCGATGTCTAATCAACTTAGAGGAATCGGACCAGGGACCTCTTTAATTCTCCCCGTCTATGAAATACGGGGGTAGAGGTCGGAGGAGGAGGTGTTTCTTTGAAGAGGTTGAGGTAGTATTGTGACTTATACATGATACTCAATCTTGAGGTTAACACATTCGTGACTCTCGAACACCTATTAAACAATGACACAATATTGGAGTGGAAATGGACGATTATACGAAAGGTACACCGTGTCACCATTTTTTAGACGGACGGGTACGTTTTCTGTGTTCTCTGAACCTAAACTACCTAAACTAGATACCCAGTCCTTCTAGGGGACTTCTTCCTTTACCGTTGGGTTAGGTCATAAAAACGGACCTCTTAGGGTACTTGTCTCCTCGGACCACCCGATGTCAGGTGTCCCAGTGTATCTTAGTCTGGACTGACTCGTACGTGTGTCTATGTGTGCGTACGTACGGTTGATTATGTGCAAAAATAAAAAAAAATTATGTACAAAAATAAGTGACATTTAGGTACATACCTTTTGACGATGTTTTACCTTTCCGTCTGGAAAACAAAAACTCCAGATTTTTACTAAGACTTTCACAAAAGACAAGTTATAAACACATTCTTAACAATTTCTGTAGTAAAAGTCAAGACCAGGGTCTATGGTGTCGGAGACCACTATCTTGGACCTTCATCCGTAAAAAAATGGTTGTACGGTACTCTAAACATACATATAATTTTCAACTCAAGGAGTCTGGTTCCGAATTCGGTTTTCAAATAGATTGTGTGAAATCTATACAAGTGGTATTAACGAATAAATGGACCCTTCTAAAGTTTTAATTGTAAGCATTAATTTAAGTAGACTTTTACAACTTCCGGAGTGGAACCAAAATACCGGTGGACCATACCAAAGGAGTTTAAGAAGAGGGTCAAATTTCCTCTAAAGTAATAAAAATTTCTACGAAAACCAAAAATATCACTAGTTTAGAAGAAAACAGTACTACCAGTGTCACCCGAAACGGTCTGTCGGTTCAAAGGACGACCGAGAAGGATAAGGACCTTTGGTCTATTTTCCTGTGTCACTAATTTAGACAACAACAGAGGGTTCTGAGAGCAATCGACATATACGATTAATCCTCCAAAATCTCAATTTGTTTAAACTGAGACGAACGTAAGTTTGAAGATTCGATCATCGTGGTGGTAATATACAATTTTATCCCATAAAAAATGTCTTTTTTTTTTTAGATAGAGGTCAAAACTAGATTGTCGACAGTACAAAAGACCAGATCATCGATAATTAGGATAACAAAGTACCTGGGAAGACTTTTAAACGAATTTTTATACTTGGTAGAGGAATAAAATTTTTACGTGAGTAAATGTATCTCTGTTTTGGGAAACCGTACTTAAGAAGGTCTAGAAATAAATAAGAGAATGTAAGAAAATACAAGTGTACATATCCCAAACAAAAATAGATAATACATAAAAATGACAACACTTTATATATATTGTATTTTAAATAGTAAAATTGGTAAAATTTACCGTCATGTAAATTCACGTTAAATTCATGTTAATTCACAGTCATTCATGGATTTGTTACAATACGTTGGTAGTGGTGATATATATCTTAAAAAAATTTATGTTTATAAAATAATATTACTAACAATAAGTTAAACTAAAAGGAGATATAGACATACAAAACCTCTCAAAGGTACAGTCATGTATATTCGTATTTAAAAACAGTATCAATGTATTATAAAGTATCATACATGTAAGACTATAAATCAAGAAATGCGGGATAACTACCGGTAAAAACACAAAGGTAAAAAACAATAATGTTTATCACGACAACACTTGTACTGACGTGTATCTTGAAACACGTCATGTACAGTCTCACATAAGATATTTTTGTCATAATGTATATGAAGTTATGCATTCAATTTAAAGATTCTCCTCCGTGTAACCCTTCTGTGTCATTGTACAGGTACAAGTACCTTAAGTATAACACTTTGTACTACTGTTTTACACTATCCAACCTTTTACCAGGGGTCTCTATGAGTGTAGGGTCTGGGACCTTGGATACTTACAACGAAATATACGGCTTCCCCTGAGACGTCAATATCGATTAAATTCCGAGAACTTTATCCCTCTCATAGGACCTAACAGATCCACCTGGGGTTTACATCAGTGTTTACAGGTGTACTTTACAGGTTCTTTAAAAGGAAAATTCTTCTCCTTCCCCCTATAATCTGAGGTCCTCTTTTACACTGAGATCCTCGCTGCTCACTGAACGGTGCCGGTGTACGATTCCTTACGGTCGTCAGAAGTCTTCGACCTCGTGTTCTAGCTAGGAGTTTTCCGTGTCTCGTTTACAAACGTTTTACAAGTAAAAAGTTTTATTATTACTTGTCTGAACACCTGTGTCCACTCCTTCTTCTCCCACCCTGTTTAACTCTCTCATCGTAACTGCATATATGTTAGAGAGTCAGCGTAGACTGAGAAAGGAGGAGACAGGTACCCTAAAAGGTCCGTCTTTACCTCACCCAACGGTACGGAAGAGGTCCCCTAGAAAGACGGAGTTCCCAACTTGCACAGAGAACGTAGAGGACGTAACCGTCAGTGTCAGACATGGTGGTCGTGGTGGACCCTTCGGTTTATATATGTGATGGTACACATTTTATCTAACGATCACCCTTTGACGACATATCGTTTCCTTCAAATGGAGTCGTGAGACGCTACTGGATCTCCGCACCCAATCCCCTCCACCCTCCCTCCGAGTTCTACCTCCCCTATACACACATGTATATCGACTAAGTGTAACAACATGTCGTCTTTGATTCTGTTTCAAATATGAGGTTAATTTTTAATATGAGGTTAAAATATAACCTCATATATGTATGGTTAATTTTTAATTAATTAAAAATTTACACTAAAAAAACAAAATTTAATAAATAGCTTTAGTAAATGATAAATCGTATACCACGTACACATAAATAGATACGTTTAGTTCTCATTTAATACACTCTCGTCCCTAATACAGTTAAAGTTGATTAAAACGTGTCTTGACATAGATCCACGATTTAGTTATAAATAACAAAGATACACTTTTTGACTTCCTTCTCCAAGTGTGTCACGTTCAAGACACGACAGTTTCGAGGGTGAAAATGACCGACACTATACGTTCATTTATACCGAGTGGGTCAAGAAAGTATATAAGAAGTTTTAAAAGTGTTCTTTACCTAAAGGTACAAGGAACCTTGTCTAGTTGGTAAGACGAATTCAACCGAAATTCCTTTTTAACGTAGTATATTTATTCATACAAGGAATTTTATACAACCTTGGACAAAAGTTATGTTAAGACTAACTGTCACGTCTTCTCAGTCCTTTTTTTTGTTTGTTTGTTCCATGAGATTAGAAACAGTAACAGGGTAGTTTGGTGGGTTTCGTCCTTTCGAGAGAGTTTACATTCCTTCAGTTCTACTTTTACCTTGTACCATGTCTAAAATCGTACTGATCTACATTAAAAAGGTTGAGATTAAATCACAGTTTTGATTACAATGTTTGAGAAAGACAAAGGAAGGTATTCTTGGCGATGTGTGTCGTCACTCACTCCGTTCAAGTCTGACTCCGTCGACACAGAATACCGACTTGAGGTCCAGAGAGAGAGACAAAGAGATCAGTTCCTACTAGATCTTTTTTTCGGTTACAGAATCGACATATCTCTCGAACATTATAAAAGTAAAAACTAGTCAAGTCAAGTCAAGTGTTTCTCAGTCTGTGCTGACTCGCTGAAGTGACATAGTCAAGTCAAGTTAAGTCATCGAGTCAGTACAGGTTGAGAAACGTTGAGGTACCTGACGTCGTACGGTCCGGAGGGACAGGTAGTGGTTGAGGGTCTCAAATGGGTTTGAGTACAGGTAACTCAGCCACTACGGTAGGTTGGTAGAGTAGGAGACAGTAGGGGAAGAAGAGGACGGAAGTTAGAAAGGGTCGTAGTCCCAGAAAAGTTTACTCAGTCGAGAAACGTAGTCCACCGGTTTCATAACCTCAAAGTCGAAGTTGTAGTCAGGAAGGTTACTTGTGCGTCCTGACAGGAGGAAATCCTACCTGACCAACCTAGAGGAACGTCAGGTTCCCGGTTCTCAGAAGAGGTTGTGGTGTCAAGTTTTCGTATACAAGAGGTCGCGAGTCGAAAGAAATATCAGGTTGAGAGTGTAGGTATGTACTGACGACCTTTTTGGTATCGGAACTGATCTACCTGGAAACAACTGTTTTATTACAGAGACGAAAAATTGTACGACAGAACCAGTATTGAAAGGAAGGTTCCTCATTCGTAGAAAATCAAAGTCCCGACGTTAGTAATAGACGTCACTAAAACCTCAGGGTTTTTTGTTTCAGTCGGTGACAAAGGGGTAGATAACTATGAAACTTGATTTTTGGTCTCTCTGGGGTCTCTACCGTAAACTTGGTTTTTCAATTCAAGTCAGTCCCGATGTCGTTAGCATAATTCAGTACATGTATAACTCGTACTCTTACCTCGTCTTTCTTTTCCTTCCTTTATGTCGTCGATACTACTTCAGAAAGGTTACTTATAAGGTCAACTAAATCCCAACAGACCAAACTAGAACAAAAATACGTTCCCTGAGAGTTCTCAGAAGAGGTCGGGGTGTTAAACTTTCGCAGTCAAGGAGTCGTAAGTCAGAAGAAATGTTAGGTTGAGAGTGTAGGCACTGATGATCTTATTGGTATCGAAACTGATGTACCTAGAAACAGTTGATTAACGGAGACGAAAAATTATGTGATAGATCCAAACAGTATCGAAAAGTAGGTTCCTTGTTCGTAGAAAATTAAAGTACCGACGTCAGTGAAAGGATGGTGGGACTCCCATTAATTTGGTGATGAGTAAGTTGGACGTAGGTGTGTGACTCGACTGGAGAGACGTTGAGTACAGGTCCGAAGAAGGTGAGGAAGTCGACTAGTGATCCTGGGTGCGTATCAGGTTCCTTACTAGACTCCCCCACCCACGACCATAAGTTCGTCACCCCTGTACCAGACCCGATGGAGGAGTGTCAATGGAGTGTAGAGGACCAGAATGGACCGGAACTAGGGTCTACGTGTTGAAACTAAAATGAACCCTGACGACGACCCCGACGGACTCAAATACTGACACCCAGACTATCTAAGGTCGAGTATTACCTGTCAAGGTCTGTGTACCATTGAATCATAAGAGATTAGTTCTTAAGGCAGATATGAGTCAGGGACATTGTGTTGTTCTTGAGAAACGTTTTTCGTATATTCAAGGGTAACGTCTACCACACCGGAACAAGGGGTCACAGTCTCCAGACACAACACATCGAGGGTGGGACGAAATGGATACATAATGTGACTCAGAAAAGGGTTGTGATTGTGGAGGTTCTCGTATCCCAAATGGTCTAGTAGACTGGGTTCATCGTCTCGACGAATATAACGTCGGGACTGAAGGACGAAGTCCGGAGTGAGTCTCGTCTCTATAAGTGAACAGTAGGTCCTATACCCGACCTTGTGTAAAGACCTATACCTCAGACAAAGGAAGAAAGTTCATCTTTCCATTCTACGTCGTTAAACAGAATCTCTACAGAAGTGGAAGGGAACTGGGTGGACCTAGTGATTTGTGGAATATTGGGATCATCAAGGGATGAACAGTGGGTGAAATTGTGAGTACGAAACGGTGCAGACACAGAATGGTCACGGAGGTCGTACGGTCGGTGAAGAACGAGTGGGAGGACTGGTTACGTTACAACACATCCTACAGGTCTGTTGGGTCTAGAATAGACTTATATATAATGCTGTCTCTTATCTGCCATTACTTCGGAGTTTGTCTGGACATGTACATATATCAGTAAGCAAAGTACATTTACGTTCTTCAAAGATTAGAAAGGTCTGACCCTCCTTTTTTTTCACGGTTTAGTACACGTTTGACACATGAACTCCGGTATAAGTAGACGAGAACGTTTTTATTGTGTCGTGTCGTCGGTGTTAACCCCGATAATAAACTCGAACGACACCGGATGTCAGTAAGAGACTGAGTAACCAAAGATGTCCCTGGTCTGACCACTTAATTTTCCTCGATACTATATTTCGAGACAGGGGACGTAAGGATTATAACAAATCTCATCGTAATTAAAGATGGTAAGGAGAAGTAGTGGTGAAGGTTTACGTCATAACAATCTAAGTGGTAGAAGTGGTCCTAACTGGTCTCCGACCCTATCTCTCCTCTTACCTCACATCTTCATGTTAAAGTTTTCTAAGGTATAGTGGAAGAATGATACTATCGAGTAAACCAACCTTACCCTTCTTAAGTTCTACCTCCGATGAGGTTACCGGTGGATATAGTCAGGATTGATATATATATCAGTTCCTGTCCCATCCCATTAGTGACCAACCCAGGTGTCTGAACGACCTATGTAACTCTCGGTCTTACAACTAATAAAGGACCGAGATCATGTAGAGGAGAGATTGTACTACGAAACCTTGAGACTTAGTTACAATTAAGTCTAGGTGATGGGAATATTATAAACCTATAGGGAAAAAAGGGTCTTACATAAAAGAGTCGACTTAATGTCATATAGAAAAAACTCCTTTTACCTCCTCCATTTGTGTGACATAAAAGCGGCACCGTAAACTTCTAAGAAGGAGAACACCTAACCATTGGAGAAATCGGAGACAAAAGACCCAAACTTTTGACGGACTTCAAACTCTAGACCCGCTTCCTAGTACTTAAAGATAACCGTACTAGTGGGAGCCGGACGACGAGTAGGTAAGAACAGAAAACTAACATAACTAATTCGTCATAGGGGTAATCAATAACTAGATAAAACGGAGATCTCCACGGTACAAGATAATTCGTAGAGGTGTTGAGGGAGGTCCAGTTCGGGAGAATCGATGTTGGGGGACCGAAGACTGTCATTTTACGACGGTGGGTCAGGGATAACGAAGGGTAAAGGGATAACGATAGTTACTCGTTTGACTGACTAACTATTCCTTAATTATACCTATGTATATCGGTATTTATAGAAAAAGAGAAAAATGTCTTTCTATATTATTGATATAACTAGGTATGGTCTTCATGTCTAGAAAAGTAAAAGGACGTCTCTTCCTCTCTACTCTCGGGGTGTTATATTCTCAACGGTCGCAAAACCGTATAACTTGAACTCAATAAAGTCGGTTCGTTAAACTTCACGCAACCTCGACCTGTTCCGTAACATGTATGAGACTTCTCTGACCGTACGATCCTTTTGAGTCCGAAGTGAGTAAACGATAAGTAAGTTATTTAGAAACAACGACAACAAAGAAAATAAATCAGTGATTCAGCACAGACTGAGACGTTGGACTACCTGCCGTCGTACGGTCCGAGGAGACAGGAAGTGGTAGAGGGTCTCAAACGAGTTTAAATACAGGTAACTCAACCACTAAGATAAATTAGTAGAATAGGAGACAGCAGGGGAAGAGGAAACGGAAGTTAGAAAAGGTCGAAGTCCCAAAAAAGGGTTACTCCGTGGAGAAGAGTAGTTCACCGGTTTCATAACCTCGAAAAGTCATAGCCAGGAACAATACTTATAGGTCCCAACTAAAGGAAATCCTAGTTGACTAAACTAAAGGAACAACAGGTTTCCTGAGAGTTTTATTTGAAACTCAGGGACAATTTACTTTCTGGGGTCACGGACCGTACCCCACATATTGCTACTCACTCTCTCTACACTTTTTACAAAGGATGTAATACTTTCTCTTAGACTTTACTACGATTTAAGGATTTACAAAGGTATACCTCTAGATAGACATGTTATATTCGTACCTCTTTGTTAGGAAAAAATCTCGTCCCTAACCGTTCGATACTAGATACAGGATTTAGGTCGGTGGTGGATCCATTTCTAAATAATCTTGTGTCGGTGTGAATAATAGACGCCGACGAAAGTCCGATGTATCTTCTTATCCCATAAACCCTGTCTGTGGTGTACCGAACGTTTCGGAGTTTATAAATGACAGACCGGGAAATGTCTTTTACGAACGGTTAGGGGTAAAATCTCAGAACATACATAGATGCACTATCAACGAGTCAGCACAGGTCGAACAACGGTACCTGTCATCGGGTAGTCCGAGGAAACAGGTACCTTAAGATCTTATCATCTCTCCCGAAAGTAAAGGAGAAGGTCCCCTAGAAACGGTGATCCCTAGAGGGTGTAACATCCGTATAAGAGATGGTAGACTCAGTGGTCCCTTTGGGAAATCTTAGAATCTAGACTGAATTTATTTATAAATTTTGAGTCCTAGTATTGTTAATGACACAAACATCCGAAAGAAACTCGAAGGGAACACATTTCTTAGACGGACGTTACACCCTCTGGACCCCAGCTAGGGACCTAACCATTCTAGGGGACCTCTTCCTTTGTCAATGGGTGAAGTCATAAGACCTGACTTCTTAAGTCTGGTATCGCAGGTACGCCAACGTTTCTCAGCCTGTACTGACTCTCTAAAAGTGAAAAATCTTAGTTTGGAGTGTGTGTAGTCTCTACGAGTCTCCCGAGTTTGTTTTAAAACACACTTGGTCCTGGTTCTCTGGGTTGTCTCTGACTCGGTCTCGACACATACTCACAGAGGACACCTCCATGACTAGACATGACCGGACTTTGACCCCGTCTTCGAGACCCACGTCCTCTGGACCAGTGTGTCAGACACCGTATTCGGTAGAGCCTTCTCCAGTGGAGATTGGGGTGGTGTCTCGACGGCTCGTCTGATGGGTGTTTGACGTCTTGTTAATATGGTTTCTTTAAGGGAGTGACAATTCTTTCAAGATCCTGGGTGTTGTTTACAGGGTTGGACCCCTAGATCGTTTCCCTGACTCTTGGGGGTCCCTTAAACTGAAACCTCCGGTCACCCCGAACTAATGTCTTGAATGTGTCCTGACCCCTCTGTCTGATAACCTCCCGTGTTTGTTTTGGCCACACGTGGTCTTGGGTCCTCTTTCCTCGTCACTGAGGTGTTCTCTGCCTGGATCTGAACGGACACTCGCGGGTCCCCAGAAGTAGTCTCCACACCCAGTCGCCACCGGACTACGTCCCAGTCCCGTGAGTCACGTCACGGACGTAGTCCGGAAAACTTCCTCCAGGTAATACAAGTAATGGAGGTGGTATCAACCCCCAAAGGTCTATTGAGTCAGCCATTTCTCGGATACACGTTACGTCCTCTGGGCCAAACTAAGGACCCAGTCCTTCTGAACGACCTTTTCCATATCCGATGGGTGAGGTCATAAGAACCCAAAGGTACCACCGAGTCTACCACTTCTTAAACGGACGTCACACCCTCTAGACCCAAGGTAGGGACCCAACCCTTCTAGGGGACTTTTTCCCGTTTTGATAAGTGAGGTTATAAGACCGGACCTCTTAAGGTACTCGACATATATCAGGTACCCCAGTGTTTCTTAGTCAGTCCTGACTCGCTGAAAGTGAAAGTGAAAAGTGAAAGGTGGTATCAAACCGGAGTCCCTCCCTTGTGTCGGGGTGGGTAGTTGTCTTGTTCCTCCCTTATTTCCCTCCCTTGTGTCCCTACCTTGTGTCTTTTAACCTAATTTCTAAATGACTCGTACCGGGTCGGGTAATCTTGTTCTGGGTCAAAGGGGGTGTCAGTCAGAGAGGGTTGTCCTTAGAAGACATTCAGAGAATAGGAATAGGTAGTCTCCCGTTTGTCTTACTTTTGGTGTTAGTGTCTTTTGCTTAGTTTGACTGGTGTACCTGGTGTTCGGAACAGATTGAGTTACTTTGATACTCGGTACGGAACATCCCAGTGGATTCTACCCGCCCAGTACTCAAGACTGTTTTGCACCAGGTGACCTCTTCCCTTACCGTTTGGTAAAGTTATAAGAACGGACCTCTTGGGGTACTTGTCATACTGTTCCTCTTTATATACTGTGACTTTTTACTTGAGGGGTCCATCCACACATGGGTTATACGATGACCTCCTCTCACCTCTTTATTGAGGTCTTTCTTACTTCTCTACCTCTGAGAACTACAGTAACCACTTCTTTCATTTCAAGTTACGACATTTCTCGTTATAATGTATCCTTGGACCTTACAATCCAGGTACTTAGTTCCATTTAATCTTCACCAATTTGTCCTCTACCGTTCTCACTTGTAGTTGTAAAATCCTTAGTCACTTGATTTTACCTGAACTTAAATTAAGTCCACCGGTAATATAGATGATGACCCGTTCTTAGAGAATCTTCTTTACCTCATCGGGAGTATCTGTTGTTTTCTCAGACTTTACGTAATGAACCTACGTTAAAGTTTTTGCTTTCTTACTAGAGACAAGTAAAAGTTCCGCTCGGTAAGTCATAGTGTCCTTAGGTTCAGATACGGGTCGATCATTACGACTTCTTCGACTTCAACTTACCAAGATACTTCTGGATGTTCTCAAAAATCTTGATTGTGGGTTTTCTCTACAGGAAAAGTAATATCCTCTGACCTTACGTTTTCATCCTTCAGTTCTCCATGGACCTCATTGTCCGTTTAAACCGGAACCTCTTGTCTTACTTCGTTCCGTTTCCGATTATCTCAAAACGGTTCTCTTGTGTGACCAGTATCGTTTGTGGGAGAAGGTTGTTGTGATCTCTTCTGAGATGTGTACTTGTAAGTGGTCTACCAGTTATGCTTTAATCTAACTATTACACGAAACGTCGGTTTCTACCTCTTCGAGATATTCAAGTCGTTTTTGTTCTGGCCCTCGACTGACACCGAGTCTAGTACTTGAGGAATAACGGTTTAAGTCTGAACATAACTTCTTTCATCCCTTTTGGTGTTCTGGTAAGTCCATACTGGATTAGTTTAGGAAATACTAATATATCACCTTCACTCTTTATCTAAGTTCCCTAATCTAGACTATCTGTCTCACGGACTCCTTGATACTTGTCTCCAAGTACTGTAACATCTCCTCTGTCACTAGTTCTGGTAGGGGTTCTTTTTCTTCACGTTTTTTCGTTTCACTATCAGACTCCTCCGGAATGTTTATCGACTCCTTTCTTCTCTTCTATTTCCGTTTCCTCTTTTCCTTTGTATATGGGCAAACTTACGTCTCAAGGTTTCTTATCGTTCCTCTCTATTCTTTCGGAAGGAGTCACTAGTCACGTTTCTTTATCTCCTTTTGTTATCTTACCGTTTCTGATCTCTAGAGAAGTTCTTTTAATCTCTATGGTTCCCCTGTTAGAACGTTTCTACCCGAGTTATTTCCTGTCTTTACCATATCTGGATTGTCTTCCTCTTCTATAATTCTTGTCCACCTTTTTTATGTGTCTTGACATGTTTTTTCTAGAAGTACTGGGTCTATTAGTGCTACTACACTAGTGAGTGGATCTCGGTCTGACTTACAATTCAGTTCACCCGGAATCCTTCGTAGTGATACTTGTTTCCATCACCTGTACTACCTTAAGGTCACCTCGATAAAGTTTATGATTATCTACTACGTCACTTTCACGACGTGAGTTATACGGTCGTTTAAACCTTTTGAGTGGTCACCGGTGTCCTGACCTTTTCCAGTCAAAAGTAGGGTGAAGGTTTCTTTCCGTTTCGGTTTCTTACGAGTTTGATGACGTGTCAACGTGAGTAGATGTGCAATCGTTTCATTACGAGTTTTAAGAACTTCGGTCCGAAGTCGTCATACACTTGACTCTTGAAGGCCTACAAGTTCGACCAAAATCTTTTCCGTCTCCTTGGTCTCTAGTTTAACGGTCGTAGTCAACCTAGTAGTTTTTTCGTTCTCTCAAGGTCTTTTGTAGACGAAGGTGAAGTCACTGATACGGTTTCGGAAACTGACACAAATAGTGTTGTTTGACACCCTTTAAGAAGTTCTCTACCCTTGTGGTCTGGTAACATGCATGCAGGACTCTTTAGACATCCGTCCAGTTCTTCCTTGTCAATCTTGACCTGTACCTTGTTGTCAAGTCAAGTCAAGTCAGCTAGTCAGCACAGGCTGAGAGACGCTAGGGTACTTAGCGTCGTGCGGTCCGGAGGGACAAGTAGTGGTAGAGGACCTCAAGTGAGTCTGAGTGCAGGTATCTCAGTCACTACGGTAGGTAGGTAGAGTAGGACACAACAGGGGAAGAGGAGGACGGGGGTTAGATAGGGTCGTAGTCTTAGAAAAGGTTACTCTTGAGAAACGTACTCCACCGGTTTCATGACCACAAAGTCGAAATCGTAGTAAGGAACGTTTCTTTAGGGTCCCGACTAGAGGGAGTCTTACCTGACCAACCTAGAGGAACGTCAGGTTCCCTGAGAGTTCTCAGAAGAGGTTGTGGTGTCAAGTTTTCGTATGTAAGAAGCCGTGAGTCGGAAGAAGTGTCAGGTTGAGAGTGTAGGTATGTACTGATGACCTTTTTGGTATCGGAACTGATCTGCCTGGAATCAGCCGTTTCATTACAGAGACGAAAACTTATACGATGGATCCAACGAGTATTGAAAAGAAGGTTCCTCATTCGCATAAAATTAAAGTACCGATGTCAATGGTAGACGTCACTAAAACCTCGGGTTTTTTTATTTCAGACTGTGACAAAGATGACAAAGGGGTAGATAAAGGGTACTTCACTACCCTGGCCTACGGTACTAGAAACAAAAGACTTACAACTCGAAATTCGGTTGAAAAAGTGAGAGGTGAAAATGAAAATAGTTCTCCGAGAAATCGAGGAGAAGTAAAAGACGGTATTCCCACCACAGTAGACGTATAGACTCCAATAAGTATAAAGAGGGTCGTCAGAACTAAGGTCGAACACAAAGAAGGTCAGGTCGCAAAGAGTACTACATGAGACGTATCTTCAATTTATTCGTCCCACTGTTATATGTCGGAGTTACATGAGGAAAAGGATAAATCTTAGTCAGACAACAAGGTACAGGTCAAGATTGACAACGAAGGACTGGACGTATCTCCAAAGAGTTCTCCGTCCAGTCCACCAGACCATAAGGGTAGAGAGAGTCTTAAAAGGTGTCAAATAACACTAGGTGTGTCAGTTTCCAAAACCGTATCAGTTATTTCGTCTTTGTCTAAAAAAGACCTTGAGAGAACGAAAAAGGTACTAGGTCGTTTACAACCGTTAAACTAGAGACCAAGGAGACGGAAAAGATTTTGGTCGAACTTGTAGTCCTTCAAGTGCCAAGTGCATAACGACTTCGGACCGAACCTCTTAAAACTCGTAATGAAATGATCGTACACTCTACTCACGTTAACACGCCATCAAACTCGTAAGAAACCGTAACGAAAAGAAACCTTAACCTTACTTTTGCCTGGAAAAGGTCAGGACACCGGTGACGACTCAAAAGGTTTAAACGACCGTATACCTCACGTCGTGAAAGTGTCGTAGTAGAAAGTCCTAAACTTTATCGAGGTGACCTTAAGGTAGTGGAGGTGGTCGAAACAAGTATCACTACGAAAGATTCCGGGTGAACTGAAGTCTAAGGTTCTACAGACCGAGATCTACTCACTAGTGTGGTAGTACTAATAGACCCAACACTTCTAGAAAAAACATGTCAAGATACATAACAACGGTGGAGAAGAATTATAGAAGACGAAGACAATCCAGGTGTGGTAGACAGGAAATAGTCCGGGCAGAAACGTACTTCACAAGGGAATCATAGAGATTAAAAGAACTTCTCTAGAGATCAGAAAGGGTAACACAAGAAAGGGAGATAAAGAAACGTAACTAGCGACTTCTTCCGAAAGAATGGAGAAGGACGATAAGAAACCGTGAGACGTAAGTCTACGAATATAGAAAGGAAAAGAGGAAACGAAAAGTAAAGAGAAGAAAAGTACCGATAAACATCCGGAGGGGTCTGTCGCTAAAACAAAAAACGTAAAGAAAAGGAACCCCTACCAGAACTAGGGACAGAGAACATGTTACAGTGTTTGGAGTAAGGTATCAAGTAGTCCGTGAGATAAATAGTCTAGATCCGGGACTTTAGATAAAGAGTGAAGGTGACATATTAGTATTCCCTAAACTATATCCAGTATGGACTTACCAGATCGTTAAAAGGGATGAAAGAAGTTAAACTCAGACTTAAACCATTATTCTCAAGTACTAGACTCGGTGTCAGTCGAGGACCAGAACAAAAACAACTGACATATCTCGAAGAACTATAAACCGACGTTTCTTATATTAGTTAGACTAAAGCCACAACTGGTAGACCACTACAGGTACACATCTCAGAAGAGAACACAACAACCTTCTCCCACAAACGATACTGGTCACGTAAAAGAACCGTTTTGAGATAATCAGAAACGGGACGAAGTAAGGCGTAAGGTTCCGGGTTAAACGGACAAGGAGGTCCATAAAGAACTGAAGGATGAAAACGTAAGGTCAGAGGATATTACTTTTCCTGTAGAAAAACCCCACAATCAAGATTTTCCAGAACATCCAGAAGTACTTTGGTAAGTTGAAGTCGAAGAAGTCGTAATAACCAACCCCGTATCTGAACCTATTGACACTATAACTTACCAAACGGAACCTCTGCTTGTCTCTAGTAAGACAATAAAAACTCTAACGTAGGTTCATGACGTGAAGCCTGAGAAAACAACTGATACTACCGATGAGGTAAAGAAGACTCCCTAAGGACGGACACCATCATCTATATTACCGGTAGACTCAATTTAAGTGGGTAAGGTCAGGTAAAATCAAGCGACTAAGGATCTTACAGCTACAAGTGAGAACGGTAGAGAACAAACTGGTGAAGGTTAAACGGAACTAAGTACCTGGACTGTAAGGTCCAAGGATACGTTATAACGAGAAATGTCGTAGCCTGGAACGAAGATAGTGGTCAGTGTAGGTGTCGACCCATAACAAAAAAGAAACCGAGGTAGGGAAGTAAGAAAGACCTTAATAAAGAGGTGACTAGAGGTCATCGTATAACCTGTGGATGACTGGACCCCTCATGGAGAAAGTCATAGGATAGTAAAACGGAAAAGTATGACAAGTACCACAAGAGTTCCGTTCTTATGACTTTACCAAATGGTAAGGGAAGAGGTCACCTGGTGTAAGACAGTCTGGAGAGGTGGTACTGGGCGGGTAGAACCTAACGGGACACCCGTACAGAACCAAAGTAACTCAATCTGTTCCGACACCAGGATCACACTAATCTAACTGATCAAAAGACACTCATACCAAAGTCACATAGACGGGAGACTACGGGAGAACGTTGTGGATGGTAGAATGAACCCAAATAGAATGGAACCCGCACCCCATAGAGAAGTACCGACGAGGTCGTTTCGTGTCGACGACGAGGAATGGAACCTGCTCCCCATAGAGGAATGACTGCGGAAAGGACTGGAAGTTGCACCCTACCGAGGAGATCCGGGAGGACGGAGGTGCGGCGGTGGCGAGGAACCTACACCCCAACGAGGAGGGCCGGCAGCGGGGACCGGAGTCCGTACCCCACCGAAGAGGTCCGACGGGGACCGGAGACTGCGTCCCATCGAGGAGAGCCGGTGGTGGGGACTGGAGCCTGCGCCCCACAGAGGAGGGTCGGCGGTGACTGGAGGTTGCGCCCCGTCGAGGAGGGCCGACGGTTGTTGTCTGACTAAGGTTTAATCCTTTCCTTATACAATTCCGACATATAACAGTAGGACGAATAAATTGAATATACGACTCATTTAGTACACTTTACGGTCCGACCTACTTGGTGTTCGACCTTAGTTGTGAAGACCCTCTTTATAGTTATTGGAGTTTATACGTCTACTGTGGGAATACCGTCTTTCGCTTCTTCTTGATTTCTCGGAGAACTACTTTCACTTTCTCCTCTCACTTTTTCAACCGAATTTTGAGTTGTAAGTTTTTACTTCTAGTACCGTAGTCCAGGGTTGTGAAGTACCGTTTATCACTTTATTACCTTTGTCACTTTCTGATAAAACCCCCCCCCCGAGGTTTTAGTGACGACTACCACTGACGTCGGTACTTTAATTTTCTACGATGAGGAACCGTCCTTTCGATACTGGTTGGATCTGTCGTATAATTTTTCGTCTCTATAATGAAACGGTTGTTTCTAGGTAAATCAGTTTCGATACCAAACAGGTCATCAGGACATACCTACACTCCCAACCTGATATTTCTTTCGACTCGTGGTTTCTTGACTCCGAAAACTTGACACCACAACCTCTTCTGAGAACTCTCAGGGAACCTGACGTTTCTCTAGGTTGGTCAGTTAGTATTTCGTTTAGTCATCACTTATAAGTAACCTTCCTGACTACGACTTCAACTTTGAGGTTATGAAACCGGTTAACTACACTTCTGACTGAGGAATCTTTTCTGGGGTTACGACCCTTTCTAACTTCCGTCCTCTTCTTCCCTTACTATTTCCTACTCTACGAACTTACCGTAGTAGCTGAGTTACCTGTCCTGAAACTCGTTCGAGTTCCTCAATCACTACCTGTCCCTTCGTACCGTACGACGTCAGGTACCCCAGTGTTCCTCTGTCAACGTTGACTCGATGACTTGACTGACTTCAAAAGTAACGAACCGTATGTTCTTAAACCTATTATAAAACGGAAGGTGGCGAAAAAGTAGTTTTTTTTTGTGTAAAAATATTGATACAGTGTCTATTCTAGTTATCTTTTAAATTATATTTTTAAGTTCAAGACCATAAAATGTTTTCAGTACACTCTATCTCTACCAATAGTCATTTATGTTTATTTTATAAAATTTTTAAAGAAACTTACCATACCCTGAAGACCTACGTGCATAAATTTTAAGAAACTAATCCCTTTTTCTTGTCATATTTCTTGAGGACGACAGACGGAGGGGTTCAGATTGGACTTGATTGATTCCAAAACAATTTAAACTTTCGAAAGACGTCTTTATTGGGACTTATGGGGTGGGAAAATAACTGGAATCACTACAACTCGGAAGTCTAAAAAGTACGTAAAGATTCTAGAAATCCAATTTTGACATATTATTCTTTTTATAGAAATTATTAAAAGTTTCTTCTTACATAACTGTTATCCCTTTCAGACAAAGTTTTCAAATCCAAAACACTGCTTGTCTTTCATCACTAGATTTCTCAACATAAAGGTATAATCAACCCGAAATAACCCCACAACTGAGCTACGTGTACTTAAACCCACTTGAGGTCCTCAACCACTACTTGTCCCTTCTGACCGCACGACGTTAAGTACCCCAGCGTTTCTCAGCTTGTACTGACTCACTGACTTAACTTGACTTGGCTTACCTTGAGTCCTTGTGTCCGGAGAAACCAGTTGGGGAGTCACACATAATGAGTTCTTGTTGTCTTCTTCTTTCCATAAAGAAGTACAAGGATGACATGTCTTCACATCTACTTTCACTGATCGTCTGTCTTGACTTACCTTATTTCGTGTATCTGTGGGTTCTTTCGTTATTTTACCGTGGGAAGATACGGTCATAAGAAGTGTGTGACTTCTTATATAAAATCATCCCAACATCACTCAACTTAATTCATGGGGGGGGTGGGGGCACTTTTTTTTCCACAGAGATTCAGGATTGGGACCATGAACACTTACACTCGAACAAATTTTTGTCCCAGAAACGTCAACGTAAATTTGATTCCTGAAGTTCTACTCTAGTAGGACTCCAAAACCCACACGAGATTTAGGTTCCTGTGTACAGAAATATTTCCTTCTTCTCTGTCTAAACTCTGGGTCTCTGTCCCCTTTCTAGTTGACTCCGTCTTTAACCTTCTGTCGGTACTCGGTTCGTGATGGGCCTCCTCGGTGTCCTTCGATCCTCTCTCCGGACCGTACCTAAGAAGGAATCCCGGAGGCCTACGACAGTTGGGGAATTGAAGTATGAAGACCAGAAGTTTTGACATTCTCTTATTTAAAGACAGTAAAATTCGGTGGTCGAACACTCCTAAACAATACCGTCAGGTCCTGTGATCATTCCCCTCTTTGATTAAAAATTTCCAGAACCTACGAAATACAAATTTTATTCCTCAAGTAAATTTTAATTTAAATTAATTAATTAAAATTTAATCTGTAAATTTTAATAATCCTTAACAGAGATAGAGTGACCTAAAACAAAAACCAGTTAAATTTCAATATGAATGGTTCCTCTCTACAGGCAAATATATTTATTAATATTGAAAAATCCTTTAAAACTTTATCCCCGAAGGGACCACCGAGTCACCATTTCTTCGGTGGATGTTATATCCTCTATACCCAAACTAGGGACACAAACCTTCTAGGGGACCTCTTCCTTTACCGTTGGGTGAGGTCATAAGAACGGACCTCTTAGGGTTCCTGTCTCCTCGGATTCTCCGATGTCAGGTACCCCAGTGTTTTCATAATCTATACTGACACTCTGACTCGTACACACATTAAAACTTTATCTTATTTTCCGATTTATTTTCATCAATTATTACCATATTAATATATTATTTTAATATATTTAATAAATAAAATTCAAGTTCATTAGTTCTAAAGACCCTCTTTATAGTTATTGGAGTCTATACGTCTACTGTGGTGGGAATACCGTCTTTCACTTCTCCTTGAGTTTTCGGAGAACTACTTTCACTTTCTCCTCTCACTTTTTCAACCGTATTTCCAGTTGTAAGTCTTTTACTTCTAGTACCGTAGACCAGGGTAGTGAAGTACCCTTTATCTACCCCTTTGTCACCTTTGTCACAGTCTGAAATAAACCCCCACGAGGTTTTAGTGACGTCTACCACTAACGTCGGTACTTTAATTTCCTGTGAATGAGGAACCTTCCTTTCAATACTGGTAGGATCTATCGTATAACTTTTCGTCTCTATAATGAAACGGTTGTTTCCAGGTAGATCAGTTCCGATACCAAAAAGGTCATCAGTACATACCTACACTCTCAACCTGACACTTCTTTCGACTCGTGGCTTCGTAACTACGAAAACTTGACACCACAACCTCTTCTGAGAACTCTCACGGAACCTGACGTTTCTCTAGGTTGGTCAGGTAGGATTTTCTCTAGTGAGGACCATAAGAAACCTTCCTTACTACGATTTCGACTTCGAGGTCATGAAACCGGTGGAGTACGCTTCTCAACTGAGTAACCTTTTCTGAGACTACGACCCTACCTAACCTCCGTCCTCCTCTTTCCCTGCTGTCTCCTACTCTACCGACCTACCGTAGTGACTGAGCTACCTACTCAAACTCACTTGAGGCCCTCAACCACTACCTGTCCCTCCGGACCACACGACACTAAGTACCCCAGCGTTTCTCAGCCTGTACTGACCCGCTGACTTGACTTGACTTGACTTTTTTTTGTAAAAAGAATAAAGAGATCAGAAAATAGGAGAAGGGGAGAGGACAGTCAAAAGAAAACTTTATAAGTCTTAGTATTCTGAAGAAAACCCCTTGTGACTTCCTAAATTCTAAATTTGTTATTTAGATTTGGAATTTGACTCCTAAAGTTCTACTCTAGTAGGACCTAAACCCCACATGTGATTTAGGTTACGGTCTATAGAAGTATTACCTTTCTCTCTCTAAACTCTACGTCTCTGTCTCCTTTTCCAGTACAACAGATTTTTCTAAATCTGTTATTTTATTCAATGAACTAGAATCTTTTGTCTTGATACCACAGCGATAAGAAACAGTCTTAAAATCGTCTAACGATTGAAACCCAACTCACGACAGGTGAAGACTCGCTAGTACACTCAACCTGTTTAGTTTTGTGACCCCTCAGAAGGACACCCCTACTTATCTCTGTCCAGTCTCGGTCCGTCCGTCTTTCGGATACTAAGTCTAGGACGACCCAAGGGTCCGAGAGGACGGGAAGAGAAGGGTGTCAGTCTCGACAAACTTGGGGTGGACGACGGAATCGTGACGGGACTCCGGTGTCAAGGTGTAAGTGGGCATTTCGTCGGACTTGGGGTCACCAAGAGTTCGAAGTCAACGTAAACATTTTTACGGTTGGGTACACACAACGGGATCTAAAAGAGTCAGGTTCAATAGTCCCGGGTCTGGACCGTTATACTTAAATCTTAAGGAGGTCCACTAAGATACGGTCACGTACTGAGTCGCTACTACCTGTTTGTTCGATCTGGTCACCAAGAAGTTCACACCAGGGACTTAGTCGTAGTAGTGGTAGGGAGCCCTTGAACAATCTTTACGTTTCAGGACCCGGGGTGGAGTCCGAACGACTTAGTTTTTACCCTTCCCTTAGGTTAATAGACACCAAATTGTTCAGAAAGCCACTAAGGACACTCTCGAGTTTAAACTCTTCGTAACAGGTATGAATCTGAGTGAAGGTTTCTTGTCTCAGACCTATTCCCCTTTTACCATTAAGACTTTTGGACCACTCGTAGTGAAATTAGTCCACTGGTCCAAATTGTGGGAAACACAATTTAGAACGACCACAGTACACGGAGGACTGTGCTACAGGAAGTGGGAGCACCAGAAGAAGGATGTCTTGGTATTAGGTTTAGATTAGTAATCCTTTGTGGTCTGTACACTTTTTTTTTTTATCTCTTATAAGATGTTTTATGAGAAGTTCTGATGGTTCCAGAACTTATCGTTCCTTTTTGACTCTTTAACAGTGTCTGACCTCTTCTGATTCCTCTGTACTGTTAACTTATGTTACATCCTAGGACTTAACGTAGGACCTTGTCTTTTCCTGTTATCACCCTTTTCACCTCTTTTTACACTTATTTCAGACTTCAACTCAATGATCATCATGTGGTCGTAAGTAAAGAATTAAACTGTTTACATAGGGCACTTCATTCTATGACTGTAATTCCTTTACCCTACTTGTCATATACCCTTGTGAAACGTACAGAACCTTGAAGAGACATTTAGATTTTCATACGGTTTTTTATAAAATTTTTCAGTTGTTGTTGTTTTTTTTTTATCCCCTTTTTTAACACCAGGTGTCTAGTCGTCGTAGATGTGGCGGACTTTTGAACAATCATCACTTTTACTAGTCTTGGGTAAGGTCTGACCGACTTAGTCTCACACGTAAGAAAAAGTCTTCTAGGAGTCCAGTTAGTAAGTCACATGTCATTTTCAACTTTTTGGGACGAGAAATGGTGTCCGGACCCTAAATCGTAGTCGAATTGGAACAGACCCGAACTTTGTGTATGATCAAAGATAAAACTCGGTGACAGATAAATAATTTTGGGTTTGAGACAAAAGTTGGACTAACTCTAGTTATTCGAGACACGGTGAGGAATCCCCGGACACGAATATACAATATCCCCGGATATTGTATATTCCCAGGGGTTTCCGAGTCTGGGATGGAAAATAAATACTCTATAAAAAAAGGAATTTTCCACCCTCAGAACGGAAACTAGGGATTCGGACGGACCCCGGACGATGGACAGTGTCTGAAGGGAGAACAACTGTACGGTGCATAAAATTCACGACGGAGGAGTTTCGTGGGGCAGTATCACAAGGTACGTGGAGAACACGACTATCGTGACCCTAAAGGTGAATAACAGTGATTTTTTAGTCTACAATATGAGATAAACGTCTAAGTTGGTCCGGACCTTTATAGATCTCTATCCTACCGTACACGTCTCGAACGAAGAGGTAGTCTATCGAGTTGTTTTTCTTGTCCTAAAGGTCTTTAAGGTTACAAATGACTTTTTGACCCAAGTTGTCCTAAACCCTAAACTCTATTTTCGATCTCCGGATCCTTACTTTGGTCTCTCCATTTGTTAAAAGAGACACAGGTCTAAAAAAGAAAACCACAGTAACTTAGAGTCTTTATTCTTGGATGACTAAAATATTTCTATCAAACGAAAATACCTATAATATTTTAGGTCGGTCTTACCACTCGTACCTGTGAAAAGGACTTGTACAATCGTAATTGAAAGAAAGAACCTCTTTTCCTAACATCACTTAAGGACTTCAAATTTTCAATTCTCTGTTCTGAGGAATTTGTCTACGGACCGGGTTTCCTTCTGGTCCGAAGAACGAAAACATCCCTTTTGTGACCCGGAGGCAGAACCCCGTAGAACCGTTCGTAGTAGGAGTCCTTTATAACACACTTAGTCTGGTTGAGAAGTCCCTTCTCAACGTGGTCGTCGGTTTACTGAACACTCGTCGACTCCGTTGGTACACTACTGGAATTCCAACCTTGGTTGGACCACTCACCCTGCACCCTCTCCGACTACCCTAAGGTGTGGACAGACTCGTCACCTTCTCGAGACCTGACCTGACCCTCACGGGTACAGCCGTCCCCCATCTATCAAGTACTCATAGGTCAAATGTTGAGAGACCACGTGACTCACACGAGGCAAACGTCACTGGACCTCTGTGGGTAAACTTGGTTGTGTAAGGTGAGGTGTTTACGTGGTTAAAGGTTAGAAAAACACATCAAAGAAAAGTAAATTTGTAAACTTTTTGAGATTAGAACGACGACTTGTTGATTCCCCTCTTCTCTAAAAAGAGTGTAAAACTAATCCTATCTGTCCTCTGAACATAATAGAAAGTATTATGTTCACTGATCTCATCAAAGTGTTAGGTCTCTTTTTCCTCTCGACCCCTTTTTTCCTCGGTCCGATGGACTCCCGTAACTGGGGACCGACGCCACCTCCTCCGTTTAAGTGGGACTCTACTTGTCACCGCTGAAGCCACAGTTACAATCCTTCTTTAAGGTGAGAAAACCTTGTTAAATTGTAGTAGAAATAAATTCTATAAGTTCAAATTTTAAAACTGTGAAACCTTAGATTCTTAACGTTACTTTATGGGTTATTCTTTTTGTACAGTATCTTCCATCGCGCAAATGAGGAAACCGAAACCCTAGGATTCAACGTAATGTTTTGGTTAATCGACATCCGATCCGTCATACACTCAGTAAAAAAAGAAGAGTGTAATTATAGTTGACACTTTAGATTTCACTTACTACTGCAAGGGTCCTGTTAACGTATACTAAGAAGAAGTTGTTCAAACCCGTTTAATCTCATCGACAGTATTCCCTTATGCAGTAGATTGCGATAAAATTACCACTACCGAGGTGACCCTTCCTGGTATTCCCTCTTTTACTCAAATCACAGACCCGACACAGACTTCAGTTTCACTTCGACTTTTCGTTTATAATATAACTTTAATTAAATCCCAAAACAACTATTGTCTACTCTTTAATCGAAGTCCCTACAAATTTTTTTGTGGTTATTAAAACTTTTCGTTACTCTAGGTAAGTAAGTAGACATCCATATGTTTCAATAAATGTAAGACTAGTTTTCATACTCTTTTTTTAGTATCATTTTACAGACCTTACTCTACGTAATTCAATTTTCACTCACAGAAGTTACTACCCTGTTACCTTTAATTGGATAAAGAAGGGTAAAGAGTTATTAAAGTCAAACAGACTTTAACAAGTTATTAATTTTCTTATTTAAGGAAAGTTTTTAATGTCGTGTTTTCCTGTTTATTTATACTAATGTACTATACTACTGTAATTAGTATTATATATTAAGATGAATATACTTCATAGATTTCACCAGTTTAGTATCTTTATCTTTCATCGTTCCATCAACGGTCCCCGACACTCCTCCCCTTCCCCATCGAAGTCACAGTGTTCTAGTCTCTATCTTTCTAGATCTCTAGACACGTGTCGTTACAATTATATGACTTGTGGTGACTGGATATGTGAATTTGTACCAATTTTACCATTTAAAATTAAAATGAATGTTTAAAAATTGAAATTTTTTTTCCATTTTACTTATCATGTCCTGGAGGGATCACCAGGTCCCCGATCCTTAGGAGGACGGTTACGTCCCCTGTTCCCTTCTAGGGTGTACGGAGTTCCGTCGATTCGGGCACCAGACGTTGTTCTCTACGATGTCGTTATTCTTCGGGTGTATGGCGTTCCTTCTCATCGGGGTCGAGTGGTGTCGATATCTTTCTGTCACACGTCGTTACTTCTACGTCGCATCAGTTCTTATTTTTTTTTTTGTAATTTTTTTTACTTGTCATGTTATACCCTGGTATACATTTTATTGTTACTACTTTTCTAATTTTACAAATTTCATTTCATATAAGTTGTTCCTGGACCCTGTGACAGTTCTATACCCTCAATTCCAGTCTTTACTCGGGTTTCACGGGCGGACTACGACCGTGGTGCGTTCTTCAACCCGCATGTCCTTCCCTTCGTCAAAACGTCTTCTTTTCCTCTATGTTCTATACTTAAGTTGAATTCCTTGGTCACAGATATCCTATTGGTCAGATTTCAAACGGAATCTTTCGACCTATGTGTCTAGACCTCGTGTCCTATATTTCTAGACCTAACCTTTCTTTCTGGGTCACTAGACTTCACCCACCCCAGTGGGATCTAATCTCGCTTTTTATTCTGTTTACGTCCGATTTGCTTTTACTTGTACATTGTTGTTGGTCACACACCCCATTGGCTCTTTTTCCCTCACATAAATAAAGAATCCCGACGACATTGTTTAATGGTGTTTGACCCGTCGAATGTTGTTGTCTTTACATAAAAGAGTGTCAAGATTTCCGGACTTTAGACTTTAGGTCCACAGCGACCTTGTACGAGGGAGGTTGCTAAGACCGTTTCTGAGGAGCCAAGAAGTGTGAGGACCACAGAGATACGTAAAGCACTGAACACCGACGTTGTGAGGTCACTGACGTGGTAGGTCAGAGACGGAGACAGAAGTGTGACGGAAAAGAAGACACACACACACGGAAAAGGAGAAGACAGAGAAGTCTCCTTTGGACAGTAATTAGATCTCGAGTGGAAGTGTTCGATCCGACTAGAGTGGAGTTTTTTAAGGATTGATATAGACATTTTAGGGAAATGGTGTATTATAATGTAGGGGACCAAGGTCCCCAATCCTACACCTATAGAAAACCCCTCAATGGTAAGTTGAGTGACATACTTATTCCAGTCCTTTAATATTCTTGAACCTAGCACAAAAGTTCTCCCATCCATCTTAATTTAGATCGTCCCTGGGTCTTGGTCACGGTAGTCACCGTCCGTACTCACTCTAGCGACGAACGGGAGGTAGAGGATAATGATTACTGGGAAGTCGAGATGGTAGAGGGTGGAGGAGAGGGCGGAGGTCAGTCATTGAGAATGAGCAAGTGATCTACGGGGAATGGGTGAGTGACATAAGGTCGACAGTATGACTTGGTGACATGAAAGGTTCCATGATATAGTATTCTAATTTTCTTACACAAAAGAAATAAAAAATTACATAATCGACGGAGTTCCGTCGATTCGGGCACCAGACGTTGTTCTCTACGATGTCGTTATTCTTCGGGTGTATGGCGTTCCTTCTCATCGGGGTCGAGTGGTGTCGATATCTTTCTGTCACACGTCGTTACATAATAAACACACTCTTTATAGTATTCGGAAAATCTTATGTCATAATGTGTCGACTAATAAAATCAATAAATGGAGTCGATTGAAACAACCTGAATGTTTGTAAAACTTGAATGTTTGCTCGAGAGATTTATCTTGTGCAAGTAGACATCCCCTAAATGATATGAAGTCGTTTTACTTAATTTTTTTTTTTTGATACCCCTTTTCCTAGAGAAACATACTCAGTCAGTTATTCAGGATGTGATTTTTTTTTTTCCCCCTTCCTACTTAACCCTAAATCTCTAATCGTCTACGCTTGATAACATAAATCTCATCTATTTGTTGTCCGGATGAAATATCGTGTCATTGATATAAGTTACGGGACACTACTATTTGGTGTTACCTTTTCTTATACTTTTTGTTATATATATATACATCTATATATTGTGACTTAGTCAAACAACATGTCGTCTTTACTTGTGTAACGTTTCATTGATATGTCATTCAGTGCTGCCGTCTAGGACGAGTATCGTGGTTGACAGAGCGACAAGGAGTGACACACCTGACAAGTGACTTAGGTACCATCCGTTCCACGTTCGATTCTCCGATCTCCTTTTGAGTTCCTCGGTATCTTTGACGTCTGTGCAAATAAGAGAGGACCGACCACGTCGTCGGTATCGTCACCTGTATTGTGTTGAAGTTATAGCGGTGGTTCGGAGTCTACCACGAATATATCCACATGACGTGTTTCATCGGACATTAGTTTGCTCATGGAGTACTCTGCGTACGGGTCACGATATTCACTAGAGTCGACAATGTATTAGTAATAAATATTTTGTACCCCATTCTCATTCTCCGGCACCCCGTTCTTTCGCACTGGTATGGTAGAACCGACCAAACACGAAAGGGATGTCAGGCATATATACTTGAAAGTCCAAATCTCGAAAGTTTCTACACTCGTACGGGTCTCCTTCCTGTTTCTTCCTGTTCTTCTTCTTCATCGACTTCTTGGCTTCTCTAGGTACTATCTCCTTTACCGTTCCCCTAAAAGAAATAAACTCCTCCATGACAATCAAATTTCTTAAGCGGACGGTTACGTCCTCTGTGTTCTCTGTACCCAAGTTAGGGACCCAACCCTTCTAGGGTACCTCCTCCTTTACCGTTGGGCGACGTCATAAGAACGGACCCTTCAGGGTGTCAATCTCTTGGCCCGCCCGATGTCAGGTACCCTAGAGTTTCTCTTTGCTGACTCGCTGACTCGTGGTAGCAAGTAACAACAATTAAAAGCTTCGTATCTTGGACTTACGTCTTGTCATGTGTTTCCAACGTCGTCGGTAAGTCTTACGTTAAGTCACAATGACGGAGAAGACACTGTCTTCTCGATGATGGGTCTGTAGTGGCCTAGCACAAAAGTTCTCCCATCCATCTTAATTTAGATCGTCCCTGGGTCTTGGTCACGGTAGTCACCGTCCGTACTCACTCTAGCGACGAACGGGAGGTAGAGGATAATGATTACTGGGAAGTCGAGATGGTAGAGGGTGGAGGAGAGGGCGGAGGTCAACCATTGAGAATGAGCAAGTGATCTACGGGGAATGGGTGAGTGACATAAGGTCGACAGTATGACTTGGTGACATGAAAGGTTCCATGATATAGTATTCTAATTTTCTTACACAAAAGAAATAAAAAATTACATAATAAACACACTCTTTATAGTATTCGGAAAATCTTATGTCATAATGTGTCGACTAATAAAATCAATAAATGGAGTCGATTGAAACAACCTGAATGTTTGTAAAACTTGAATGTTTGCTCGAGAGATTTATCTTGTGCAAGTAGACATCCCCTAAATGATATGAAGTCGTTTTACTTATTTTTTTTTTTTTGATACCCCTTTTCCTAGAGAAACATACTCAGTCAGTTATTCAGGATGTGATTTTTTTTTTTTTTTTTTTGGACGAATTAAAACACATTGTGTGGAAAGGGGTTTACGTAAACCGTCAGAGAAGAGGTCACATTTATGTTTCTACTTATTCCAGGATAGGGTCTGAAATACTTCCGGTCACCCTTTCGTCGGACAAGAGTTTTATTAACCTAACGTGACAAATACACGATGTTATCTTTTTACAAGTTTCACTACCTCCGGGTCAATCTCCATTTTCGTTAAGAGACATCTTAGTTTCTCACATTAACCTTTGACCGGTTTTTTTTTTTTTTTGACGGCTCCTCCTCCGAATTAAGGTCCTCCTCTGAAGTACCGGTCACCGAATCTCCGACCCTTCCCGAATACCTCACAAATCTCTTTCTTTCAAACCTACTGGGATCTCCCATACCGGACTCATTTGTTCTCCAACACGACTCTGACACGTGTCTGAAAATAGGAATGAAAACACAGGGAGAGATTAGTTCTAGACCTTGTGATTTCCCTCAGGTCACACCCCTTTCTTTCTTCTGACGATCAATGGTATCTTTAATTTCTTAGTGGATCCCGAGACACTCAAATCTAACTAGATGAAACTCGTGTCCAAAGGTTTCTATTTCCAATCTTCCTATGACTTCTTGTCACACTCTGAAGGGACTACTAGGTCACCAATTCTGAGACACAAAGGTTATCTCCCCCGTGTTCAAGTTAGGAATCAGTCCCTTAATCTTAAGGGTCTACGACGCACCACACCGTTTTTTATTTATTTATTTATTTTTCGTCCTGTCGTCACCCTTCTCCGTTGTACACGCTGTGCCCTTTCTCCTGACATCATCTCCGGTCTTCGTTACTACTAGAGACCCGAACAGTCGAAGCCTTGTACCTGTTTCTCGTTGTGTCGACTTTCCTTCACTGTCGACTCTTCCCTGTACCCTTTTGTCTCAAGTGTTAGGGAGTGTGTTTTAAAGCTTAGAGTTGTCGAGACTTTTCGATCGTAAATTTTTTTATTCAGACCACGTTCAGCGAACCACCACTCGGGTTGGACTCAATTGTGCTCCTGTAAACATTATAAGTGTGAAATGTCACTTATTTGTGTAAAACGACTTCTTTGTAACCTAAACTAATGTCCTATAACGAGGGTATTATGTATCGTGTACGGAGTAGAATGGAAAGAGTCTGAACTATTTGCAGTCTTGGTCTATAAAGACTCAAGTTCTGGATTGCGAAAACTATACAGTAAAACGTGGGTATCATTCAGGTCCCACTTTCGACGTAAACTCCTTAAGTTGTAGTTGAACGAGAGGACAGTTCTCTTTCATATGTGTCTAGTCCACACACACACACACAAACCCGTCGCCACCTCCGCCCCCCTGTATCTGTTAAAAGATCGTTTGATCTTAGTAAAGATAGAGATCACATTTAAAATTCATTTTACAGTCTTATTAGGTCCTTTTTTTAATAGGAGTGTCCTTCTCAATAATTTAAAATTGTTGAACTTTGTTTAAAGTGTCATCCCGATTTCGAATTCCGGATTACATATGTCACCGTGACATGTGTCTAAAAGGACATAGTTTTTAGGTCGAGTCTAAAAGTAGACTCGATTGAAGATACTCTTTTAAAGTTGTTCATTTGAAATGTATAAAAGAAGAGACACTAAACGAAGGTGAAGACTCGAGAATGACTTGGTCTGGTCGGATTGTCCCTGACGACGGACAGAAGTGTACGGGAGGAACTGAGTGTCTCGTGAGTCTAGAGAAAACTTCACTCCGGAAACCTTATGTCGGTAAAAGATCTCCGATAAAAATGAACGAGTTCGTCTAAATGTTCTCACTAAACGTTTTGGAGTGAACAAGGGAAATCCACCTAAACGACTCTTTACACTTCTTCTCTCCTCTTTTTTGTTAGTCGGAAGGGTACGAAAGATAAATCTCTCTTCTTTTCACCTGAAACTTGTTAATCGTTGTCAAATCTTTTTCTTCCGTAGGAAACGACCGAGTGTTTCAGGACTAAGGACCTGGTCCAGATTAAATTGAACCACTTGTCCCTTCTCGTAAAATGGTTTCGTACACACACATACAACACACACACACTTGTACGTACGTGTGCGTGTGTGTATATGTGTAGTATCTGGTGACTTCCCTGTTAAATCCTTCATGTTTGATGGATACACCTTTGATTTACTACGTTCCTATATAACATGTCGTGTCCCTTATGTCGGTTATAAAATATTATTGAAATTTACCTTATATTGGAAATTTTTAATATAAGGACTTTTTAATTTAAGGTATTTAAACATTTAGTTGGTATGGAGTTAATTTTTTTTTTAGGTACAGGTGGTCTATTTTTTCATAAAGAGAGAGGGGAGGGAGGAAAGAGAAGAGGAGGTAGTCGGAAGGGTGATGTGTTACTGGAGTTTCTACTGACCGTCACTATTAGTTTGTACAACAACGTTCATTCAAAAGTCTTGTCTGCTCAAGTAAACTAGTGTAAGGTCAAAGGATTAATGATACTTAATTAATATTACTCTCCTTTATGTGTATTTAATATTGACGAGATAAAAAGGTAAGTCGTCTTTATTATGTCATACCACCACGATCACCATTTTATGGGTGGACGTCCTCTGTCTTCTCTGGACCTAAGTTAGGGACCCAGTCCTTCAAGGGGACCTCTTCCCGTATCTTTGGACGAGGTAATAAGAACGGACCTCTTATGGTAAATGTCTCCTCGGACCGTCGATGTCAGGTACCCCAGTGGTTCTCGACATGTGCTGACTTCCCTGAATCATCATTCGTATTTATTAACGTTGTGTAGGACTCTAATTGTGAATGATAAAATAGAGACGGGTCTCACCCTGTTGATTTTACTCTGTAGTACCGAAAAATCTGGGACAAATTTAGCGAGCTATGACATAGAGAGTAAGTCAAAAGGTACGCAGTAAGTAAGTGAGTTGTGTATAAAGTGTACGTGAAAAAGAACACGAGCATCGTAAAGACGGTCACAGTCTTTGTTCCACTCTCGTGTCTGAAAAGTTCTCTTCTTTCAATTGGTAACTAACTGTTCGTCGATAAGACCCGGGTTATTGAATGAAACAGTAAATTAAATAAGAGGTTTTGGTACCAATAATAATAGGGGTAAAAGATTTCTACCCTTTGTCTAAATCTCTTTATTTTCTCGAAAGTGTCTCGAGTATGTCGATTTTCTACTACTTTTGGTCTAAGTAGAAAAGGTAGTCTCTAAATACATGGTGAATGGTTCACAGACCCTCACGGGACCCTATATGGTACTATGTTTTGTCTGTTTTCAGGAAGGGACGATGGTGAAGGGTGACATTGTCACCGGAGAATTGGGACCAACTCTTGTGTGATCCTAGTAGACCTCTCGAAGATTTTGTGTGGACGTGGTTACAGAGACACACACACACACACACACACACACACACACACACCACCCAACTCCCCGCTCCAATCAGCGAGTCAGCTTATACTGACAAACGTTGGTTACAAATGAGGACCATTAAAGACCTTCATTTTGGGTTCAAATTTCTGAAAAATTTTTAGTGGTTCATAAAGTCCTCACTCAGGTCATAACTCTTAGAAAGTAAATAATCTAATACGATTTATGCTCCAGTGGTGAGTTTTTTAAATGTGACATGTCTTCAATGTCTATTTACGTATTTTTATATTGAGTGAACCTTTTGTTAAAACTCCATTACATATTCGTTTAAATTTTAACGTAGTATGTATAAATTTCATTTCCTTAAGTACTTTCTGTGTCAATGAAAACTTCAACCCTACCAAAATACGTGTTTTAACGTGGAGAGGTTGAGTATAAAATTGTAAGCTTGGGGTGATAGACTCTTACACCCACATAACCCTCTATCCCGAAAATTACTCCATTAATTCAATTTTACTCCAGTAATCCCACCTGACATCAGGTTAGACTTATCACAGAAATATTTTTCTTCTGTAAACCCGTGTGTCTCTTAGTCTCTAGGTTTGTGTTTCCGCTCTGGTACATTCCTGTGTCGTTCTTTCGTCGGTAGGTGCTCGGTTATTCTCTCCGAAGTCCTCTTTAGTTGAGACGTCTGTGGAACTAGAACCTACAGACCGGGTGTCTTGATACCTCTTTTAATTAAAGGTAACAAACTCTGTGGGTCGGACACCTTAAAAAATCCCATGGGATCGTTTGATTATGGGTACCCGAGTATCTTCATATTAAAGAGTTTACTTCTCTCGTTTCTTTTTCGTGAACTTCCATCACATACGAAAACGGATCTCAGTTTTTAGATCAGGTCAAGAGTTTGAACTCACCCATTGTTTTGGTAACACCTTAAGTCATTTCTCGTATATGAGTTCCAATAGAATGAAGGTGTTCAAACTCGGTAAGATAAGAAACGAACGAAGATCACTAAGACTATCCGTTGTAACTTTACCACGTTGAGTCTACCCTGAACTTGGATACCAGAAAATTGACTCTAGTGTGTGAACCAAAGTCCTGAGTCACTTCGAGTCCAAGAACCTCAGATTGACGTCTTTCTCAAGTCACTCTCCGTTTCACTATCCATTCTTCGCCTAATAAATCTTTCTTTGTGTGAGGTATCTGTCTTACACCTGGTAGTGTCTTCCATTCTCGTCGGAACTTTATACTACACCAATCAAAAATACCCGACCCATTAGAGTATCTAATTACTCACCTTCCTAATAAGGTTGATAAAACCCCTTCCTCGTCTCTAAAGGTCCTTAACCCGGTGACGGGTGAAAAACCAGAAACTACCAACCGGAGTCTTGACAGTACCATGACCACCCACACAGTGTATCGGACAATTACACAATATTACTCTCATATGACTCCGTGTTTCAGACCACTTTTAACTGAGTAGACGGCAGAACCTGGATTACCAAGATCCTGGATAAAACAAGATTAGTAAAATATATTACAGAAGTCCGACACATTAAGAAAATTTCAAACACGGTACGTGGGAGGATAAGACAAAATTGTGGTAAATCTTAGTACTCTGCTTCTTCCACCCTTAACCCTCTTGAAAGGTCATCAGTACATACCTACGCTCTCAATCTGGTATTTCTTCCGACTTACGGGTTCTGAACTATGAACCGCGACTTAACTTTAACACGGCGACTTCTTCTGGAAACTCTCGGGGAACCTGTCATTCCTATAGTTTAATCAGTTAGGATTTCTTTTAGTTGGGACTTATAAGTAACCTTCTTGACTACGACTTCGACTTCGAGGTCATAAAACCGGTGGACCACGGTTCTCGACTGAGTGACCCTTTCTGGAACTACGACCCTTTCTAACTTCCGTTTCCTCCTCCCCTACTGTATCCTACTCTACTAACCTACCGTAGTGACTGAGTTACCTGTACTTAGACTCTTTTGAGGTCCTCTATCACTTCCTGTCTTCAGACTGTACGACGTCAGGTACCCCAGTGTTTCTTAACCTGGGTTGAATAGCTGACTTGTTGTTGTTGTAACCGTCCACTTTTCACCAACAATGACCCCCTATCTCTCTCAGATCTCATACATACTGTGTATACCTCCTCCCACCATTACAATTCCTTTATATGTTTGATCCTTTCTTTCTCTCTACCAATTAAAATACACAGGTCCACCGACCCCGTACAACGGATCTATTAACCAGTTCTCAATAAGATTTAATCAGACACTTCCTAAAAACCTACTATACTTGTATATTTACCCATCCGAAACCCACTTCGTCTATTATACTCACCAGAAACTACAAGACTTATCCTGTTTTTGACTGAAAGGGGTTCGTTCCTCCTCAAGACGGTCGTCTTTCGGAAACTCTTTCCACATCTATCTATTTGCTATCTGTCTATCTATCCGTGTACTTGTGTGTGTGTGACGATCAAGACAAAGAAACCTTTGGGACTAATTATACCTTCCTCTTCAATCTTTCTATTGTGTTATGTAACTTCCTTCTGGAAGTGTTTGTTCGATTTCTCAAACTTGAAATAGAACAACCCCCGATATATTCAAAAGTCTGTTTGGTTTACTTGGAAGTCTCATGTCCAAAACGACAACCATGCGTTCATGTTTCTAGTCATATCTCATGTATAATTAGGGAAAAGATAAATTTGATTATGATGTCTTTCTCCTCGTCGAGAAGTCTTTGTAGTGACTGAGGTACCTGTACTTAAACTCGTTTGAGGTCCTCCGTCACTTCCTTTCCCTTCGGACCGAACAACGTTAGGTACCCTAGTGTTTCTCAGACTGTACTGAATCACTGACTTGTTGTTTTTCCTTAAAATATCGGATGTAAAGATTGAACCAAAGGTTTCTGAGGACGAGTATGGGCAGAACACAGAGATTACGGTAACCTCCTACCCTCCTCTACGACGAACATAAACGAAATTTTAAAACTTTAGTAGACACAAATAGTATGGGAACAAATCGAAACATTTTATCAATTTAAAAGAATCGAGATCTGATCATATCGACAGGAAGAATTAAACAAATTTAAACAGTCAAGAGAGAGACTATAAAATGGGAACAGACACGACTCTACCTTGAAGTAAGGAAGTATCTCAGAAAGTAAGGTAAGTCGTGAGTACTTTATTTGTATATAACTCATGGATGGGAATTGAGATGTGACACTACCCGTAACCCCTATATCATGTCACAAGTTGTTCTGTTTTCAGTGTTAGAACCAGAGTAATATTAGAGTATTTTAATATGAATAACGTTCTTTATTCCCCTTTACAATATTTTGTATGACTAGTTCTGTGGACTACCCTAGGATAATCGATTCGTTTTACACAACCTTCAAAAGAAACGTGTACGGTCTAAAGATCTTTTAAGTACCTCGTCTTGATAGTACTTACCTCTAAGGTTATCCGTATTTGATGAAGAGGTCCTTTATCCGAGAAAGGGAGGGACAGAGGGGAGGGAAAGTGAATCGTTTATACAAAGTTAGGTATGATACCTTTCCAACTCACTTCTATGTTTTCGGTGGACCCCCTAGAAGGGTCTCGAAAGTTACGTTATCCCTAATTTGTCTTTTGTAAAGTTTTTAATATGTCTAGTTACATTTGAGACCGACAATTCACGTTACTTATTTTCCGTGTGTATCTTTACTGTCTTGAGTGAATTGGACTTAGTAATCTGAGTCACGGTTCGTGTTCATGGACCCAAGAATAAATATCTTTTAAGATGGTCCAAGATCAACTCGTCAAAGAGTCAAGTGACTCGGAGATAGATACGATCTTTATAGTAAAGAAGGGAGATTTTACGAGATATTCAATAAACGATAATTTATACGGGTTTTCTCGAATGTGAAAATTAACACATCGGTGTGTTGAGACATAGACTAACACTCCTACTTATAAAAGGAAAACTCATTCATTTATCACAGACTCAACTTTCACCTAGAGGGTAACACTAATCCTACCTTATCCTATCACTCAATCAACATCTTCAGGGTCATCCCCTAACGTCCATCTCTCCCTTTGGATCCTTTGAAACCCTCTGGCGACCTTCAATTACTAATGAGTTCTTTTCAGAGTATTGAAACACCTTGTTTCGTCCGAACGAATTGATATTTCGGTATTTATTCTCATGTTCCATACAGGATCCAGTAATCAACTTTCTTGTTACAGTGGTGGGAAGATGACTAAACTTATTTACGATACTATCAGGATCAAACTGGAGTATCCCAGTCTGTGAGAGAACAGCCTATACTGTCTCATCGATCACTACATTTGAACTACAGATGAGTTTCTTCTGTAGAAAAGGGGAGGGAGTGAAAGGAAACTAATATTTTAACATCGAGTGAATTAGGAACCACGTCTCCGGGGAGTGGACTGGTAAACGTAGAGAGTTTCGTGTGATATAATTATTTAGCTAAAGAACGGATAGTGAAACGGAGAACGACTTAAGGAAGACGTAACTCCGTGCTTCTTGGACTCCGAGTCATTCAGGTCCGTGATACACTTAATAAGATTAAGTTTCTGGTAACCAAGTGTATTGTTTGATCCAAATCCGAGACAAACCCAAGCTTAGACTTCATGAACCAACGTTGACCTGTTTCTGTCTCTATGGTTCTGTCAGAGACGATATTATTATAGTTTATAGGGAAAGACCCATGGTTTCTCGTTCGGTAACGACACATAAGTAAGGTGTACACTAGATTACCCGATACCATTATCAAAAGTAATCTGAATGGACCTCTCCTTGAAGGAACTACCAGGTCACCAACTCTTAGGTAGACGGTTAAGTTCCCAGTGTCCAAACCTAGGACTAGACCCTTCAAGGGTGTACGACACACCGTTGATTCGGGTACTCGGTATTGATAACTTCGGGTGTACGGATCTCTGACACCAGGTGTTGTTCTTTTCGGTATTGTTACTCTTCAGGTACGGGACATTGATCTCTTTTCGGCTCGTGTCGTTACTTCTGGTTATTGTCGGTTATTTACTTCATTTATTTCTCTTAAAAAATTTCTTAGTGGACCCCTTGAGTTTCTGACAATGAACTCAGATTAGGAGTCTCTCAACACAACCAGAACTATATTGACCTAAAATTTTCTTTGAGAGGTTAATTTTCCTTTACATTTAATGGAGGGGTGGTTGTCACCCTTAACCACGTCGGCGATACCTTTTGTCATCCCTCAAAGGAATTTGTTATTTTCATCTCAGTGGTATACTAGGTCGGTAGAGTGAGGACTCATATATAGACCTTTTATATTTTTGAGATTAAACTTTTCTATGTACTCGGGGTTACAAGTATCTTCGTGATAAATCTTATTGTTTCTGTACCTTCGTTGGATTTATACGTGCCTGTCTCCTTACCAATTTCTTCTACACCACATATATATGTTACTTATAATAAGCAGGTGTTTTTTATTTTCTTTTCGATACTGTTTGGATCTGTCGTATAAGTTTTTGTCTCTGTAGTGAAACAATTGTTTCTAAGTATATCAGTTTCAATACCAAAAAGGTCCTCAGTACATGCTTACACTCTCAACCTGGTATTTCTTCCGACTCACGACTCCTTAACTACGAAAACTTGACACCACGACCCCTCTTCTGAGAACTTTTAGTGAACCTGTCGTTCCTCTAGTTTGGTCACTTAGGATTTCCTTTAATTGGGATTTATAAGTAACCTTCCTGGCTACGACTTCGAGGTTTTGAAACTGGTGGACTATCCTTTTCTGGGAATACGACCCGTTCTGACTACCGTCTTCCTCTTCCCCTACTGTTTCTTATTCTGACAACCTACCGTAGTGGCTGAGTTACCTGTACCCAAACTCGTTTGAGGCCCTTTACTACTTCCAGTTTGTTCGGACCACGCGACGGAAGGTACCCCAACGTTTCCCAACCTGTGTTGAATCGTTGAATTGTTGTTGTTGTTATTTTTTCTTATTTTATCATAGTAAACGTCGTTGTACCTTTTTTCGTTCTTTACCACTCCTTTGACAGGGAGGATGACTTTACAACTACATTATGATACCTTAAGACCTTTTCTTTCGACTCAAGCGAACCCTGTTCTGACTCCTCAGGAAAGTTGATGTCCTCGTTTATAAATGAGAAAGTAAAGATTGTTTCTCCCGTGGGACTTCAAGGAGTCGTCCAGTGACTATTCTACCGTAAATCACAACCATCGACGTCTTACCGTCCCTTTCTAATTTCTTTCTTTCAATCCACCCTCCCCAACCGTTATTGAATAGACATTCTAGTACTTTCAGACCCAGAAGGACTACTGACTCACTTCTTTTTGTTACCCCATATACTTTCTGTATAAAACTTTATTCTTAGTTGTTCTTAACCAGTAACCGATATACATCCACCATTTCTTTTTTTTTCTCAGTTTTAATAAGTATCTAAAATTCGGACTCACGAAAACTTTTGTACTTTAGAACCCTTTGAAGTACTTCTATGACCCTAGGAACCCGGTTACAATATTGTACTTGTCTTATTGGTTAACACCGGTAACACACCACTCCCTATTTGTGTGTGAATCACATGAAGTAGGTAGAGAAAAGATGTGAAATAATCTTGACGACGACGACGACGATTCAGTGAAGTCAGTACGGGTTGAGACACACTGGGGTATCTACCGTCGGGTGGTCCGAGGGGGTAGGGACCCTAAGAGGTCCGTTCTTGTGACCTCACCCAACGGTAAAGGAAGAGGTTACGTACTTTCACTTTTCACTTTCACTTCAGCGAGTCAGGACAGACTGAGAAGCGCTGGGGTACCTGACGTCGGACGGTCCGAGAAGGCAGGATTGTGTCGTAAAAAAAAAAAAAATTCTGTTTTATTGGGTTCCGTTCTTACTTCACTACGAGGTTAGGGAATTAGTTAAACTTCTAAAAGTTGAATGCCTCACTCCGAAGGGATAATATTTAATTCTTCAGTGACATAATTGAATGATCCTGATAACATTGTTTTATGGTGTCTCATTCGTCGAGTTTGGTGTCTTTAATTAAAAGGACTCCAAGACCTTCGATCTTCAGGTTCTAATTTCACAGTCGTCAGAACCAAAGAGGATTCTTGAGAGACCGACCGAACGTCTACCACTAGAAGGACACACAGAAATGTGCCGGAGAAGAGACGCACAGTCGTCGGAACCACAGAGAGGGAGAAGAATGTTCCTGTGTCCAGTATAAACTACTCCTGGGTGGTATACTGGAGTAAATCGAAATTAATGAAGAAATTTCCGGGATAGAGGTTTATATCGGTGTAAGACTCCAATAATTGCCAATCTTTAAGTTGTATGATTAAAACCCCACACAACGTGTTAAGTTAGATACTGTCAGTTACACAAGAGATTGATAGTAAGAAAACCTCTTAGAGTTATAAGTTCTTAGTCTTTTAATTCAACTTCATAAAACCTCTCCATACAAGTTTCAATTCCCTTGAAGACCGGAGAAGGTATTTCGTCTACTTTAATTGGATAGTAAAGTCACGATTCTTGATATATTTTATTTGTAAGTAATACGTTGATTTAATGGGAAAAAAAAAAAAGGAGGGATACTAATAAGATTTGTAAGTCCTAGTCAAGTCAAGTCAGTGAACCAGCACAGACTGAGAAACGCTGGGGTACCTGACGTCTGAGGTCCGGAGAGACAGGTAGTGGTCAAGGTCCTCGAACGAGTCTGAGTACAGGTAACTCAGTCGCTACGGTAGGTTGGTAGAATAGAAGACGACTGGGGAAGAGGAGGACGGAAGTTAGAAAGGGTCGTAGTCCCACAAAAGATTCCTCAGTCGAGAAACGTAGTCCACCGGTTCCATAACCTCGAAATCGGAGACGTAGTCAGGAAGGTTACATATAAGTCCTGACTAAAGGAAATCCTAACTGACCAAACTAGAACGTCAGGTTTCCTGAGAGTTCTCAGAAGAGGTTTGGTGTCAAGATTTCGTAGTTAAGAAGTCACAAATCGAAAGAAATATCAGGTTGAGACCTATTTTCTCCCCCTTTTTTGGGGTTTGTGAAGGGTAGAGTAGTTTAGTAAAGATACAAGGATCAAAAGATCAACGGACAGAGGAATGTCAGAGTCGATCACACACCCTTAACGGGAAGTTCTGCAAGTAAAATAAGTGAATATATACATAAATTGAGTAAGTAAGTACATTGTTTATAAACTCACAGATCAGACCCGGAAAGTACACAACCCAGGATCCCATGTTGTCTCTTGTTCCGTTAGTTCCCGGGACACTATGTCGGGCATATTGTACCCTACCTCGTGTCTGTTCGTTTGTTTGTGGTCTCCATGACACACCATTCGTAGTCCTCCTCAAACTCCACTCCATAGCCCCAACGAGTCGGATCCTTGCGAACTGGTTAGATCCCCTAAGTCCTTCCCGAAGGGACTCTTTTACTGTACATTCATCATGGGTTTCTTACTTACCCTTATCGTTCTCGTTTTCTCTCACCCCTCTCTCTAAGGACCGTCGCTCTTGTTACTGTTTAAGAGACCACACTCCTTCTCTCGTTCCGGGGAATTCCGTCAACCTTCTACAAGTCTTGTATCCTCGTCCGGCACGGTTGCACCCTCACGTAATGTTGTGGTTTGGTCTTCCCTTCGTTCTCAATCTAGTGTTCCATGCTAAGATTCCTTTAATGGAAGATAGGAATCCGTTAACCTTTGACAATTTGTCTGAACTTGACCTCAGTAAACTAGTCTAATCCTAAAATTACTTAAGTTCGTCCGAAGACACCCCTCTCCTTAACCTCTGATCTACTTTCCTCCGTACAATCTTTCAACACCTTGTTTTATTCTTTTACGAACCTTGATCCCACTACTGTCACTCTATTTCTTTTCGCACTGAACACTTTTTCAATTCTTAGCACCTCTGGTTCGATGCCAATTCATGGTGTCTCCTGTCACCAAAAGGAAAAAGACACAAAACAAGTGACGCTATAGAGTTTACGGTGGGAGATTTGAATGACTTCTGTCGTTTCTACTACCTAATCGGCGTGTGGTGACTGGTCTGAAGAGACTCTCCTATAATGTTGTTACCTTAGTTGAAAAAACAAAACAAAACAAAATTAAAAATAAAAATGAAATAAAACGAAATGTTATGACATAACTAAAACGGTATGTAACTGTACTTAGGTGGTGCCCACATGTACGCAAAGGTTTGTACTTGGGGGGAGGGTGGAGGGAGGGGTATTGTAGAGAGACCCAGTAGGGGTACGTGGTCGGGTTCGTACGACATAGGACGTAGCCTGTATCTGACCTCTAAACAAGGAATGTACTATCATATGTACAAAGTCAGGGTAAGAGGGTTTAGTAGGGTGGGAGAGGGAGAGGGAGACTCAGGTTTTCAGGCAAGATGTGTAGACACAGAGAAAACGACAGAATGTATGTCCCAGTAGTAACGGTAGAAAGATTTAAAGGTATATATATACAATCATATGACATAACCACAAAAAGAAAGACCGAATGAAGTGAGACATATTAGCCGAGGTCAAAGTAGGTAGAGTAATCTTGACTAAGTTTACATAAGAAAAATTACCGACTCATTATGAGGTAACACATATACATGGTGTCGAAAGAATAGGTAAGCAGACGACTACCTGTAGATCCAATAAAGATATAGGGCCGATAATATTTGTCGCGACGTTACTTGTAACCCCATGTACACAGAGAAAGTTAAGACCAAAGGAACTACACATACGGGTCGTCACCCTAACGACCCAGTATTCCGTCAAGATAAACGTTAAAAAATTCCTTAGAGGTGTGACAAGAGGTATCACCAACATGATCAAACGTAAGGGTGGTTGTTACGTTCGCCCAAGGGAAAAGAGGTGTGGGAGAGGTCGTAAATAACGAACGTCTGAAAACCTAGCGACGATAAGACTGACCACACTTCACCATGGAGTAACACCAAAACTAAACGTAAAGAGACTATTACTCACTACAACTCGTAGAAAAGTACACAAACAATCGGTAGGCCTACAGAAGAAACCTCTTTACAGACAAATCAAGAAACCGGGTAAAAAACTAACCCAGTAAATAAAAACACCTTAACTCGACGTCCTCAACGAACATATAAAAACTNCATTCGCCCAAGGGAAAAGAGGTGTGGGAGAGGTCGTAAATAACGAACGTCTGAAAACCTAGCGACGATAAGACTGACCACACTTCACCATGGAGTAACACCAAAACTAAACGTAAAGAGACTATTACTCACTACAACTCGTAGAAAAGTACACAAACAATCGGTAGGCCTACAGAAGAAACCTCTTTACAGACAAATCAAGAAACCGGGTAAAAAACTAACCCAGTAAATAAAAACACCTTAACTCGACGTCCTCAACGAACATATAAAAACTCTAATCAACAAACAGTCAACGAAGTAAACGATAATAAAAGAGGGTAAGACTTCCGACAGAAAAGTGGAACAAATATAAAAGGAAACAACATGTCTTCGAAAATTAAAATTAATCTAGGGTAAACAAATAAAAATGAAAATAAAGGTCTTAAGACCCCCACCTAGTATCTCCTAGGACGACACTAAATACAGCCTCTCACAAAACGGATACAAGAGATCCTCAAAATATCAAAGACCAGAATACAAATCTAGAAATTAGGTAAAACTCAAATACAAACACACACCACAATCTTTCACTAGATCAAAGTAAGAAAATGTTCACCAACTGGTCAAAAGGGTCGTGGAGAACAATTTCTCTAACAGAAATTAGGTAACATATAAGAACGGAGGAAACAGTTTCTATTCCACAGGTATACACACACCTAAATAGAGACCCGAAAGATAAAACAAGCCAACTAGATATAAAGACAGAAACACCGTCATGGTATGACAGAACTACTGACACCGAAACATCATCTCGGACTTCAGTCCGTTCAACTAAGGAGGTCAAGGTAAGAAGAAAGAGTTCTAATGAGACCGATAAACTCCGAAAAACATAAAGGTATGTTTAGAACTTTAATAAACAAGATCGAGACACTTTTTATAGCGACCATCGAACTATCCCTAGCATAACTTAAACATCTAACGAAACCCATCATATGAGTAAAAGAGATATAACTAAGAAGATTAGGTACTTGTACCATATAAAGAGGTAGATAATCACAGGAGAAACTAAAGAAAGTAGTCACAAAATATCAAAACATGTATATCCAGAAATCAAAGAAATCCATCTATATAAGGATTCATTTCGGTATACTAATAGAGTTATCTACGTCTCTTCCGGAAACTGTTTTAAGTTGTAGGTAAATACTATTTTTGAGAGGTCTTTCGTCCCTATCTTCCTTGTATGGAGTTGTGTTATTTTCGATATATACTGTTTGGGTGTCGTTTGTAATAGGAGTTACCACTTTTTAACTTTCGTAAAGGGGATTTCAGTCCTTGTTCTGTTCCCACGGGTGAAAGTGGTGATGATAAGTTGTATCAAGACCTTCAAAACCGGTGCCGTTAGTCTCGTCTTTTTCATTATTTTCCTTAGGTTTAACCTTTTCTTCTTCATTTTGAGAGTGACAAACGTCTACTGTACTAGGAGATGTACCTTTTGGGATTTCTGAGGTGGTCTTTTAATGATCTCGATTAGTTACTTATATCATTTCNGTGATGATAAGTTGTATCAAGACCTTCAAAACCAGTGACGTTAGTCTCGTCTTTTTCATTATTTTCCTTAGGTTTAACCTTTTCTTCTTCATTTTGAGAGTGACAAACGTCTACTGTACTAGGAGATGTATCTTTTGGGATTTCTGAGGTGGTCTTTTAATGATCTCGATTAGTTACTTATATCATTTCAACGTCCTATATTTTAGTTGTGTGTCTTTAGGGAACGTAAGGATATGTGATTATTACTCTTTCATCTTTTTCTTTAATTCCTTTGTTAAGGTAAGTGGTAACGTTACTTTTCTTATTTTATGAACCTTAGCTGAAAACTTCCCGATGACACAAGTTTTGTGACGAGAGCTACGGAACGAGTATGACATGTTAAAATACAGTAGGGAGTGCTTTGTCTATTTCACCTCTTGGGTTCTTGACCTCTAGTTCCATCACAAGAGTCCCGTGTGTCATGAATTATCATCTCAATCTTAAACTTAACTTCGGGTACGAGGAGGGTAATACTACACGACTGTAGTGACTTTAGGGTAGTATACGAACAGAGGGTCATTATTCTACCTTGTAGTCAAAAAGGTCACCGGTGAAAGATGAACAAGTCCCGAACTTTTTCATTACCTGAAAAACTACCGAGGAAGTGGTAAATGATAGAAGTCCGTGAGTCGGGTTGGTTTAGGGGTCCCGACTTTCTTCTTGGTCAGATCCCGGTGCTAGAGTCTGTTTAACCAGGTCCGAATGTCAGACTTGAGGGGATGTCTCAGACTCCACCGTACTCCAGTCCCGTTTGTGAAAGTATAAAAAGAAAGATACTTAAAAGAACCTACTGTTTAAGGTGAGAGTTTTATAAAATTTTTCGTTACTCCTTTAAGTCGGAGTAAAGACTGACTCCCTTTTAATACCCGATTTCTCCCTCAGTACACAAGGAAGCCTTTGTTACTGGTGTACCAGACTTAAAAATTCTATCAGTCTCTTAATACTCAGTCAATCCATCAGGTTTATATAAACACGAATACGAGGCATCACAGGCTGAGAAACGTTGTGAACCCTGACATCGGACGGTCCGAGGAGATAGATACCTCTAAGAGGTCCGTTCTTATGACTTCACCCAATGGTAAAGGATGAGGTCCCCTAGAAGAATTAGGTCTCTAACAGAATACAGAGGGCGTAACCGTCCATCCAAGAAATGACGATCGTGGCGGACCCTTGGCGAATAAACAGGGGATAAGAGACAGTCTATAACAAGATCGTAGATCGACGTACCCTATTCACTCTGTTTCAGAGTGGGGGAGTCTTTCGACTGTAAGACTACCGACCCCTCACTTAGTTATTTGTATTTTCAACCTGTTATTAGGTTCTAAAACCTTTTAAAATAAAATTATTAAAACCCTTCAAAAATTTTACGTTTCAGGATTAAGATCTGTTTACCAAGGTCAAAAAGAAAAAGTTAATGATTATTTTATGAACTTTTGTCTTTGGATCAAAATTTCACTTTTAAATAAGTCAGTGACTATTTTGAAAGTATCTTTACTATCTTTCATAAATCATAGTATTTGATAAAGAGGTAGAAAATTCCTAAAATTCAGAACTTATAGAAATCCTCTGTAGTTTAAAATAAAAATAAAGATATTCATAAGAAATAATGAATCGTAGTTAAGTCAATTTCGTTGTAGAATATGACATAAATTTTATATCGATAAGATAATTTAAGGTCAAACCTTATTAAAAATTTTATATAAGAATTACCTTTAAAAATTACCTTTTCTTCTGTACCTTGTTTTAGTTCACATAAATCCTGTTATTAAAGTTAAAATCTCTGTGATCTCCTCTTTCAATCGAACTCACTGACTTCTAAGATTAATTTTTTTTATTTAAACCTAACTCCCTTTAATGATTTTAATTAAGAACTTATGTTAAACACTTATACATCCTTTACTTTACCACTAGAACTCCTCTAGTACCATAAGATTTTTATTTAGTATCAAAAATTATTCGGTCTTGTTTGGTACGATCTTGCGTCACGGAACTATAAAAAATTCAGTAAAGAGGTTTATAAAGTATTATAGAGACAGTTATTCTAAAAAATTTAACACATGGATTATGACGTCAATCGTTCAAAGTAAGGACGAACGTGTCATTGTACCTAATCATCAAACTGATTTCGATCGTCCTTGTGAAAAAAATAGATGAGACAAGACTTACTTCTATACCTTCCACACAATAGTTTACATGGTTACGAGTTTCACATCCCAGTTTCAATGATACAAACTTTCCTTTCCAATCTAAATTTTGTGGAACTAACTGTCTTTGTTAACATTTTCCTGTCTGAACGACACGATGCAGTTATCTTTTGAGTAATGATAACGATGAAAAGGGAACCTAAACGATCCTGATCGTAGGTCTCGATTGATTGGCGAATAAAAATATGTCATACGTCGTGACCTCCTTTTATTATTCTGTTATCAATAATTGGTCTTTCCTGAACAAGATTCCCATTTGCTATTTATCCTAAAACAATGACGGCGATAAAAGAAGTTCACTTAATTTCATAGTTTAAACTCTCATCCCATTTTTTTTTTTTTAGGGTATCTTTATTGCATTGAAAAGAGAAGTCTATGTTTTCGGAGGATATTATAGGATTTTTTCGATAGACGGGAAAGAACATAAATAAGTACCGATATAGTGTCAATTTTGTCATGGGTCTTTAATCAGTAAGTTTTTTTACGAACAACTAACTAACTTTCTAAAATAAAATTCCTTCCCTTTGAATGGGAAAAGAATCCGTGACGTAAAGTAAAGACTTTTTACGGTCAACGACCTTACCAGAAGGAATGTGACTCAGTTTGAGTGAAAAGACATTGGGGACGACAATCTATATTAATTCGAAAGGACTATACCTGTTTTATTTAGATCAAAAGAAAGTTTATAAAATTCTGTCGATTGTAAAGGGGGTCCTCGTAAACAATAAAGAAATCCTTCAAGTTAAGTCAAGTCAGAGACAGTACAGGTTGAGAAACGTCAGGGAACCTGATATCGTGCGGTCCGAAGGGACAGGAAGTGGTAGAGGACCTCGAACGAGATTGAGTACAGGTAACTCAACCACTACAGTAGGTTGGTAGAACAGGAGACAGTAGGGGAAGAGGAGGACGGAAGTTAGAAAGGGTCGTTGTTCCAGAAAGGGTTACTCAGTCGAGAAGAGTAGTCCACCGGCTTCATAACCTCTAAGTCGAAGTCGTAGTCAAGAAGGTTACTTATAAGTCCCAACTAAAGGAAATCTTCCTCCATGGATTAAAGACTTCCTTACTACGATTTCGACTTTGAGGCCATGAAACCGGTGGAGTACGCTTCTCAACTGAGTAACCTTTTCTGAGACTACGACCCTCCCTAACCCCCGTCCTCCTCTTCCCCTGCTGGGTCCTACTCTACCGACCTACCGTAGTGCCTGAGCTACCTACACTCAAACTCACTTGAGACCCTCTACCACTACCTGTCCCTCCGGACTGCACGACACTAAGTACCCCAGTGTTTCTCAGCCTGTGTTGACTCGTTGACTTGCTTGTTTGCTTGGATTAAGGACTTGAAAAAAATTACGCCAAAGCATAGGCAACTAGTAAAAGTAGTGGAGGAGACTTAAACGGAGTTTAAAAGTTTCCAAAAGAATTTCACACCAAGGGGTCCAATTCGTAGTATGGTGTAATAACACTCCAATCTAATAGACAGGTTTTCTTTTGATATTTTCATCGTTAATAACCCAACCAGTTTTTGAAGTAAACCGAAAAAGGATTGTAGAATACCTTTTTGGGTTTGTTTGAAAAACCGGTTGGGTTACAAAGTCAAGTCAGACTTTAGTCAAGAAATTCACAAAAGAGTTTGATGTACCTCCAGGACCGACTGTAGACACAATTTGTACAATTAAAAAATAAAAAGTTCTTATTCTAATATAAAAAGGTAAAACAAAAGATGTCGTTCAGAAAATAATCAATTTCCTATTTTATTTTGTAGACAATATTCTTTTTATCGACCCCTTATAGGACCATCAAGTTATCAATCCTGAACCATGAAAGTACCTCCACCGGGGTCTAAGTTAGGGACCAACCTTTCTAGGAGTTTGGTGCACCGTACCGTTTATTTTATTTATTTACTTTTTAAAGAAGGATATACTAATTGACTAAGTGAAACAATATGTGGACTTTGATTGTGTAAAATTTAGTTGATACAAGGTTATTTTAAAAAGAAATTTATTTTATTCGAAGTCTATTAACCCTCCTTTTTTTTTTTTTGTGGAAAGGGGGTAAGAATTTTTTTTTTTTTTCCTTTTTACTAACTAAGATTTAGTAAATTTAAAACAAAATTTTAGAGTATGTCTGGATTAGTCTATTCGTAAAGAACGAGAGACGAAAGTCAGGACTTCGGACTTTCGTTATAGGATCATTGGGTCGTTTCCTAGACGTACCCGTCCTCCGGACACCTCCTCGGTCCAGTCATACCCTGTGAGCCGCTCCCAACAGACTCTTCGGTCCACCCACTCTCCGGTGACCTCGTGTGTTGGGTGATAACGGGTTCAAGGGGAGATCCGGTCTACCTGTACTCGTAACGCACTTACCGTGATAACCGTTTATCTCTTGACTAAAGGAACCGTACGGGGACGGTGAGACGGGACACTAGACTTTCCTCCCGCGTACGGTCTTAAGAGGGGGTCTTTCTTCTTTTTCTTCTTCATCGGTATCCCCGTATACTCCCGTGTAGGGAGGGTTGGGAGGAGTGTGTCACCCTTACCTCCGTTATGCACACTCTCCCCTCAGAGGGGTCGTTTGTGGCCCTCCTATGGACCATTTAACTATTTTCAAGACGGTTGAAGTCGTTGATCCTAAACCTCAATGAACGTCGAGATCTTTCAAGTTGTCACTTTCAACCCTTTTGGTCCAGGGGTAAAGGACCACCAGTGGAAGAAGTAAGAGGGACGTCATCTCTCTGTGACCCGGAAGACAAGTGTGGCGGAAGGGTCGACGTATTAACGAAAGTTGGTTCCGTTGGTACCGTACCGACTGGTTCTGAGTCGGTCAGTGGGAACCCCCCAGTGTACTGGCTCCCTAAGGACCGTGAAGTCACTTGTTTCAAACTCACTCACGAAGGTCCCCTTCCGTCTCCTTATCCTGTAAACCACCATTCTCTTCAGAGGGATTACAGGAATGTTAAAAATAGACCAAGGTTTGAACGTACGAGATGAACCGTCATATGTCTACCACCGACTTCGGTTGGAAAGAGGAATCTTTCGTCCAACCATTAATATAGAACTAGGACCTCGTAAAGAAGACCCTCAGAGTGGGGGTGGGTGAGGGTCAAGGAGAGTCGAAAATTGTTAAGAGAGGGACCTTCCTTAAGGTTCCTACTTTATAAAAGGTAGTATATTATAAGGGTCACTACAAAATACGGGGGATCTCTCACCACAGAACCCTTGAGACGACTAGGTACGTACCCAGTTGGTTCTATCTGGAACACGAGTTAAAAAAAGAAAGCACCCAGATCCTGGGTAAAGGAAAAGGAACTGGTCCTACTATTCTCCAACTCAAGTTTACCCTAGTTGTCAGTACACTGGTTTTCCTCGAGAAAGGAGTGGACGGAACGGTCCATCGAAGAGAGAGAATGGTAGATCACCCGAAGGGTCCACCATCCGCCACGATCACCATTTCTTAGACGGACGGTACAACTACAAACCGTATTTGGTTGTTTTGTGACATTTCGTTGATAGGAAGTTAATTTTTATTTATGTACTTTTTTTTATTATTAGAAAGATGGTTACGTCCTCTGAGTTTTCTACGCTCAAACTAGGGACCCAGTCCTTCGGGGACTTCATCTTGTACCGTTGGTTGAGGTCATATTCTTATGACAAACCTCTTAAGGTACCTGTCTCCTAGGACCGTGCGATATCAGGTACCCCGACGTCTTCTCAACCTGTACTGACTCGTGTGAATCTAGGTACAACAAACGAAAGATGTTACTATTATTTCCGTCACCCCCTAGGAGCTGGATGGGAAAGGACTTTCGAGTTAGCTCAGGTTGAGAAACGTAGGAGTACCTGACATCGGACGGTCCGAGGAGACAGGTACTCTAAAGGGTCCGTTCTTATGACCTCACCCAACGATAAAGGAAGAGGTTCCCTAGAAGGGGTGGTCCCTAGTTCAGGATCAGAGGGCGTAACGTCCGTCTAAGAAATAGTAAACACAGTGGTCCCTTCGGGGAAGGATTCTGGTGAGTTTTTATTAAGAACGGATCTTTATATCTGATTTAAATCGTAGACTAAAAAACAAGGACATCCGATTTCTTTCCATCCAATTCATTGTGATGAGGATTGATGGGACCCCTCTCCAAGTATGGTGGTACATGGGATTTTCCAATATTAAACAGACACCACACTCTTTTATTTCGAGATAGCAGACCAGGTCCTCCTTCTTTAAATTAAAGACTTGATGACTCGATGTCAAGTGTTCACCTTCCCTAAGGAACCACCATGTTTGTTCAGAACCATCCTTACACTGGAAGTCTGTAGTGCCATACCTTTTTAATATACGAGACAAATATATAAACGAGAAAGGAAGGAAGGTAGGAGTAAGGGTCGGTTCAGTGTTAGAAAAAAAGGAACTTAAACAAAACTCTCTTTTTTTTAGTATTTTTATAAAAGGACTGTTTAAGAAAATAGTAGTGTGGGAGTCGACATAAATAGATGTCGACATCATTACAACAAACGAAAAACATGTTACTGTGTTTCTGACTATTATTTCTTATTGTTTATTGACATTTTTACGAAAAAAATTTCTCTCATAAACATACTGTTGAACTTGACTGTTGTAATACGTATATCTAGTAGAACTTCACAATAACGTACAACTTTTGTTCTATTTAGATAACTATTGATATCTACAATACTTCTTCTTTAATAAAGATTGAAACACGATTTTTAGTTAACCTACTTGGTTCAGGTTTTGTACTGTGACATCGTCGATAAAATTCAGAATAAAAATGACAAATATGTAAACCTACGACAATATGGTCTTCTAGAAGTAGGGACTTCAAAAGTCGATTTGAACCAGAGGACCTTCTCTGACGATTGAAAGTTTTAACGAAAAATAACCATTTTTCTTTTATGACCAAAAGGAACACTGACTTAAAAGTATAAACATTCACGACGCAAATATTAAGTACGAACTCGTCCACACTTCTTCTTTTATTGAACGACCGATCCATCCTTTTACGTCACTTTTACTTGACACATATATGACGTCCCTTCTTGTTTAAATTAGCAAAGAAGACAACTCGTGATTAGTCATATCACGTTGAGGACCAAAACATGACGTAAATTACACGTTGTATATACGAAATTATACAATTACAAAGACGTAATTATAAAAGTCAAATGAATTGGTTAAACGACGATTCTAAAAAGACAGGGTAGTGGTAAAAAAAAAATGTTAAAATTTACAAAGAAGTAATTTTTGATACCACTAATTTTTTTTTCTTATTGATGACTTTCTTTCTTCTTTAAATAAGGTGACAGAAGAGGACAAAGATAAAGAGAGTATGAAAAGAACACGACTGTCCTGTCTTAAATCTCTCTGGATGATGGGGAGATTTGATTGTTCTTATGCGACCTTAGTGGGGAGGTTTGATTACTCTTATACAACCTTAGTTCGGAGTGTGATTGTTTGATTTTTTTTTTTTTTTACATTTTAATTTTCGTGTGGTAGAGAGTTAGTCTTTAGTTCCTTAAGTATCGAAAGAAAATAAACGGAGTCTCTTCAACAAAATTTAGGATCTACGATCCACCTGGTAGGGCGGTAGTCGATTTATTTCGTGTGGACACCGAACACAAGTCGGTTTCCCGTGTTGAAAAGTTTGGGTTTGGTAGGTGATGTGGAGGTGTTACAACGTGTAAAGAAGGTAGGGTGGAGGGTAAAGATGTAGTCCCTTCCTGTCCCTCTTCCCCATCGACCCCTCAGACCCTTCCAATCCATGTGTCACGACATAAATTTTACCTATTGGTTGTTCCTGGATGATATATCGTGTACCTTGAGACGAGTTGAAATACACCGTCGGACCTACCCTCCCTTCAAACCCTCTCTTACCTATGTACGTATACATACCGACTCAGGAAAACGACAATCGGATTTTAATAGTGTTGTAACAATTATCCGATACAAAGTTATATTTTAATTTTTCACTTTTTTTTTTTTTTCTTGAGAAGTCGTGTGGGTCCAGTCCAAAACAAACAAAACCAGTAATGACGAAGACTTAGAGGAGTTGTAAAAAGTCTTCGTGTCTGAAACTCTCTGATCTACTGGAGGGGGTCCCGTGTAATCGATTATCCACGTCTCTATTATCCTGTTCTCGTGCCACTGAATTTTCAGGTAAGAGAATTGGAAGACACGACTAAGGGGAGATATTTCATCTTTCGGTACCGTTAGAAGGAATCACTTGACTGGGAGCCAACGTTACTGAAGGCCCACAATGACACTGGGCCTTCTCGGTTCAACGACGTCCCCCAGGACCGGTGGGAAGGGTCGTGTGCTCAGGAGAGTAGAGTGTAGTACTCTCCCAGCAAGACTCTGGGAAAGCAATAGTAAAAGGTCGGTGAACTTTGTTACTTCAAACTACCTTTAAACCGTATTAAAAAAAAAGAAAAATCAGAGTCAGATAGAGTCACCGACACTCTCGAATTCGTCAAGTATAAGAGTCAAGGTTTAGAAATTTTGTCTCATTAGTAGAGGGAGTGAAGCTCTTCCTTAGTTTGTTACTGTCGCATATACTTGAAGTGTTTACCTTTTTATAAGACACACTGTATTTCAGGTTTCAATTTGAGGTTTTAAACCCAGTCACACAATCAATGGTATGTACGTGACCGTTTTTGTTTTATTTTAACGTAATGTCTTAAAAAGAAGACGATCATAACATCGATTCTAATATTTTGTGCAACTACAAATTTTACGACTAAATTGTTTTCTCTAAAAAGTGACTTTAGTTCTACTACAAGTCTGTCCAAAATGGGTAACACCAAACAACACACCAAGACTTCGCATCGGTCTAATTTGTGACTCCTCCAGTTGACTTGTCTTAGCTTGCGACCCCGGAGTTCTCGACTATAAATCTCATTTCGTCAAACTAAGACGTCACCAGTCCACTGAATTGTTAATACGGAAGTAAAGAAGAAACGACACTTTCACTTTCACAATCAGTGAGTCAGAACGGGTTGAGAAACCCTGGGGGTACCTGACATTGGGCGGTTCGAGGAGTAGGTACCTTAAGAGGTTTGTTCTCATGACCTCACCCAACGGTAAGGGAAGAGGTCCCCTGGAAGGGTTGGGTCCCTACCTTGGGCCCAGAAGACGTAACGTCCGTCTAAGTAATGACAGACTTTGTGGTCCCTTTGAATCATGATTTTCCCCCGTTTCTAGATGGAAGGAATTGGATACAAAGGAAGTCTCATTCCTCTAGTTTGACCTCTATCGTTTGTGTTCCTTCACAATTGAAGTTCTGACTCGTTTATCAAGATGTTATACCTCGAGTGAGGTTTTCGGGTTCAATGAGGTTCCCCAAACCTTATTTTATATAAAGGAATTCAATACTAAATTTTAAAAATTTTTCCGTAAGGATCGATGATTTTTTTTTAGGGAGACATATTATTGATCGTAAAAGAAATGACAATGTTTTGAGAATGTTTATAGAAGAATACTCTCCTTATTACAAAGAAAAAATGTCTACTTGTTTTGATTTAAAGTCCCTCTGATTCAATGTATCCATCATTGATCGTTTCCGGTACGAACTGGGGTTTGGAGGAAAATATTTTGTCACACAAAAAGGTATCAGGTCAGAAAAATTTTAAGTCTTCGTTTTACGACCTCAATAAATTTCGGAGTCGAAACGTAAGTCCCTTTGTCGATTACTTGTGTTTCATTGTACTAATTAAAAGTCTTCAGTAAATTAGGTCTAAAATGTCCTATTGGATTGAACTTTCTATAAAGGATAACAGGAGGTCGTTAATGAATTGGAAGTATTGTGTGAAGGTTTTTAGACAAGTGACAATGACGAAATATTTTTTTTAAGATCCCTAGGTTGGACACAGAGAATATAGAGGACGAAACCGTCCGTCCAAGAAATGGTACTCGTGGTAGACCCTTCGGTATACTGGGATTGTAACAGAAAATTTACTACTTTAAATCGGCACATAAAAGACAGAGAACCAGGTCTTGTATTCAAAAATTCCTGACCCGGTAAAAACCACTCCAGTCCTTCCCCATCCCACCTCTGACTCTCCCTAACCCTCCACCTCCTACAACCCAACTCCAGACCAGACCAAACGAGTCAACAGGTTTCTCCCGCGATCTTAGGTATATCCTTCGGGTATTAATGTCTACACGGATTAAAAAAAAAGATTATTAAGTTTAACATGGTACAAAATTTGAACTTATACGTATGCTACTATAAATATTTCGTGACACACGAACGTACGATTCAGTGAAGTCAGTACACACTGAGAAACGCTGGGTTACCTGATATTGGATGGTCCGAGGAGATAGGTACCCTAAGAGGTCTGCTCTTACGACCTCTCCCAACGGTACGGGAGGAGGTCCGTTAGAAGGGTTGGGTTCATAGTTTGGACGTAGAGAATACAGAAAAGATAATCGTCCACCCAAGAAATGGTGATCACGGTGGACCCTTCGGGACATTTTGTAATCCACCGTAATTAATGTAGAATCTTAATAGGTATGATCTATTTGACACAGACTCTTCTCCATCTCACGGACTACTTGATACCTTACTTCAAACACTGTAACACGTCCTCTGTCCCTAGTTCTGGTAGGGGTACCTTTTCTTTACGATTTTTCGTTTTACCGACAGACCCCTCCGGAATGTTTATCGACACTTCTCTTCTCTCCGTTTTTGGTATCATCTTTTCCTTTCTATATCCGTAGATATACGTCTCCAGGTTTCTTATCGTTCTTCTCTATTCTTTCGGAAGAAGTCACTAGTTACGTTTCTTTATCTCCTTTTGTTGTCTAACCCTTTCTGCTCTCTAGAGAAGTTCTTTTAATCTCTATGGTTCCCTTGTAAAGTACGTTTCTACCCGAACTATTTCCTGTTTTTACCAGACCTTGATTGTCTTCGTCTTCTATAATTCTTCTCCACCGTTCTTATGTGCCTTTTTGACCTGTCTTTTCTAGAAGTGCTGGGTCTATCAGTACTACTACACTAGTGATTAGATCTTGGTCTGTAGAACCTTACACTTCAGTTCACCCGGAATCCTTCGTAGTGATACTTGTTTCGATCACTTCCACTATCTTAAGGTTAACTCGACAAAGTTTGGGACTTTCTACTACGACACTTACACGACGTGAGTTATATGGTCGTTTAAACCTTGTGAGTCATCACCGGTGTCCTGACCTTTTCCAGTCAAAAGTAAGGTTAGGGTTTCTTTCCGTTACGGTTTCTTACGAGTTTGATGACGTGTTAACGTGAGTAGAGTGTACGATCATTTCATTACGAGTTTTAAGAGGTTCGGTCCGAAGTCGTTATGCACTTGACACTTGAGGGACTGCAAGTTCGACCAAAATCTTTTCCGTCTCCTTGGTCTCTAGTTTAACGGTTGTAGGAGACCTAGTACCTTTTTCGTTCTCTCAAGGTCTTTTTGTAGACAAAGACGAAAGAACTGATACGGTTTCGGAAACTGAAACACCTAGTGTTATTTAACACCTTTTAAGACTCTCTCTACCCTTATGATCTGGTGGACTGGACGGAGAACTCTTTAGACATACGTCCAGTCCTTCGTTGTCAATCTTGACGTGTACATTGTTGTCTGACCAAGGTTTATCCTTTTCCTCATACAGTTCCGACATGTAACAGTGGGACGAATAAATTGAAGATACGTCTCATGTAGTACTCTTTGCGACCTGACCTTCTTTGTGTTCGACCTTAGTTCTAACGGTCCTCTTTATAGTTATTGGAGTCTATACGTCTACTGTGATGGGAATACCGTCTTTCACTTCTCCTCGATTTTTCGGAGAACTACTTTCACTTTCTCCTCTCGCTTTTGTAACCGGATTTAGAGTTGTAAGTCTTTTGTTTCTAGTACCGTAGGCCAGGGTAGTGAAGTACCCTTTATCTACCCCTTTGTCACCTTTCTCACAGTCTGAAATAAAACCCCCCGAGGTCTTAGTGACATCTACCACTGACGTCGGTACTTTAATTTTCTGCGAAGGAGGAACCTTCTTTTCAATACTCGTTGGATCTATCGTATAAGTTTTCGTCTCTGTAATAAAACGACTGATTCCAGGTAGATCAGTTCCGATACCAAAAAGGACACCAGTACATACCTACACTCTCAACCTGACACTTCTTCCGACTCGTGGCTTCTTAACTACGAAGACTTGACACCACAACCTCTTCTGAGAACTCTCAGGGAACCTGACGTTCCTGTAGGTTGGTCAGGTAAGACTTCCTCTAGTTGGGACCCTAAAGAAACTTACCTTACTACGATTTCGACTTTGACGTCATGAAACCGGTGGAGTACTCTTCTCAACTGAGTAACCTTTTTTGAGACTACGACCCTCCCTAACCCCTGTCCTCCTCTTCCCCTGCTGGCTCCTACTCTACCGACCTACCGTAGTACCTCAGCTACCTGCACTCAGACCCACTTGAGGTCCTCTACCACTACCTGTCCCTCCGGACCGCACGACGCTAAGTACCCCAGCGTTTCTAAGCCTGTGCTGACTCACTGACTTGACTTGACTCTTCTCCAACTATTATTAAGGTCTTAAGGGTACAGTTTGTTTGTCCCTTTTTTCTTTCCTTACAAACTATACCTTACTATCTGTGTGACCGGTCAACACGGAACCGGGTGTTTAGACACGTATTGGGTTTTCCGCGACTTAGTGGACCGTTGACGAACTGTAATGTCTCCTCAGTTCTCGTACTTGAAGGACGGTGTAGTTCGTCCACCCCAGTAACGTCAATGACAGAGGACTAGTGTGTCTTCAAGTCTGGACTACGACGAGAAGGATCCCGAGGGGTCCCCGTTTGGATCAATAGAGTGGACTAGGTTTGGGCTATAATAGACTCTTCTGGAAAATTGTGACGGCAACAAAGGAAGTAGTTCCCGTAAACTTCTCAGGATCTATTTTTGTAAGTCGGGAATTTTGGTCCTTGTGGTGTAAGACAAAAGATTTACTCATGAGGAGGGTGTTATTTAACCATCCGTAGACGAACAACCGATTTTGAACATGATTTAAACTAGTCGGGGTTCACCCAAGTTAAATTCAAGTAAAAATTTACTATAGAATTAAAGTGAGAAGATCTCACACATCTCCTTCTTATTTTCTTCGTTTACGGTTGTTTTTTCTTATACCAAATAATTTCAGTTCGTTCAGTATATGGTCTTATTCTTTTGTTTATTGAGTTAGTATTTTCTCTGTTTTTTCGTATCTGTAAAGTAGTTCTTCTTACTTGTTCGTGTATTTTTCTACAAGTCGGTAATTCCTTTACGTTTAAAATGTATTTACTCTAGGATGATATATAGACAATAATATTGATTTTAATTTTTCTAACTAGAGCTTTAAGGGACGATCAGGTTACCAATCGTGAGTCACGAAAGTGACGGACCCGGTTCCAAACTAAGGAACAGCCCTTTGATTCTAGGGTGTCCGAAGTTCGACACCGGTTCTTCTGACTGGTAAGACTCATGTTTCTGTATTTCGTTGACTTGGTGAATTCGTATTCGTACGACTATCTTCACATTTTACTATGTCGACGAGGTCTTTTGTCAAGCCGATAAAGAATTTTTTATTTATTTGTGTACATATACGTAGAAGGTACATTAAGTCGGTAAGTCAAGGGTTTATAAAAGTTCGCTTTACTTTCTCGTACAGATATATCTTCGAACATATACTTATAGATCATAAACATTTAACCTTTGTTGGGATTACCGGTAGTCAAGTCACTTACTTGTTTGACGCCATATAAGCATGTTACTTGATGTTGAGTTGTTTTTAATTTTTTTCCTTACTTAATAATTACGTGGGATGTTGTGTCTACTTAATACCACATTAATTCGAAACACTTTATTCCGTCTGTTTCCTCAAATATATGGTACTAATGACCGAAGGGTCCACTTCTTAGACGGACCTAAACCCTTCTAAGGGACCTCATCCTTTACCGTTGGGCGAGGTCATAAGAACGGACCTTTTAAGGTACCTGTATCCTTGAACCGTCCAATGTTAGGTGCCCCAGTGCTTCTCAGTCTGTATTGACTCACTGACTCGTGTATATGGTACTAATGTGACTATATTGTAAGATCCTTTATTTTTACTTATACAGTACTGTCTTTTATTAGTCTCCAACGGCCCCACCCTCCCCTTCTTCTTCCCTTTCTGCTTCCTATTGTTTCCCCGTACTCCTTTGAACCCCCTACTACATAGACGAGTAAGAGAACTGACATCACTACCAAGGTACTCCCATGTGCATTCGGTTGATATTCTAGCATATAAAATTCATAAACGTAAAGTGTCCACCGAGTCACCATTTCTTAGACTAACGGTTACGTCCTCTGGGTCCTCTGAATCCTAGTTAGGGTTCCAATCCTTATAGGAGACCTCCTCCTTTACCGTTGGCTAAGGTTATAAGAACGGACCTTTTAGGGTACCTGTCTCCTTGGACCACCCGATGTCAGGTACCCCAACATTTCTCAACCTGTGCTGACTCACTTACTCGTGTGTGTGTCGTTCGTGAAAAATTTTATAACTAATTTGGAGTTATGTCGTCATTTGTGACTTAAAAAGAAATAATTAAAATATATCGTTCATATGTATACGTACATAATTAAAATATATTGTGTGTATGTGTATCTTTTTATTGTGACTCCCGGAGGATCACTTTTGTTTTGAAGAGCCTGTTTGTAGAGAAGTTAGGTTGAAGAATCACATTTGATAAAAATTGTAGCGACAACACTAAAAAAATAATACTGAAAATTCTTACAGAACTACGTAAGAAATGTACCTTGTGGACATATACATTTCTGACGGACCTTACGTTCTCTGAATCGAAGCTAGGAATCTAACCCCTCTAGGGGACCTCCTCCCGTACCGTTAGGTGAGGTCATAAGAACGGACCTCTTAGGGGTACCTGTCTCCTCGAACCACCCGGTATCAGGTACTCCAACGTTTCTCAGCCTGTGTTGACTCACTGATTCGTGTCGTGTATGAATTAAATGTTACTGTATAATTAAAGTTCATATGTTAACTAAATTATAAAATATAAATTATAAAAATTTATAAAAGTGTGAAAGTAAGGAGATCGGAGTTAGGGAGGATACAGGAGATAACTACCGTGTTTCCAGTCGAAAGACCGGTATCTCTCCTCAGACAATCGTCGAAGACTGACGTAGGACAACGACCGGTTTTGTAACCGAAAGAGACGGGTGGTTTCGTCTTATTTTTTTTATGCTTCTGTCTTAAACCTCCTTTATTTTTCTACCGAAATTAAGAGTCGACTGTCTCTCCCCTTGTACCATCCGAGTACGGAGTTCTTGACGCGGACGGGGGGAAGGGTACTTTTCAGATCTCAAAATATATTCTACTTCCCAGACACTACTCCTTGTTTCCACATTCTTAACACAGAAGAAGGAGAACGTAACAAAGTTTTTGGTAGTACCCGACTACGGTCCATCGGAGACCGTCAGACCACCGGGTCATCAACCCAGGTAAAGAAAACACTTAAAGTGACTCCGGAAGAAAAACTCTACTTTCTTCCCTTTTTGATGACTCCCTCTCTCACGACTTTTCCATTCCTGGTCTATGTCTTACATTGATCGTATCTCAGTTTCCTATTATCCACTCTTTACATGGAGTAAGTCTTAATCCCCGTCTTTTCGTTCGAATCAATGTGTGATGTCTAATCTTTGTCAATTTCATTTTTGAACCTCTTCCTTTACCGTTGGGTGACATCATAGAACGGACCTTTTAAGGTGCCTACCTCCTCGGACCATCCGATGTCAGGTACCCCAGCGTTTCTCAACCTGTGCTGACTCACTGAAGCGAAAGAAAGAAAGATATTAAGGAAAACCTCTTCCTTTACCGGTGGGTGAGGTCACAAGAACGGACCTCTTAGGGTACCTACCTCCCCGGACCACCCGGTGTCACATACCCCAACGTTTCTCAGTCTACGTTGATTCGTTGATTGTGTGTGTGTGTTTCATTTTTGATCCTTACAATTCACACAAGTGTCAAATAGAAAAAACAAGAGTCCATTCCCTTTCTTTTTGAGAAAGAAGAAACAAGGAAAAGTGACGTTTTTAGGAATGATCTCAACAGTAGTGTTGACACAAAACCCGAAGGGTCTACCGTGATCATCACTTCTTGTACGGACGGTCATGTCCTCTACATTCTCTGTGTTCACACTAGGGACCGATGTCAGGTGCCCAAGCGTTTTCAGTCTGTCCTGACTTCGTTGAATCATACGTGTTGACGTAAATTCTTTAAGGTCTTATACCACTTCCTGTCCCTTCGGACCGTACGACGTCAGGTACACCAGTGTTTCTCAGTCTGAATCACTGACTTGTTAACTAGTCAGGGTCGTTGACGATAGAATTTCGGTATCTTTATAAGAAGACACCTAACTATTTGTGGTTCCCAACAGTTGTCATCTTGATAACTGTAAACCTGACCTACTAGGAAACAAATCACCCCTCGACAGGACAGGACACATCGGAACTCCTTCTTCCTTTGGACAGTAAACACTGTCGTGCACAACACCTTAGGTCTCAACGTTTTGTGTGGAGCCTCCTGTGAGTTCTATCAGTTCATGTCAAATAATACGGTCGCCCAGGTTCCCGTTAGTCAAGGGTTGTTCCTGGGACTACAAAGACTATTCGGGTCAAAATATGGAGGGTGATACACTGACCAATGTGTTATCGTTGGAGAAACAACATATACTAACTCAAAATGTTGTTCCACCACCATCCTCTTGTTTGTTAATTCCACTTTCCACCCCTTGTTACTAACATGTGATTCCCCTCTACAGAGGTACCAATTAGATTGTCCCTGTCGGACTGGAGATAGAGGTAAACAATAGACTTCCCCTCCCTGCAGGGGTCCTCTGGACCAAAAGTGATCGTTGTCAAAGGAGTGAGAACCCGTCCCAAGTACGGGTCCAGTATAGGACAGAAATTCTACCTACTGTCCGAAGTCCTACCTCAGAGAGGACGAAAGGACTGTGACCAGGGTTGTGTACCTGAACACGGGAGACATGTGATACAGTTGACTCTGTTTAGTCTGTCTCCTCATTTGTTTCTAACAGACTGGATCCAACATACACCCTAGACGTTTTCGGTCTGAGGATCTCCGTCTCTCGTCTTACCACCAATGGTCCTTGACCCCCTACGCCCTTGACCCCTCTAAAAGTAGTTTCACATGTTTGAAGGTTAATATTCTACTTATTCAAGACCTCTAGATTACGTGATACTACTACAGTCGATTTTTTATGTCAGTGTTGGACTTTAGTCTCTCAACAAAATAAACCACCCTTACAAGTCCTGAGGTTCGGACCCTCTGTCGTAGAGTTATCGAAACTCTTTTGACGAGGTACCACAGTCCTCCCTTTCAGTCCGATGTATGTTCATTCAAACATTATTTCTCTCGTCCGTTAGAGTTGTAGTTTCTAGTCCATAGTTCAATTCCTTAAATCATAAGATTCATACCCTTCTATATTCGGAGACCCGAGTAACTTAAGTAAGGAAGGTATACGTGGAGTCGTTAGACCCCGGTTAGGACAAAGGAACAAATTGGAACGAAGAACGTAAGGGGGTCGAGGAGTCGTTAGTGGAACCCCCCACCGTCGTAGACGTGGTGGTAGTGACGACCTGATGTCAAAACCTCGGGAGTAAGTGTAACTCTCCAGTCTTTAACGACTACCGATACTGTAAAGAACAAATAATTATACCGTCCTCTATGAAAGTAGGGTGTACAAATCTCAGTTATTACGACACAATAATATATGGAGTCTCAACGATTCTCTCATATAGAATTTGCAGGAGTGGTGTCTTTTCTTTATTAATACACTGCATTGTCTCCTTAATCGATTGTGGTGTTACCATCAATATGACGTTATATGTACACATAATTTAGTTGTGCGATAAAAATTTTTTCTTTTTTAAAATTTTATGTTGTTTTTTGTTTAGTTGTACACATACAGTAATTGTGTTATAACATTGTAAGTCTTTTGATTCTAGTACCGTAGGCCAGGGTAATGAAGTACCGTTTATCTACCCCTTTGTCACCTTTGTCACAGTCTGAAATAAAACCCCCCGAGGTTTTTGTGACGTCTACCACTAACGTCGGTACTTTAATTTTCTGCGAATGAGGAACCTTCCTTTCAATACTGGTTGGATCTCTCGTATAAGTTTTCGTCTCTGTAATGAATCGGTTGTTTCCAGGTAGAGCAGTTCCGATACCAAAAGGGTTATCAGTACATACCTACACTCTCAACCTGATATTTCTTTCGACTCACGGCTTCTTAACTACGAAAAGTTGACACCACAACCTCTTCTGAGAACTCTCAGGGAACCTGATGTTCCTCTAGGTTAGACAGGTAGGATTTCCTCTAGTCAGGACCCACAAGTAACCTCCCTGACTACAACTTCGACTTTGAGGTTATGAAACCGTAGACTACGTTTCTCGACTGAGTAACCTTTTCTGAGACTACGACCCTTTCTGACTCCCGTCCTCTTCTTCCCCTACTGTCTCCTACTCTACCAACCTACCGTAGTGGTTGAACTACCTGTACTCAAACACATTCGAGGCCCTCAATCACCACCTGTCCCTCCGGACCGTACGAAACCAAGTACCCCAACGTTTCTTAGCCTGTACTGACTCACTAACTTGACTTGACTTGACTTTACTATATAGTTAATATAGAATTAAAAAAAAACTTCCTTTCTTTTCTTTTTGATTCTTTTAAAAGGTAAAAGACTTTTTTGTTAAACAAATTGTCTTTTTGGACTTGGATCGAAAGGACTTGGTTTAAGAGTTTATGTGCAATCCACGATTAAAAGTCTTAATTATGTAAACATTTAAAAGTCCAAGATTAATGTTTATACGAATTAAAATTTCTTTTTAAAATTCTTGGACTTAAATCACGATGAGACAAGTAAGTTAAACAATTACGAACTTTACCTTTGACTATGTTAATATATAGGAATCTATTAGAGATCAAATGAAAAAATTTTTTAAGGACTCGGAATTCATTATCGTTACTTAAAACTCAAATTTTGGGTTTTAGAAACAAGACTTATATAATAGTTGTTTAACTCGGGTAATTTATTTGGACAAGGAAACTAAGTTTTTCTGTCACCAGATGAATTCCTGACAAAACAATAAAAGATATGTCTTATCTGTATGCACATGATCATCGATTTTATTTTCGAATAGTTTTGTTTCTATTCTTTCTGGTCTCAGATCAGAAGGAACCGACAAAGAATCCTATAAAAGGTACCTTCTTCGTATATGAAAGAGTCACTCTTAGTTCTACGACAACGGTCAGACCAGGGAACCTCCCAAGGTAACAGGGATTGTTCGTCGGGGAAAGTTGACGTGGGACCTGTGTTCAGGTGAACTAATGCGAATGGGACGGGTACACCGACGAACGTCGTCTGAAAAGACGGACGTGAAGACTCGAACCGAACTTCTCTTCGACACCACTCCGTCCACCGAAATCAACTTATATATTGTTTTATGTCCGAAGGGTTCACCACGATCACCATTTCTTGGACGGACGATTACATCCTCTACATTTTCTACGTTCAAACTAAGGACCCAGTCCTTTTAAGAGATCTCCTCCCGTACCGTCCGATGAGGTCATAAGAACGGACCTCTTAGGGAACCTGTCTCCTCGGACCGCCCGATGACAGGTATCCCAGTGTGTCTCACCCTGTGTTGACTTCGCTGAATCATGTCGTGAATTGTTTTATGAAATATCTCTATCGTTTGAGATAGAATAAGAAAGATAACACATTCTGAGTTTTGTCTCTGGAAAAAAGAGAGAAGGAATTGAAAAATAGGTTCGTGAAAGTAGAACTTTAGAAGACAAAACCCCTTCTTAATACTCCGGAGAAAAAAATTACTTAATATGAGTTGAATATTATAAAATGACCAACGTCCACATGTCGTATCACTTTGTGTTGTTTCCTTAAAAAGTTGTTTTGTCTTTTCATTGGATGACTTACCCTCTTATGTAAACGTTCTTCCAAAGAAGTATTGTCGGACTGGACCTTCTACAGGATTTCGTTTGGAGATTTTGCTCCCATTCTCCTCCAACTACCCACTTCTGTCCTACTCTTCCCCGACTGAAAACTATTATCACCGCAGAGGATAACTCATCTTTACGACTTTAAATTATCCCCGTGGGTGTTCCACTGTCGACAAATCGTTCGAGTCTCCTCTTGGGCGAGACTTCCCGTACAAGTGGAGAATAGTCGGAACTCCCTGGGTCGATGGGTGGTGTCCTGAACCACCACCTCAGGTTATGTTCCTCAGCAGATTGACTCCAGGTTTTACGGATAGGGGATTATAGGAATTGACGTCGTTGTAGGGAAAAAACTGGGAGTACTTTCCCTTCCTTAAGAGGGTTTGGACTCACTCTGACCCCTCTATTTCGAGTGTTGGTCTGAACTAAACTAAGACTTGTTTATTCTTTTACCTGTAAAGAATCTGGGGTCCCAATACACCGTTTAGGTAACAGTGATGTCCGTGGGACGGAGTGGACGAAGTCGACCAACGTCCCCTCTTAGAAATTTGTTTATTTAGAGTCGTTTTCAATGACGAATTTTACCCACGGACACACCCGAAAGTCTAATTTGTCATAATATGAAAGTAATAAACAAAAAATTACATACATAAATAAAATTAACTTCCTATTAACTAAAAGTCTTACAACAACGAAAGACGGTTTATAGTTATACTTAATCGGTAAGGAATAAACAAATATCCTATTCGTCTTACCCTGAGTACGCTAAATTTGAAACGTGTAGGGTGAAATGTAATCTACCTTTGACCTAGGATTCTCTGAACTCTCGACAAATCGATATTCTTGGTTTCCCCTCCCGACGAAGCCTTGTATGTAGGACGTTCTTCTGTAGTAGACAATATTCAGAATTCCCCTCTTAGTCGAGACTGGAGTAGTCACTATGTCCCGACTACTCGTTCGGGTGACTGTACCTCTAGGTTTGTGTTTTTGTCCATTCTTCGGACCACATTCCTACTCGGACATTCTGTCATCCTCCTTCCTTCCAAAGTGCACATCAGAAATTCCCCTGTAAAAAGGGAAATCTTAACCGAAGACGATATATGACACAAGGACTTACGATTAAACTCTGTAGTATCCTAACATACGTATCTAAAAAGGTTTACGGACTCTATTAAGTTAAGATGTTTGTGAAAAATCCATAGATGACACATGTTACAATACACGATCGGTAGACTCTCTTCATATTTACACTTTCCCTATCAGGGTAAGAAAAAAGTCCTCGAGTGTTAAATTACCCTCTCCACCTGTGTTTGTATTTAGTCAGATTATGTTCATTGTTATACAATATACAATTTTCTTTCTTTACGATGATCGAATGTAGATAACTCTCGAGAGGTACTTGGGTCGTGATTAGATTATACTGTAAAATTCCATATATGATGATAATAGGGAGGAAATGTCCACTCCCTTGGTTTCAGGTCTCCCCAATTCTTTGAACGGGTTCTAGTGTACTGATTCTTCTCATCTAGTTCTTAAAGTTAAGCCTCTATAACTAGGGTCTTGAGTTCGAGGATTTGAGATCCCACTTTATATTTATGACTTACTGTCATCTTCCTCCTCTTTCTCCAATTCAGTAAGTATTTCCTCTCTTCTATGGTCTTTGGTTATTTCTGAAGATCTCCGAGATTGAATAATCCTCTTATCTTTTTATCCGTTTGATACATAATTAGGTGAAAAAATTAACCTCATATTAACGACATGTTACAACAGAATCAGTCACGACATGTCGTTTCACTTAGTCGATATGCGTGGGTATATAGGGGAGGGAGAACTCCGAGAGAGGAAGGGCGTAGGGTGGTGAGGTCCAGTAGTGTCTTATGGTTAAACTTGAGGGACACTAATATGTCGTCGAAGGGTCGATAGACAAAGTGTGTGCCATCACATATATACAGTCAGGGTTAGAGGGTCAAGGAGGGTACGGGGAAGGGGAGTGGCGTAAGTGTACAGGAAAGAGACGTAGGCGTAGAGACAAGGACCGGACGTTTATCCAAGTAATCATGGTAAAAAGATCTAAGGTATATAGACACAATGATGTGTTGCAAACGGAAAGACAGACTGAATGAAGTGAGAACTACCCGAGATCCTCGTATGTGTAGTGATGTTTGCTGGGTTACAACGTTTGTTTAAGGAAAATGAATAAAAATCAGATTTACATAGTTTTCCAACCGAAAAGTTTCTTGTCTTTTTTGACAAGAAATTAATAATGCCCTTGGTATTAAAAAAGGTACATAAACAGATGATTTTTTTACGTGTCGTACTCTGAACGTTCAATTCAAAATAACCCCCGTTCTACTCCTGACGTCGGGACCTCTGTCGTGGAGTCTACCGAGACTCTTTGACGAGGTGTCTCTGTCACCTTCTTCCAGTTATATATTCTAAAACCGCTACCCCCTCAAGTTACGATAGTTCGTGAATGAAACCTTTTCCAAAAGACGATCAGTACTCCTCGACTACAGTAGTACTTCCCTAAATCACTAAAAGATCTATACTTCTCTATGTTCTTAACCCTAGTACTTTAGATAAGGACTTTTATAGACAGATTTCTAGACAAGATGGTTTTACCGGTGAAACGTTAAAAAGAGTAATATTTTACATATAAAGAAGTAGAAGTAATACTAACGTATATGTCGTATGTCAGTATATATGTTACCATCTCTCTGAACCAATCTTACACTCGTTTGTTCTTTTCTGTCACTTCTTTACTTCTGGAGATCAGTCTCTCAGTCCTTAAGTTGTAGGGTAACAGATGAAATCCATCTAGTCGAGAGTAAGACCTCAAAGTCTTCGACCCGTACAGGTCCGAGTGGTCTCTTTCGACACAGTCACACTCGGGACGGTAAAAGAAGGAGGTCCTGGGTGCACAAATACTAATTGAGTGGGGTGTTAACAGAAGGTACCTCCGACTCAGAAGTCAGTGTTATTATTAAGGTTCCGGTTCGATGTCTCAAGAATCGATAACTAACACGATAGAATTTGTAAACTCATTAAAGGGAACCCGGACCGTCCACTCACCAACGAAAGGACTAACTCCAGTCACTTCCTTGGCGGACTATTCGTCCGTAGACTCTATTCCTATCAACGGGTGACCTCGTGTAGTGAAGACCCCGTCTCCGAGGACTCCTGGACATCTGAAAGACCGTAGTCTATTGGAGTCGTCAGTTCTCAGGTCGTGGGTCTCTTTCGTGAGTACGATGATTCCCTAGGAACCCCGACCCGAGACATACCGACACATGAAACCCCAAGTGTGTTGACTCTTAATTCGACACTAACGACTAAGTCCTCATTCGTCACTCGACACTGAACCCCACTGAGTTCCAGTGATGTGTTCACTACTGTGGGGTTTCGTGCCCTGTGACTCGACCACCCGACCGAGTCCCAGTAGTTGCTATCACACTGTCAACTCCCGGTAAGAAGAGGTGAAGACTCTTCCCACAGATCTGGGAGTTCTTCTGAGTCAAGTTGACTTGTGACGGATTTTCGTTTTCCATTAATAGGTGAGTGTGTGTGAGTCTTCAGTTCTTTCTACCAGAGACGGTCGTACTAAGTGTTAGAGCTCTACCCTTCTGGTAGGGTCCAATACCCTCACCCACGATTTACGATAGTGTTCACAGGAATCTCCACTACACTTCTGTCCTCGTCTCTGCTCTCACTACACCGGGGTTCGGTTCCTTACCGTCGTCTGTGGTAGTCTTAGGGTGGTCGTAGATCCTCTCCGTCCTTGTCCAAGAGGGGATCTCGGAGGTCTCGTTCTTGCAGGGGCACTTGTGAAAGTAAAACCAGGTCACTGCACCTAGAGTCTGAACGTCGGTAGTCTTGACACTCTTTTGTTTAAGGATTTCAAAAGTCAGGGGGCTCAACACTATTAAACGATATTATCGGTGTCATTTGATTATATCTAATAATAGATTATGTTTACGTAAGTACATGTATGTGTTCACTGACGTCGGTACTTTAATTTCCTACGAACGAGAAACTTTCTTTTCGATATCGTTTGGATGTGTCGTATAGTTTTTCGTGTCTGTAGTGAAACAGTCGTTTCCAGACAGATCAGTTTCGATACCAAAAAGTTCATCAGTACATGTCTTCACTCTCAACCTGGTATTTCTTCCGATTCACGGCTTCTTAACTACGAAAACTTGACGTCACAACCTCTTCTGAGAACTCTCAGGGAACCTGTCGTTCCTCTAGTTTGGTTATTTAGGATTTTCTTTAGTCAGGACTTATAAGTAACCTTCTTGACTACCACTTCGACTTCGAGGTTATGATACCGGTGGACTACGTTTTTCAGTTGAGTAACCTTCTCTAGGACTATAACCCTTTCTAACTACCGTTCTCCTCTTGTCCTACTGTCTCCTAATCTCCCAACTTACCGTAGTCACTGAGTTACCTGTACTCAAACTCTTTTGAGACCCTCTACAACTTCGTGTCCCTTCGGACCACACGTCGTCAGGTACCCTAGTGTTTCTCAGTCTGTGTTGAATCGTTAAGTTGTTGTCGTTGTGTGTGTTTCGGACCAAAGTCTTTTTTTGACCTGATTATTCAGTATCAACCCTTATCATACTGGGACCGTACCGCCACTTTACACGAGGATTCACGTAGTGGGTCTTTGGTGCCACGAGGAACAAACGTCATGTCTACTCGTACCACTTCCTCACTCGCACTCACTCACACAGTGCCCCTAAGATGATTGTCTCGGGAGGTTTATGTGTACTTCCGTAAAAACGAACGGTAGCTGAACAATTACAAAAGTGGAGGATTTTTTAAAATCAACAAAGGAAATTATCAAAAATTTGTAAATCACGACTGGGGGATCAAGTCGTGAAATATACACGCGATATGTAAAATTTAATAAAGAAGAGTAGAACACACGTCATAAATTCTAATAGTCCTTAAAATCCTCTACCTTCCTTTGACCTCTCAAAGTGTTCGAGTCACATAGACAAAATGTAGGAGGAACAACCTTTATACCTGACTTAAAAGGTCTGGACGGGGACAGGAACCGGAGACTGGAGAGAGTCAACGATACACCGGAGGGTCTCGTCAAACTTTTGGTACAATCTTCCCAACCATTTGAGAGGTCACGACATCATGACCTACTAATATAACACAAACCGACAAAAATCCTCTTCCTCTGGGAGATATGAACGTGTCTGTCGGACGATCTTCCGTGTGAAATAGTTTAATACTTACAAGAAAGACACAGTGAGAGTTGACAATTGGAGTGAAACTATGAGTCAAGAGTTTAAACATTTGACAAAGAAAGAGAGGACTCGGAAGGACGGACGAAGGAAAAGAGTATAAGGTTTCCGTAGAGAAAGTTTATATTAATATTTTAGATCATAACATTTCGGAATTTTACAGACCTAAGATCAATCCGGTAGACTAAATCCAATCTTCCATACACGGATATCGACTAAGCATAACTAAATACCGTTTTTGATAGTGTTATAATATTTCATTAATAGGAGGTTAGTTTCATTTAAAAAAAAAATTACCTTTTTTTCTTTCTGTCGAAGAGATCATTGAGTCTCCATTTCTTAGACGAACGGTTACGTCCTCTGAGTCCAAGCTAGGGACCCAGTCCTTCTAAAGGACCCTCTTCCCTTACCGTCGGGAGAGATCATAAGAACGGACCCTTTAGAGTGTTTGTCTCCTCGGACCACCCGATGTCACGTACCCCACTGTTTTCTCAGTCTGTGTTGAATCGTTTATTGTTGTTAGTTCTTTCGTATGAACAGTATAACCATCTACCTAATATCGACACTTCCTTCTGAGTGAGTTTCGAGGTTCGACAACAATAACTGGTTTTGGATTGTTTTCTGTTACCGTCCCATTATTGTGTTCTGTGGTGTTAATCACGTGTCTTCAATCGTTTACGGTATCGTCGTACGGTATGAGTTGAGGGATGACGTGACCCCAGTTCCAAATAATAATAAAAAAAAGGATGTTGAACAAATTTTATATACACCGAAAACAGTTTCCGGAAGAGACGTAGATAACTCTATTAGTATACCGAAAATAAAAAGTTCAACAATTACACCACTTAATGTAACTAACTAAACGCCTATAACTTCTTAGGAACGTAGGGACCCTATTTCAGGTGAACCAGTACCACATACTAGAAAATTACACAACGACCTAAGATTAACGATCCTAAAACAATTCCTAAAAACGTAGATACAAGTAGTCACTATAACCGGACATCAAAAGAAAAAAAACACCGTAGAAACAGTCCAAAACCATAATCCCACTACCACCGGAGTATCTTACTCAAACCTTCAAATGGAAGGAGACGTTAAAAGACCTTCTCAAACTCACCCTATCCACAATCGACAAGAGATTTAAAAACCATCTTAAGTCGACACTTCGGTAGACCTGGACCCGAAAACAAACGACCTTCTAAAGACTAATGTCAAAGTTAAAGAAAAGAAACTACCCAGACAATTCTAAAAGATAAAGAAGGACCAAGTCAAAACCTTTCAACATGAAAAGATTCTTAAACAGGTAAAGAAGGTACTAATTTTGAGAGGTCTTTCGTCCTTATCTTCCTTATATGGAGTTGTATTATTTTCGATATATACTGTTTGGGTGTCGTTTGTAATAGGAGTTACCACTTTTTAACTTTCGTAAAGGGGATTTTAGTCCTTCTTCTGTTCCCACGGGTGAAAGTGGCGATGATAAGTTGTATCAAAACCTTCAAAACCGGTATCGTTAGTCTCGTCTTTTTCTTTATTTTCCTTAGGTTTAACCTTTTCTTCTTCATTTTGAGAGTGACAAACGTCTACTGTATCTTTTGGGACTTCTGGGGTGGTCTTTTAATGATCTCGATTAGTTACTTATATCATTTCAACGTCCTATATTTTAGTTGTGTGTCTTTAGAGAACGTAAGGATATGTAATTATTACTCTTTCATCTTTTTCTTTAATTCCTTTGTTAAGGTAAGTGGTAACGTTACTTTTATTATTTTAGGAATCCTTATATAGATGGAATTCTTTGATTTCTGGATATATATCTTTTAATATTTTGTGACTACTTTCTTTAGTTTCTCCTGTGATTATCTACCTCTTTATATGGTACAAGTACCTAGCCCTCTTAGTTATATCACTTTTACTCATATGATGGGTTTCGTTAGATGTCTAAGTTACGTTAGGGATAGTTCGATGGTCGCCATAAAAAGTGTCTCGATCTTGTTTATTAAACTGTTAAACATACCTTTATGTTTTTTTGGAGTTTATCGGTTTCATTAGAACTCTTTCTTCTTACCTTGATCTCCTTAGTTGAACGGACTGAAGTCCGAGATGATGTTTCGGTGTCAGTAGTTCTGTCATACCATGACCGTGTTTCTATCTTTATCAGTAGTTGTCTTGTTTTATCTTTCGGGTCTCTATTTAGGTGTGTGTATACCTGTGGAATAGAAACTGTTTCCTCCGTTCTTATATGTTACCTAATTTCTGTTAGAGAAATTGTTCACCACGACCCTTTTGACCAGTTGGTGAACATTTTCTTACTTTGATCTAGTGAAAGATTGTGGCGTGTGTTTTTATTTGAGTTTTACCTAATTTCTAGATTTGTATTCTGGTCTTTGACATTTTGAGGATCTCCTCTTGTATCCGTTTTGTGAGAGGTTGTATTTAGTGTCGTCCTAGGAGATACTAGGTGGAGGGTCTTGAGACCTTTATTTTCTTTTTTATTTGTTTACCCTAGATTAATTTTAATTTTCGAAGACGTGTTGTTTCCTTTGATATTCGTTCCACTTTTCTGTCGGAAGACTTACCCTCTTTTATTATCGTTTACTTCGTTGACTGTTTGTTGATTAGAGTTTTTATATGTTCGTTGAGGACGTCGAGTCAAGGTCTTTTTATTTGCTGGGTTAGTTTTTTACCCGGTTTCTTGATTTATCTGTAAAGAAGTTTCTTCTGTAGGTCTACCGATTGTTTGTGTACTTTTCTACGAGTTGTAGTGAGTAATAGTCTCTTTACGTTTAGTTTTGGCGTTACTCCATGGTAAAGTGTGGTCAGTCTTATCGTCGCTAGGTTTTCAGACGTTCGTTATTTACGACCTCTCCCACACCTCTTTTCCCTTGGGAGGATGTGACAACCACCCTTACATTTGATCATGTCGGTGATACCTCTTGTCACACCTCTAAGGAAATTTTTAACGTTTATCTTGACGGAATACTCAGTATGTGTGGCTCCTTTGGTCTTAACTTTCTCTGTGCACATGGGGTTACAAGTAGCGTCGTGAGAAATATTATCGGTCCTGTACCTTTGTTAGATCTACAGGTAGTCGTCTACTTACCTATTCTTTCGACACCATGTATATGTGTTGCCTCATAATGAGTCGGTAATTTTTATTATGTAAACTTAGTCAAGATTACTCCACCTACTTTGACCTCGGATAATATGTCTCACTTCATTCGGTCTTTCTTTTTATGGTTATGTCATATGATTGTATATATATACCTTAAATCTTTCTACCATTACTATTGGGACATACGTTCTGTCGTTTTCTCTGTGTCTACACATCTTACCTGAAAACCTGAGACACCCTCTCCCTCTCCCACCCTACTAAACCCTCTTACCGTAACTTTGTACATATGATAGTACATTCTTTGCTTAGTGGTCAGATACAAGCTATATCTTATGTCCTACGAACCTCGACCACGTGCCCCTACTGGGTCTCTCTACTATACCCCAACCTCCACCCTCCCCCCAAGTTCTACCCCTTGAGTACATGTAGGTACCGACTAAGTACGGTTACATACCGTTTTGGTTATGTCATAACATTTCGTTTTATTTCATTTTTATTTTTAATTTTTTTATTTCTCACGGTCGAATTTTTTTTTTATACACCGAATGCAGCAAGATTCTTTTTTGAACAATCCCAAACTTGTACTCCTCTATAACTAAAGAAGATTATAGACGGAGGTCTGTATGGTACAACTTCGTAAGGAAAAGAACTCCGGTATAAAATTTTGAAGGTTATTTAAAAATAATAACGTCTTCAGAACGAAGTAAAAACTTCTGAGTAAAAACAAGAAAAAATTTTTAATTTAGTGATTGGAAATTTTTAACATATTTTTAAAATATTTACAAATTTTCTCTATGTTTTATAGTTAATTTAACGTTTATATTAAGTCGTAAAAGGGGGTACTGGTGTCGTAACCGATCTAGACTGATATGTCAATACGAAAAGAAACTCTCCCCTGTACCAAACAAAAAAGACTTAGAAAAGGGAACAGATCAACGATCTGGGAGGTCACTGAACTCTTATTATTTATAGAGGAATGAATTGATCCTTTCCAACGACCACAGAGGGATCAACTGGTCGATTGAACCTAATAGTAGTGATCCTCTTCTGCTAACGAGGTTGGACGCGACGAGTTCGACCCGAGTTCAGAAAATTCCAAAAGACCCGTGACTACCAAGTGAGAACTCAACCCGAAGAGACGACAATTGGGGGTCGTCCGTGTAAGTGTACCCGAAGGAGACGGACGCAGAGAAACGAAGGAAACGAACCAAAGGGTCTATCGACACTTAGAGTAGAAGGGAGACGTCGTTAGAGATCCGTTTTTGTGTACCCTAGGTAGTAGGAGTGGAGGACCTTTGGGGTTTCTCGGGACCGAGGGGAGAAATGAACCATCAGGGACCCTACGGTCCAGTGAGGTCACTTTAATGGGACCTCCTACCCTGGTAAATTATTCAAGGATTTTACTGTAATTAATTTTCCCCTTTATAGTTAAGAAAAAAAAAAAAAGGTCCGTCACAGTTTTTATTCCTAAGGGAACTGTGTAGATAGAGAAACCAAACCCCTTTGTTTCGTAGGACGAAAGAACCGTTAGACGTGAAGGACTTTGTATGACGGAAGGATCTCAAACAGTGTGACTCTCGTCATGCAGTCTGTCTTTTTCTCTTCGTAACATATTATAGTAAATATACCCCTTAGATTTTTCTTTACTATGACTACTTGAATAATGTTTTCTCTTTGTCTGAGTGTCTGAATCTCTTACTTGAGTACCAATCGTACCCCCCCCTTATCGCCCGTCCCTACTAATCCCACAAACCCTACCTGTACATGTGTGACGACATAAATTTTACCCATTGGTTGTTCCTGGATAACATATCGAACCCCTTGAGACGAGTTACAATACACCGTCGTCCAACCATCCCCTTAAACCCTCCCCCTATGTACTTTCTATTATGTGTACCCTATGTATATATAATACAAATGCCGACTTAGGCAAACGACAGGTGGACTTTGACAGTTGTAACAATTAGTCGATGGAACAACAACAACAAGTCAGTAGTTCAGTGTAGACTGAGAAACTCTAGGGCACCTAACGTCGTACGGTTCCGAGGGATAGAGAGTGGTAGAGAGTCTCAAACGGGTTCAAGTGTAGGTAGTTTAACCACTACGGTAGGTTGGTCGACTCATATTGACCGATATGAGATTATATTTTATTTTTCAATTTTTTATTATTTTATTTATTTTATTTTGTCTGACGGAAGAGGGAAGATGTGTCAGTATTTTAGGGAATTCTTTCGGTCGAGGTTATCCGTAGAGAGATCAATGGGAAAACCCTCCGTCGACTGAAATTGTGTCCTCGGAGGAACTTAAACCATGACCTTGGTATTTTACTGAAAACAAGTCTTGAAACTCAATGACTTTAAAATTTGTTGTACTTTTTAAGGTCTGTTGTAAGATATACATATATGTAGTATTTGACGGTTTCCGTAAAGATTTTAACAAGGAAAATATAATTTCGGTTGAAGGGACCACCGAGTCTATCATTTCGTAGACGGATATTACGTCCTCTGGACCCAAACTTGGGACCCACCCCTTCTAGGGGACCTCTTCCTTTACCGTTGGGTGAGGTCTCATGAGAACGGACCTTTTAGGGTACCTGGCTCCTCGGACCATGCGATGTCAGGTGGCCCAGTGTTTCTCAGTCTGTGCTGACTCGCTGAATTGAAAGTGAAAGTGATTGAAGGAAATTCGTCGTTACACATCATGGACTCTCAAGGTCCGACAGTGTGTCGATAGTGACATTCGCCCTGGGACCCTGAGAGTGGACGTGGGACAAGTCTCCGGTGAGAGGGAGGACCGCCCCGGGGCCCCAGTCTCCTAATGGTCCGAGACACCCCCCTCATGACGAGATACAGACGGTAGTAAAGTTGTATACAAGTTGTGACTAAAGTATCACTGGTAAATATGAAAGATCTGAGACAGGTACTTATACTCACTCTTTCTGCAAAAGTACTTCGTGTCCTATAATGCTAAGTGGCTCATAGACTTAGTTCGTACGTTCTTTTACACGTTTTGGTCTTTTCTTATGAGCGTTCGAGACTAAAGATTTTGTTAGTTCATTACTATAAAGGTATCACTAAGAATAAAAAATTTTATAAATAAATAAGTCCAGAATAATTCAAGGTCACGTGTCCTACATCTCTCATGTATAAGTCATCAACACTACACATCCGAATCAACGGGGCATTGTGTACCCTAGAATCGAGGGACTAGTCTCTACCTTGGACACGGGGGACGTAACCTTTCACCTAAGAATTGGTGACCTGGTGGTCGCTACTAAGAGGTATTATTAAAAGTCTCGTACTATTAAACCCACGGATTTATTACATTATCTTTATATTATTTATCTTTATTCGTCCATACACACACGATCAGTGAGTCAACACAGGTTGAGAAACTCTCAGGTACCTGACATCGGGAGGGCCGAGGAGACAGGTACTTTAAGTGGTCCGTTCTTATGACCCTGACCATCGGTGAGGGAAGAGGTCCCCTAGAAGGGTTGGGTCCTCAACTTGGACCCAGAGGACGTAACGTCTGTTTAAAAAATGGTAGACTCGGTGGACTCTTCGGATGTATAATAATTTCTAAAACAAGAGAACCGTCAGTTACTTTGTTTTTGATAAAGGAAAGAAAAACAAAGAAGACTAAAACTAATAAAGAAAACCGATGTTGTACTAAACTAGACTCTGGACATTGATGAATTTAGTTTTGTACGTCCGACATCGTAGTAGAGATCAAAAAGGTAATTGTAGTAAAATTTCCTGAAATCCCAGTCTACACGAAGTTTTTCCGACTGAACACCTTCATTCTGAGGGAGATCACCTATTTCTCTCTCTTCTTTCATAAACTAAAGAACTAAACTCCTAATCAATGTTAAAGTTAAAAACTGGAGTACCCTTTATCTGCCCCTTTGTCATCTTTGTCACAGTCTGAAATAAAACCCCCCGAGGTTTTAGTGACGTCTACCACTGACGTCGGTACTTTAATTTTCTTAAAATTTTCTTAATTTTAAATTTTCTTTTAATTTTCTTAAAGAATGAGGAACCTTCTTTTCAATACTGGTTGGATCTATCATATAAGTTTTCGTCTCTGTAATGAAACGACTGATTCCAGGTAGATCAGTTCCGATACCAAAATGGTCACCAGTACATACCTACACTCTCAACCTGACACTTCTTCCGACTCACGGTTTCTTAACTACGCAAACTTGACACCACAACCTTTTCTGAGAACTCCCAGGGAACCTGACGTTCCTCTAGGTTGGTCAGGTAAGACTTCCTCTAGTTGGGACCCTAAAGAAACCTTCCTTACTACGATTTCGACTTCGAGGTCATGAAACCGGTGGAGTACGCTTCTCAACTGAGTAACCTTTTCTGAGACTACGACCCTCCCTAACCCCCGTCCTCCTCTTCCCCTGCTGGGTCCTACTCTACCGACCTACCGTAGTGCCTGAGCTACCTGCACTCAGACTGACTTGAGGTCCTCTACCACTACCTGTCCCTCCGGACCACACGACACTAAGTACCACAGCGTCTCAGTCTGTGCTGACTCACTGACTTGACTTGACTTGACGACAAACCGAATCAAAAAGGGATTCTTTGATATGAGACAATACAAGGTAAATAGTTCCGATATGGTTCCTCAGCGACGTAGAAAAATTTCAACGAGTCGGTTGTTTATAAATAAATTACAAGAGACACACACTTGTGTCCAGATTCATGATTCCTATGTCGTCACTTACTTGTTTTACTAACTTTTAAGACAGTAACTCCTTGAATTTATCTATAATCCACTGAAGAGAAGACCAAGTCACTGATTCTGAGACACTAGGGTTACGTTCCCCGATCGAAGTCGGGGACCAGTCCCTTGATCTAGGGTGTATGTCGTTGACTTCTTGGGTGCACGACATCACTTATGGTCACGTCGTTTTTTATATATATAAAAATTTTTATTATAATTTATTATAAGTCACACACACACACACACACACACACACACACACACACACNTTTAAGACAGTAACTCCTTGAATTTATCTATAATCCACTGAAGAGAAGACCAAGTCACTGATTCTGAGACACTAGGGTTACGTTCCCCGATCGAAGTCGGGGACCAGTCCCTTGATCTAGGGTGTATGTCGTTGACTTCTTGGGTGCACGACGTCACTTATGGTCACGTCGTTTTTTATATATATAAAAATTTTTATTATAATTTATTATAAGACACACACACACACACACACACACACACACACACACACACGAAGGATGTACGGTCTGAAGGTTCCTCGTTCGTAGAAAATTAAAGTAGCGACGTTAATAACAGACATCACTAAAACCTCGGGTTCTTTTATTTCAGACGGTGGCAAAAGTAAAGAAGGGGTAGATAAACGGTTCTTCACTATCCTGGTCTACGGTGCTAGAAGTAAATAACTTACGACTCGAAATTCGGTCGAAAAAATGAGAGGAGAAAGTGGAAGTAGTCCTCCGAGAAATCAAAAAGCGAAAGACGGTATTCCCACCACAGTAGACGTATCGACTCCAATAACTATACAGAGGGTCTTTAGAACTAAGGTCGAACACTAAGTAGGTCGGACCGTAAAGAGTACGACATGAGACGTACAGTCAATTTATTCGTCCCACTGTTATATGTCGGAACTGTGTGAGTCAAGGGTTAAAACTTGGTCAAGTAATAAGGTACAGGTCAAGACAATGAAGAACTGAACGTTTGTCCAAAGAGACCTTCGTCCATTTAACCAGACCATAAGAGTACACAACTTCTTAAAAGGTGTCAAGAGATACTAGGTATATCAGTTCCGAAATTGTATCAATTACTCAATCTTTATGTATAAAAAGACCTTAAGGAAACGAAAAAGATACTAGGTTGTCTACAACCGTTAAACTAGAGACCGAGGAGACGGAAAAGATTTAGGTCGAACATGTAGACCTGTAAGAACCAAGTGCATGGTAAGTTCGGATCGTACTTCCTAAAACTCGTAATGAAACGGTCGTACACTTTACTCACGTTAACACACCATCAAACTTAAAATAAACCGTAACGGAAAGAAACCCTAAACTTACTTTTGGTTGAAAAAGGTCAGGACACCGGTGACGACTCAAAAGGCTTAAACGACCGCAGAACTCCCATCGTGAAAGTGTCGTAGTAGAAAATCCTAAACTTTATCGAGTTGACCTTAGGGTAGTAGAGGTGATCGAAACAACCGTAATTACGAAGGAGTTAGGACAAACTGAAGTGTGTGGTCATACAGACCGAAATCCACTCACTAGTGTGGTAGCACCAATAGATCCAATAATTCTGGAAAAAACATGTTAAGAAGACACATAAGAACGGTAGAGAAGAATGTAGAATGTGGTGGACTCCTCATAAGATCTTCCCTTCTTCTTCTCCATATAAACCCACTGCAATATCGAGTCTTTAAGTGTAACTTCTCGACTAACTACTGACACTGTAGGGACAAATGACTATACCGTCCTTTATAAGGTAAAGAGTCTTCATTGAGGATTGACCAACTGAGTTGACTTCATAAAATCTTAATACGTCAGAAAGATAAAAGAATTTGTCATCCACTTCCTTTGTTTTAGATTTTACTTGTTCTAGACTAAGAAGTCTTCTAAATTTTAGATCTTTGTCTCAGAGTGAACTGTGAAAAGGACTTAAAACGTTAATCTCCTCTGTCCCAGTCCCAGAGGGAACACTGAGTCCACCATTTCTTAGACGGACGTTACGTTCTCTGGACCGTAAACTGGGGACCCAACCCTTCTAGGGGAACTTTTCCCTTACCGATGGGCGAGATCATAAGAAGGGACCTCTTAGGGTACTTGTCTCTTTGGACTGTTCGATGTCAGGTACCCCAGCGTTTCTCAGCCTGTTCTGAGTCACTGATTCGTGTGTGTATGACTCCTAGTCCCAGATCAACTTCATGTGCGCAGACGAGAGAACCTGGGTAAACTAAGATTAGTCGAACACGACGTGCAAGACCGACAGGAAGAAAGTTTCCAACACGGGACGAGGGAATGGAGGACAAAATTGGAACTTAGACTTCACTTAGACAATACTGACACTTCCACCAACCCCTACGGAGACTCTACAAAACAAAACAGAAGAAAAAATTCATTTAGTTCTTAACCTACCCTACCAGAAAACAAAAAGATCCTTTCCTTGTTTAACTCGACTAAAATGTGTTGAATAATAAACGTTGACACGGATTTCAATGACGAAAGTTTGGACCCATGTTTTACCGTATTCCCACGATAATTTATGACTCTGGAGTAAGTGAACAAGTCATTTATGGACATCTCCTGAACCACAGACGGTTCGTGACTCTGTCTAGTGCTCTTATGTTCTCATTGGTTCTGACGGAGGCACCAAAAGTCAGAAATATCTGTTGTCTTCTCCGGTACTTTTGTGTGACACACGATTCATACATCAGACTTACTCCTTTACGTTTTTTGAGTTCTCTTCTTTGTTTTTGGTTTTAGTATGAACCCGCCAGTCCCTTCCGAAGAAGCTCCTTAAATGTCTAACCGGTTCTGGATTTTTCTCATCTTCAATATGTACACTTCCACCCAATCGGTATCCAGTTCTACCCGAAGTTTTACCTTCCACCGTCTATTACGATACTTGTTGTTGTTGTTTAACGTCGAACAACACTTGTAACTACTCTGTTCTACAACGACTTCTACTTTCTTTAGGTCATACTCGAGACATACAATGTACGCCCTACCCGTCACTTTCCCAACTCTCTTGTCCTCTCCACTTGGTCTAGAACTTACGAAAAGATTAGTCATAGCTCCTTAGATTTGACGTAAGGTTCTCTTGAACCCCGGGTAGTCCTTTTCCCCCATATACTGTGACAGATTCGTGGGGTCGAAAAGTCCCGACCGAAAGGTATTTGAAGGATTCTTTCCACTCGTCCTGTAATCCTTTTATAAAATAATTACAGTCAAAAAACTGTTCTGTAACTTTAGACAACCATCTATTCATAAGAGGTCATAAAGAAAAATATGCACAAATATTAATCACTTGGAGGAAAATTTCAATTTCGACTTTTCTGTTGATTTTAGGTCCGGTATCACATATTATATATATATCCTATTGGTACCACGACGAATTCCCTTATACTCAACTAGGTGTTATGTCACTAAGTTAAATACCCTTTTAGGGGATCATAATACCGAAATTATGATATAATAGTATGAGTTAATAACCGATTATTCCTATAAACTTCCTTTTTTGTTTACAAAGTCTCTACTTTTACGAACTGTATTCTACCAAGAGACACATATCAAACGGTAGATCACAACTAAACACCTTTATTCTTTTCGATCATGTTATTAAAAGTTTAGTACGAGTGATCCACCGTTTCCCTACTGAGTTTCGTTGTAAAGTTGATTCTGTGGTTTAATATAGTCCTTTGAGAGACTCCAAACACCTCGACCCTCTCACACACCCATCTACTCCACCGATGAAGATTGTTTAACAATGAAGACCCCTCGTTATGTCACATCCTTTGACAAGGGTCAAGCCAGATGAGACTCTTAGTGGATCCTTTAAAAAAAAAAAAAAAATTACGTCTACCGGTCCAGTGAGAGGTCCAGATCATTTAGTCTAAGTGAGTCACTCTGGGAACCACTAGGATTGTACGTCGGTCCCTCTACTGGTGACTCATCGTCCTAAATTACTACTATGGCTCAAGTCGGACTCCCGACTGGAGAGGGACTCTTGATAGTCTAAAGAATACGTCACGACTGGAGTACGGAAATATTCAATAGGGGTTAGTAACCCTTTCTGGGACTACGACCCTTTCTAACTTCCGTCCTTCTCTTCCCCTACTGTCTCCTACTCTACAAACCTACCGTAGTGGCTGAGCTACCTGTACTCAAACTCGTTCGAGGTCCTCTATCACTTCCTGTCCCTTCGGACCACACGACGTCAGGTACCCCAGTGTTTCTCAGTCTGTACTGAATCGCTGACTTGTTGTTACCTAGTAAGGATTAAGACAGGATAAACATAATGACTAACCCAAGTTTTATGGGTTAAGGGATCGTTTAAAGTGAACAGGACGAAACCAGTCTACAGTAGAGTACCTAAGTAGTCTCCCGTCTTGTATAGTAAATATCTGTACCATTGTACTCCCTGTCGGAACACACAACCCCCTGTCAAGGGTCACTTTCCCCTTGATGACACTGAATTCTCTACAAAAATGTAAATATTTTGTTTTAACATAATGACATTATAACAACCCGTCCTTCTTATAGTAGACTTTTAAGAGTCTCCTCAGGTCGCTTCTCGTTCATAAATAAACCGACCTCATAAGTCACCTTTATAACCCCACCCCACCGTATAATACTTTCTGAACCAAAACTGTTTAACCTAGACCCCCTGATCACTTTTACTGTGTGGTTTACATTGTCAAAGATTAAACTCTCTTACCCCATCCCTCTCTTACATATATCCTGACATCGTCTTTTAAGACTCGTCTTTTAATCAAACTAATCTCTATGTAACTCGACTAGTTTATCTCCCGTAAGTCCTCCCGGGCAGGTTGTTCCTCTACTCCTACTTAGTCCCACTCTTGAGTGTGCTCTCTACACCTGTGATTTAATTCTGAACCTAAACCCTCAGTCGTCTTAGCTACACTACTGACTTCAGTCCCTGTACTCACTCAAAGGACTCACTGAACTGTCTTAGTCCCTGGTTCTTGCCGAGAGACATCATCGCATAGTAGTGTCTCCTTCTTCCCAGTTGTCTCTTCTGACTACCCTTTACCTGCCGTAAACTGTTTACACTAAACTTTTGTGTCATACTGACTCAGGGAAGGGAGAAGTGGACTTCGATAGCACACACACACACACACACCCAAACACACGTGTCAACGAGTCTGTTAGTCAAGTCAGCGAGTCAACTCAGACTGAGAAACGCTGCGGTGCCTGACGTCGTGCGGTCCGGAGGAACAGGTAGTGGTTGAGGGTCTCAAATGAGTTTGAGTACAGTTGACTCAGTCACTACGGTATGTTGGTAGAGTAGGAGACAGTAGGGGAAGAGGAGGACGGGGGTTAGGGACGGTCGTAGTCCCAGAAAAGTTTACTCAGTCGAGAAGCGTAGTCCACCGGTTTCATAACCTCAAAGTCGAAGGTTTAGTCAACGAGTCGGTAAAGGTTAAGAAACACCGGGGTACCTGTCGTCGGGCGGTCTATGAAGACAGGTACCCTAAAGGGTTCGTTCTTATGACCTCACCCAACGGTAAAGGAGGAAGTACCCTGGAAGGGTTGGGTCCCTAACTTGGGTACAGAGGACGCGAGGACGTAATCATACGTCTAAGTAATGGTGACTCGGTGGATCCTTCGGGATTTGGGGTTTTATTCTTCAATTTTTTATTTTTACTTTTGTCTTGTCCACTTCCCTTTTTGATGTCCACTCCCTCTTTTGAGTGATGTCAGTCACTTAATTATCGTATTTTTCAAACCGAGGAAATTTAATTTTGTAATGACCGAGTAGGTACTTCATCTACTTGGATCTCAGAATGTCTCATTTCATTCAGTCTTTCCTTTTTTTTGTTGTAACCTATAATTATGTATATATACCATAGATCATCGGTAGTACCCATTAACCTACGTTAGAGTTTTTACTGTCTGACTAGAGACAAACAGAGGTTCCGTTTGGTAAGTTATAGTACTATTAGGCTCAGATACGGGGTTGTTGATTACGACTTCTTCGACTTCAACTTGCCAAGATACTTCTGGATATTGTGGAAAATCTTGATTGTGGGTTTTTTCTACAGTAAAAGTAATATTCCCTGACCTTTCGTTTTCATCCTTCAGTTCTTTGTGGACCTCATTGTCCATTTAAACCGGAACCTTACGTCTTACTTCGTCCCGTTTCTGATTATCTCAAAGTGGTTCTTTTACGTGACCAGTATCGTTTGTGGGAAAAGGTTGTTGTGTTCTCTTCTGAGATGTGTACCTGTAGTGGTCTACCAGTTGTGGTTTTAGTCTAACTAATATAAGAAACATCGGTTTTTACCTCTTCGAGATATGTCAGTTGTTTTTATTCTGGTCCTCGACTGACACCGAGTTTAGTACTTGAGGAATAATGGTTTAAGTCTGAATTTAAATTCTTTCATCCCCTTTGGTGATCTGGTAAGTCCATACTGGATTTACTTTAGGGAATACTAATATGTCACCTTCACTCTTTATCTAAAGTCCCGGATCTAGACTATCTATCTAACGGACTACTTGATACCTTACTCCAAGTACTGTAACATGTCCTCTGTCCCTAGTTCTGGTAGAGGTTCCTTTTCTTTACGTTTTTTCGTTTTACCGACAGACCCCTCCGGAATGTTTATCGACACTTTTCTTATCTTCGTTTTTCGCTTCCTCTTTTCCTTTCTATATTCGTAGACTTACGTCTCAAGGTTTCTTATTGTTCTTCTCTATTCTTTCGGAAGAAGTCTATAGTTACGTTTCTTTATCTCCTTTTCTTGTCTTACCCTTTCTGATCTCTAGAGAAGTTCTTTTAGTCTCTATGGTTCCCTTGTGAAGTACGTTTCTACCCTAGCTATTTCCTGTCTTTACCATACCTGGATTGTCTTCGTCTTCTATAATTCTTCTCTACCGTTCTTGTGTGCCTTCTTGACATGTTTTTTCTAGAAGTGCTGGACCTATTAGTACTACCACACTACTGAGTAGATCTCGGTCTGTAGGACCTTCTGTAGGACCTTACATACGAAATCCTCCGTAGTGATGCTTGTTTCGATCACCTCTACTACCTTAAGGTCACCTCGATAAAGTTTAGGACTTTCTACTACGACACTTTCACGACGTGAGTTATACGGTCGTTTAAACCTTTTGAGTCGTCACCGGTGACATGACCTTTTCTCAAAAGTAAGGTTAGGGTTTCTTTCCGTTGCGGTTTCTTACGAGTTTGATGGTGTGTTAACGTGAGTAGAGTGTACAATCATTTCATTACGAGTTTTAAGAGGTTCTGTCCGAAGTCGTTATGTACTTGGCACTTGAGGGACTACAAGTTCGACCAAAATCTTTTCCGTCTCCTTGGTCTCTAGTTTAACGGTTGTAGGAGACCTAGTACCTTTTTCGTTCTCTCAAGGTCTTTTTGTAGAGAAAGACGAAATAACTGATACGGTTTCGGAAACTGACACACCTAGTGTTACTTGACACCTTTTAAGACTCTCTACCCTTATGGTCTGGTGGACTGGACGGAGAACTCTTTAGACATATGTCCAGTCCTTCGTTGTCAATCTTGACCTGTACCTTGTTGTCTGACCAAGGTTTATCCTTTTCCTCATACAGTTCCGACATATAACAGTGGGACGAATAAATTGAAGATACGTCTCATGTAGTACTCTTTGCGACCCGACCTTCTTCGTGTTGGACCTTAGTTCTAACCGTCCTCTTTATAGTTATTGGGTCTATACGTCTACTGTGGTGGGAATACCGCCTTTCACTTCTCCTTGATTTTTCGGAGAACTACTTTCACTTTCTCCTCTCACTTTTTCAACCGAATTTCGAGTTGTAAGTCTTTTACT
>SJYO01049755.1:27403014-27512320 GCA_006410555.1 Capra ibex | reverse complement strand
CCCCCGAGGTTTTAGTGACGTCTACCACTAACGTCGGTACTTTAATTTTCTGTGAATGAGGAATCTTCCTTTCAATACTGGTTGGACCTATCGTATATATTTTCGTCTCTGTAATGAAACGGTTGATTCCAGGTAGATCAGTTCCGATACCAAAAAGGTCACCAGTACATACCTATACCCTCAACCTGACACTTCTTCCGACTCGCGGTTTCTTAACTACGAAAACTTGACACCACAACCTCTTCTGAGAACTCTCAAGGAACCAGACGTTTCTCTAGGTTGGACAGGTAAGACATCCTTTAGTAGGGACCCTAAAGAAACCTTCCTTACTACGATTTCCACTTTGAGGTCATGAAACCGGTGGACTACGCTTCTCAACTGAGTAACCCTTTCTGAAACTACGACCCTCACTAACCCCCGTCCTCCTCTTCCCCTACTGTCTCCTACTCTACCGACCTACCGTAGTGACTAAGCTACCTACACTCAGACTCACTTGAGGCCCTCAACCACTACCTGTCCCTCCGGACCACAGGACGTTAAGTACCCCAGTGTTTCTCAGTCTGTATTGATTCGCTGACTTGACTTGACTACCATAGATCTTTCTACCATGACTACTTGGATGACGTCCCGTTGTTACCTCTACGTCTGTATCTCGAGTCTGGACACCTGTTCCTCTACCCCCATCCTCTCCCACCCTACTCGACTCTTATTGTACCTTTGTATGTGTAATGGTATACATTTTATCTATCACCCCTAAACGATATCCTGTGTCCCTCGAGTTTAACCACAAGACACTGTTGGATCTCCCCACCACCCTACCTCACCCTTCCCCTTCCCTTCAAGTTCTTCCTCGACTGTATCCATTCTTCGATATTTCGAGAGAGTCAGCACAGACTGAGAAACGCTGGGGTACCTGACATCGGATGGTACGAGGAGGTAGACACCCTAAGAGGTCCGTTCTTATGACCTCACCCAACAGTAAAGGAAGAGGTCCTTCCTTACATGGATACCGGTTAAGTACAACTGTACACCGTCTTTGGTTGTGTTATAACATTTCGTTAATAAGAAGTTAATTTAAAGTATTTTTAAATTTTTTTTAGTGACCGTTGTAACTTTTCCCGTCTTGGAAACCTCACTATCTCCAGTGGTCCACGAAGTGTAGGAATAGTTGGGCACCATAGTAGTCCCCAAACAGTCTTAAACTATACATCTATACGAGACAGTCCATAAGTATAATGTTTGAGACACCCAACGTGAAATTGAGATACTACATAAACTACTTTTTCCAAGGATTATAATCGCACTGGGTTAGTCAGTTAAAAGAAATACGTATAACGAAAAACACCGGACAAATAGTCAAGAAATAGCTCCAGTCCTTCCATAAGAGAAGACGACAGAAGACATACACGATTCAACGAGTCAGTACAGACTGAAACGTTGGAGTACCTGACAACGGACGATCCGAGGAGACAGGTACCCTAAGAGGTCCGTTTCTATAACCTCACCCAAAGATAAAGAAGGACGTCCCCTAGAAGGGCTGGGTCCCTACCTAGGACGTATAGAATACAGAAGACGTGGCCGTCCGATCAAGACATGGTGATCACGGTGGACCCTTCGGGATGGACGATAGAAGATCTTCGTTTACCTTTGGAACCTTCCTGACGGTACGTTGTGTAGATTGGTCCTTGGTCAGTCTGTACTTCTAAGTAGAAGTTAAGTAAAAGTTTTCTTTTGTCATGATAGTCTTTTCTTATGAACTAATACCGACTTGTCTACCTTTTATTTCTCATAAATGACTGGAGACCTTTTAAACAGTCAAAGTTTTTCTTGTTTTGCAACGTGTCCCTTTTACATTAGACATCGATTAGTCACTTATTTTCGAGATTCACTTTGTACCGAATATTTAAATTGTAGTTGTTTATTATCTGTAGATGACTTAATCTTTCTACTTTTCCACCTCCATTTTTATTGAGTACCTCAATTCTCATGTTTCAGGAGTAGAAGGTATGATTGTTCAATTATCTATTAATTATTTCATTTTTCTATATTGTCTTATACAAATAGAAATTGAAAAAAAAAATCCTACTTTCATTTATGGTTTTCGGACCTCTTCCTTTACCGTTGGGTGAGGTCATAAGAACAAACCTCTGAGGGTACCTGTCTCCTCGGACCGTCCGATACCAGGTACCCCAACGTTCCCAGTCTGTGCTGAATCGTTGATTTGGTGTTTATGGTTTTCTTTGATGAATTTCTCAAAGGTAAGGCGTACCCCACCTTACTCTATCTTTTTACAACGAAAAGGAAGACTCGACACACATCAGTAAAAAAAGACATATCATAAAACTTAAAAAATAAACATACATAATTAATTTATCGTTTTTATAAATCAAAAGATTTACTTCGTTCCATTTCTATCTCCCGATACTTAAACTTCGTTTACCTCTAATAAACTTTACTAATAAAAAAAGAAAGAAATTTGTGACATAGAATCCGAGATCTAATCTAGGTCTTCATTTCCTGTTGACCCAGTTTTACTATTTATAGGTCCGTTTGCTGACTGGATTTGTAACATATGGTAAAGGTCCTTATCGATCATTAAGTTTGACTTAGGTCTCTTGTGAAGTGTGCATTCGTGTACTATCTTTCTTAGGAAAATAAATTTTGTCCTCCCCTCACAAGTTCACACACATAAAACACACACACACACACACACACATACACATTTGTAAATCCTTTTAATGTTTGAGACTGATATTGTATATAACATGTACAACTCAGATTATTTAGGACTATGAGTTCTTTTATAAAAGTTTAATGAGAACCTATTAAATAATTAGTTAGTAGAAAAGTTACAGATTTCTTTGAAGTCAGTATTTCGTAGATTGACGTAAATTTTATTTTTCTACTTTTGTTCGATGGATAACCTTTTAATGAAGTTCTGAAATCTTTTCAACCCTGTTGATGTCCGTTCTTGGGTCCTGTATATAAGTTAGTGTTAAAGGTCACAGATTATCACTATTGTGTTTCAGGGACTTTCGTCATCTAACTAATATGAAAATTAAATTTTAAAATAGGTACTATTATAAGAATCAATATTATGTAAATTAACGTTTTGTTGGATAGAATTTTATTACATCACACTCCACGTATACTGGTTATCCTATTTCTATCGTCAATGTCATGAGTTTAGAATCAAAGTATCCATACATGACATAATCTACACGTGTGGTTAATTTTCCTTTTTCGCTTGGGGCAGAACTTTTGAAATGTCTTCGTGGAATGGAAAGTAATTTATGTGCCGGATGTACTTGGATATACTTTTGAATTATCAGACGAACATATGGTTCCCTGTTCCGATTGCAATTATTTAATTAGAAAATTTTTATAAATACTGGGTCTTGTTAAAAGAAAAACTCAAACTCTTCGGTTTCTGATAATTCCGTATAAATTTCCGGCTTATCTTAGGTCACCGTTATTTCAATTTATTCCTTAACCCTTCTTGTCTATCAGGTTATAATTGTTACGTCATATAGACACACATATAAGAACCGTTTATCTACCCCTTTGTTTCCTTTGTCACTCTCTGAAATGAAACCCCCCGAGGTTTTAGTGACGTCTACCACTGACGTCAGTGCTTTAATTTTCTACGAACAAGGAACCTTTTTTTCAATACTGGTTGGATCCGTCGTATAATTTTTCGTCTCTGTAATGAAACGGTTGTTTCCAGGTAGATCGGTTTTGATAGCAAAAAAGTCATCAGCACATATCAACACTCTCAACTTGACGTTTCTTTCGACTCCCGGTTTCTTGACTATGAAAACTTGACACCACAACCTCTTCCGAGAACTCTCAGGGAACCTGACGTTCCTCTAGGTTGGTCAGGTAGGATTTCCTCTAGTCAGGACTTATAAGTAACCTTCCTAACTACAAGTTCGACTTTGAGGTTATGAAGTCGGTGGACTACACTTCTCGACTGTGGAACCTTTTCTGAGATTATGACCCTTTCTAATTTCCGTCCTCCTCTTCCCCTGTTGTTCCCTGTTCTACCGACCTACCGTAGTGGCTGAGTTACTTGTACTCAAACTCGGTTCAGATCCTCTACCATATCCTGTCCCTTCGGACCGCACGACGTTAGGTACCCCAGTGTTTCTCAGTCTGTGTTGACTCGTTGACTTATTTGACTATTAGACATATAGACGGTGTAAGGACACGAGTAGGTCCACTCAGGGTTGTAGAACTTTCGTACTTAAGACTCAAACCATTTCGCAGTGTGTCATGAGTCGATGTAGTCTATGGACTCCTTTCACGAAAAAACTTTGGTAAGAAAGAGAAAATAAATACCTGAAATTCCATTAGGTTTGATTATGACGTTAGTCACAAAACTTTCTATGTATTTGACGTCTTTTCCGGTGTTATTATTTACTATAGTCGTCCATGTCATTAACTTTACATAATCTTAATACTCCTGACATCGGGTCCTCATTCTTGGAGTCTATCGAGACTCTTTGACGAGGTTTCTCCGTCACCCCTTCCGGTTGTATATACACGAAAACCACTTCGCCATCATGTACGTCAGTTCGTGTATAAAAAAACGATTACCAAAGACGACCAGTACTCCTCGTCAGTAGGGGTACTCCTTAAAATCACGAAAAGATGTATACTCGAGTATTTTAGTCGAGGACCCTCATAGATTGATAGACTTCTGGACAAGGTGGTCTCGTGTCAAGTCAAGTCAGCGAGTCAGCACAGGGTGAGAAACGCTGGGGTCCCTGACGTGTCGAACGGAGTGAAGACGAGAGGTGGGACTCGAGGAAAAGTCCGGTACAACTTTCAGTCGTCGACGTCGTCTTGTACTCAATCAGGAACATCTCCATCTACCGTTCACGGGTACCACTCACGGTTACACATCAACTGTGACACCTCTCTTCTTACCGAAAGTCAACAATCACTAAATAGAAAAGGTGGGTTGCCATTAATTGAATCTAAAACGATTTTTATGTTACCCTTCGACGATGTACCTGTCTCCCTACCTGATAAGTTAACGAAACAATACTTTTAGTATCTTGTTCTAATCTCTCCTTTATCTGCTTAATCTTTCGAAAACTTCATCAACCCTGTTTTCGACGACCACGACCCTTGGTCTTACTTCCGTTACCCCTCTGTCTAAACCCTTGAGTCTCCCCTCAAACCTTCATCATTACTAGTCTCTTGTTTTCTTTCCTAATTCTCCGAAGGGACCACCACATCTTCATTCCTTAGACGGACGTTTACGTTCTCTGTGTGCAAACTAGGGACTAGGTCCTTCTAGGGTGTACAGTGCCTCGTTGATTCTGGCACTCGGTGCTGATAACTCGGACACGAGATCTCGGACTCTCGGTGGTGATGACTCGGGTACCGTGGTGTCGATGTCTTCCGACTCGTAGGATATCGGACGAGACGTTGTTCTCTTCGGAAGGGTGCCGTCGATCTCTCATCGGGGGTGAGCGGTGTTGGTCTCTTTAGGACGGGCCGTTGCTTCTGTGTCGTGTCGGCTTTTATTTATATATTTTTTTTTAACAATTCCTTTCTAATTTTAAAAGTGGTAAAGGTCTTTTACAGATCCGTTTCTCTTCTCCGGTTTCTTCCTTTTGTTCTGTTTCTGGAGACTTTCGGTCACACATTTTACGAAACTCCACTTACCCTTCCTACGACCGGGTTTCGCTCGGAGTTTAGAGGGGTCCCTGGAGACTAACAAAAACTAGACCAAGGATTCACCAGTACGACCCACGTGAATTTTGTTGGTTTACTTCGTCTTATATTACGTATATAGGTAGGGATCTCGGTTTGATTTCAGACCTTGAATTCACTCGTACTTTCGACCATATAAAACTAGGTCCAAGGTCGTACTGTACATAATAGAGTAAATTAAGAGGGACGTTGGGATACTCTCTCCAGACAGTACTCACAGTAGAATGTCTCTTCATTTGACTCTGAGTCTCCCTCATTCTTTGAACTGGTTCTAGTGTTTCGAATCTTAAACTTGGGTGAATTCAGACTGGGGTTTCAGAGCTGAGAATTGGGGATTCGAGACAAACGAGATATGTCCTCTACGAGTCAATGACAACTTACTTACTTACTCAGTTCCCTAATGTTAAAACCGGGAAGAGAGATAGAGACCCAAAGGGACCACCAAGTCACCATCTCTTAGACGGACGGTTAAGTCCTCTATGCCCAAACCAGGGACCAACCCTTCTGGGGGACTTCCTCCATTACTGTTGGGTGAGGTCATAAGAACGGACCTCTTAGGGTACCTGTCTCCTCGGACCGCCCGATGTCAGGTACCCCAGTGTTTCTCAACCTGTGCTGACTCGTGTGTCGTGTGATGGAGACGAATCTTGGGTCATGGAGAGACTGTAAAGGTTCGACCGGTCGAAACCCTTGAACACCTCTGTCAAGGGTAACTTACGACACAACCGAAAGAGTCCTCCCCACAACTGTTACTGTTACCTTTCGGATAGAGTTCTATAAAATTCCTGTCCGTATCTAAATCCTTTTACTTTGTCTGTGTTTCTTCTATCTTCTAAACGGGAACCCCAGTCATCGATTGTCGGACTTACACTCCTAAATACTTTAAAATGAAGTATTCTAAGAGTTTTACGTAATTCTCTCCCCAAATCCCCCTACCATTCCCTAAGACATCTACATCTCCAGTTCTTGTTTCAGAAGCTGATATCTACTTTTCCAGTGAAGTACACATAGACGTCTGTTCTTCCTAGACCACTTAAAGTCAATATCGTCGAGACCTAGGTCCTTCATTAAACACGTCTTGACTATTCGGTAACTAGACTTATTTGGACTCATCTGAAGTTATGTCTACGAGTCTCAACCTTCCTGAGAATCTCCAGTATATGAAATCGGTTCCACGAATTTATACTTGTGTGGAGTCATCTTTACAGTTACAAAGGGAGTATGACCGGAGTCTTATTATTTTTTAATATAAAATATAAATGAAACTTTTAAGTCGATAATATGTCTTACCTTTACAAAATACTTAGAAAGAGTGTGTAAAGAGACTGTAAGTGACCTTAAACTCCAGTTTCTAAGTCGGATATCTGTCACTGTTATAAAACCTTTACATTACACGGAACGACACGAATCAGTGAGTCAGTATAGACTGACTAAGAGTCAAAAATTTTAAACTTGCTGGACTAGTTTTCGTCATACACTACAATACTACAATTTATTAATATAATATTATTATCAATACATTATTACAGTATTAAACTAATACTTCACCAGTGTATAACTATTGTGTATGACGAAAGTTAGTCTAGAAAACTTAAATTTTAACTCCTAGATTACTTCTTTGTATACACGTTTATGTAATATTTAGTAACACCTGAAGTGTTTAATTACTGTAAACATTTACTAAGAACCTATATAACAACCACTAAAGAGATAATTATCACCTTATCGAATAACTAGGAGGGGTTTTCTAACGGATTAAATAATAATTGTAAGATTTCGTTGTCTTAAACGGATAGAAAGTTCAAGTTTTCTGGATAGCCTTTGTTTGTCATAGACTACAAAAAGGTGTGACAGAGTAAGTCGGGAGTGTCTTTCTACCACTCCACTCATAATGCTAGACGTAAAACATACACTTCCATGTCTCCGGGTTTCTGTAGTACCTTAAACAAGTTTCATAGCATCGTGTCTGCTATTTACCTTCTTGACCCCGGTTCTGGATCCCGGACAACTCGAACACCACGGTTGCAAGTAAGGTACAAAGAGATTGTAATGAAGTTAAAGCTAAAAAGAGTCCCCCAGTTAAGAAAGGGTGTGTAGTAAGTGTCAACGGAACTCAACCCAGCTGGTGTGGGAGTCACGGGAGACGTTCGGTCACTCACAGTAACGACAGGTACCCAGGGTAATAAGGGGATGAGTTAGTTGATACGTAGGTAGAGGAGAAGGAAGAAGGGGGGAGGAGTGACAGTAGTTCTATTCTTTGACATCCGTTCCTCTACTCTTCAAGATTCCAAGGGTGGTGTGGTGGAGGGGTAGTCGGACTCGGACTCAAATAAAAGAGATGAAACGGAGGGTGACAATACCTTTTTTATGGATGTACGTATAGATTGTAGTCGAGAAGACAAACACGGAACCTTGGGTACCGAGGTCGTTGAAAGAAGAAAGGTGGGGAACTGAGTTTAAAAGAAGGGAAAAAATGGATCTAGTAAGGATAGTGACGTGTTTTAAGATATGATGGCAGGCATAATTTTTGATTTACCCCTGAAAAGGACCGGTAGGTCACCAATTCGGAGGTGTGAAGGTTATGTCCCTCAAGTCCAAGCTAGGGACCATTCCCTTGATTCTAGTGTAGACGGTACACCAGTTTTTTTTGGTTGTTAGATGTTTTGATTTGTTTTGGGGCGAAATGGGATATAACAAGAGTTAAAGGAAAATAACGTTTGAGGAACTTTACAATAGACCTAGTGTCAGGGATTAAGGAGAGGTAGGTACTTTGACGTGAACGGTTATAAAAGTACTGATCCCACTGACGTGTAGAGTCAAACATGTCTGTCAGACCCGGAAACGGATAAGAGGTCCTTATTAAAAAGTGATAGTTTCATAGAACCAAACCTACTATTTCATACACGACCAGGACAAATACTGGAGGCGAAACTATTTAGGTTGATTTACTCAAGAGTCAGGACTGACATGACCTCCATGATCATACATTGTGTAGAATAGTGTAGAAAAGAAAAGTGAACAGAAGGTCCTAGAGTATAAGACCAAGAGGAGAATAAAAAGATCATCAAAGAGTCAAAAAGGTCGATCAAGAAGGAGTAGAAAGATGAGTCACTTTCAACGTCACGGGTTCCTGAGTGTAGTCAACTTAAGAGAAGAAGAGATGGGGTAGATATAAGTAAGAGAACGATAGAGGAAACCAGCGTACTGAAATTTATGGTAAGGACAGGATAAGTACTTCACTTCACTTCACTTCAGCGAGTCAGTACAGGCTGAGAAACGTTGGGGTACCTGACATCGGATGGTCCGAGGAGGTAGGTACCTTAAAAGGTCCGATCTCATGACCTCACCCAACGGTAAAGGAAGAGGTCCCCTAGAAGGGTTGGGCCCCTAGTTTGGACCCAGAGGACGTAAGGTCCGCCTGCAAAATTGGAGATTCGGTGGTCCCTTCGGGTTGGCTGTAAATTTTGAAATAGGACTTTCAAAAGGAACTTTAAGTCTGAGTATGTAGATTGATAGATAGATAGATTGTCGTAGGGTATTGTCTAGGTCTTCACTTGTGCACTGCATAAGGATTATTTTTTAAACAAGGATGAGGTCAGGAGAGGTGGTTTTCATAATTATGGTTGATGTCGTACGTCCTCTCGAAGGGGTCACCGAGTCAGCATTTCTTAGACAGACGTCACCTCCTCTGCACCCAAACTAAGGAGCCAACCCTTCTAGGGTATCTCCTCTCTTACAAATGGGTGAGGTTATAAGAACGGACCTCTTAGGGTACCTACCTCCTCGGACCTTCCGACGTCAGATACTACAACGTTTCTCAGCCTGTTTGATTTCACTAACTCTCGCACACGTGTCACACGTCCTTTGTTTTTGGAACTGTAATAGAAACTGGGTGTGAAAGAGAATGTTGGTCACACAGTAGGTATGACTACATAGGTCATACGGTAGTCTAGCACAAACAAGATTCCATGTTGAGGATATCAAGAGTGGCAGGAGCGGTAAAGGTGTCCACAGAGAGTGGACCTACTGACGTCATAGGAGTATTATCTGGAAGGAGGAAGGTAGAAACGAAGGTGTCTGGTGGAAGAGTTATCTCGTCAGTCTCGTTAGGAAAGGTGTCGATTCAGTGTACGGTGAGAAGACGAGTTTTATGGGGTGAGTCATATTCTAGGTTTAAGGTATGTCACTGGTGGTCGGACGACAGTAGGACGAGGCAAGTGAAAAGACTAAAAGAGGGGAGGAAAGACTACAAGAGTGGAGGGAATAAAGGGTAGTGGTGAAACGGGGTCCGTGTCCCCGTAGAAACTAGAGAGGACGAGCCTCAGACTTGTGAGTGACAGAGGAGACGAACCCAATGAAAGTGACAAAGGTACTCGATGTGGAAGTGGAAGAGTAACTTCAAAAGGAATGGTAGGAAAGAGGTTACCGTTAAGGTAAGGAAGAACATGTCTTTCAGGGGATTTATGCTTGCTCAAGGTCCTTTCAGAGAACCTGTAAAATAAATGTGTCAGATAATGACTGACATTAATATTCGAGATATCCTGTCCCTAAAAATTGACGAAACATGGAACGACAATAGGACCATAAATCTTATTCGCGAACCTTGTCATGTGTGTGTTATGTATCGACAACACGTATACAATAATTGACTTACGACTAAAATAAAGAAAAACGTCCTTGAGAAGGTTCAGAGACCTTTAAACCCTCTTACTTCCCTGTAAACGTTCACATTGAACTTTTCCGTATAGTTAAGATAAAAGGAAACGTCTCCACCATTCGGTAACGGACATCCTGTATAGAGTAGACGACGAAGAAAAACATTTATGTTAAAATAACGGTATGTCTATACGAGTAAACAAATAGATAACAGATTACGACGGGAATACGAGATTGTCGTCTCAACATATCAACGTTGCCTCCGATATACTGTGTTTTTCGAATTTTATAAACGACAACCGAGGAAATATCTATTTCATTCACAAGGTTGGGAACAAGAAGAGACAAAGGTATTAAAATTTACTCCCATAACGACTAGTAATTTTCTCCTAGTCTAATTTTCTAATTATTTGTAAGAGTTCACTTTTATTTTACTTCGTCTTCTACCGAAAGTCGTCCAGCCAAAGTAAATCTGGTGACCCACAGAGAGAAGGGATTTGAAATGTTCATTTACAACTTAGTCTGTAGTCGGTTGAACCCCGACACTGTATGGTCTGTTTATAACTGTCAACGATTCCGTTGACCCTATTGAATAACGGGTTTCCTATTATATCCGCGGTTAACGCGTACGGTACAAAGAGTGTATCCCCTCTCTGTCTGTACTTACTTTTTTACATAAAGTACTAGAGAGAAGTTGACACCGAATTTTTGTTGTGTATCGACTACGAATAGAATTAAGGAGAAAGTCAAAAAGACCTTTAATTGTGAAAAGGTCTTTTTCACTCCCAGGAATTCAGTCGGTTTTATACAGTGTTCACCCGTTAGAGAAACCAATAGTTTAGAAAAAGGGTCAACCAGGACCTCAAATAGAAAGGTTCAACACAAGATTACCGGTCGGTATTCCGGTGTACATAAAAGATCGAGTAGGTAGAACAGTGTTTTCACCAAAGACGTCGTAGAAAAAAAAGTCTCTAAAGAATAATCAGTTGTGACCTTACTAATCAGACAGCGAAAGAAACGGAGGATGTTGTATCAACCTCTCTCCCAAATTTGAACTCGAAAAAGACTGTAATTCGAAAACGATAATACGTTCCGAAGAAGCGACACCGTGATAACCGTTGACCCAACCTATTAAGGAACAACACTCTCGACAGTACACGAAACATCCTACAAATCTTCATAGAAACTGGAGATAGGTGGTCTACGGTCATCGTTGAGGGGACGACAATTTTAAAAAATTTTTTTACAGAAATCTATTTGTAGGGGACCCTTCTTTTTAGTAGGGTCGATTTTATAACGAGATCAGTTAGGATTGGTACAAGGAAGAGTCTAATAGGAATTCCGTAGGAGTTCACCTCGACTTCAAAGTTTTGTGTCCCTTTCTTGACCATCTTTAGAATTTAGTTGGTTTAAAGTTTCCTCTTGGATCAAAATGTGTTTCAAATTTTTATGTCTTTAATTTTATAACCAATATTATTTAGGTCTTTCTAGTTAGTTACTCTTGACGAAAGTAAGTCACTCTATGTTCTATTTTAGAGTTTTTTCTATTCTAGAGGGTCTACTTTGAAAATCCAAGTAAAAAAAAAGGACCTTATATATTAGTATAACACACGAGTCAACACAGGTTGAGAAGTGCTAGGGTACCTGACATCGGGCGGTCCGAGGAGACAGGTACCTTAAAAGGTCCGTTCTTGTGACTTCGTCCAACGGTAAAGGAGGAGGTCCCCTAGAAGGAGTGGGTACCAAACTTGGGTACAGAGAACGTAGAGGACGTAACCGTCCACCTAGTAAATGGTGATCGTCAAGGACCCTTCGGGAAGACCCGAGATAGCTTCAGAACGATAACACTTGAAGACCCGTCACTCTTCGGTAAGTCCTACCCGAGACTGGTACGGAAACGAGACGACAGGAGTTTCGGAAAGGTTACTGACTCAAACCGAGAGACTCAAACCTCGTAGACCCTGACTAATTCCGTACCGTAGATCCTTAGAACATGTAAACTGCAAACAGAAGATCTTTTGGTAGTCGGACAGGTGTTGAGAAGCCTTGACGAATCCGAAACTCAGGGAGGAACTTCCGACCCATTAGGGTAAAGGGTGACCTGTCCTCCCCGACCCACTCCAGTAATACTGCTAAGTATACGTTGTACGACCCGACATCGAGGGTTTCCTCGAACTTTATAACTAAAATACGTACAGTACGATTTCCGACTTGTCAACATTAGGACGAAACATATAATGAAGAACTTCTAAATTTTGTTCTACCGAAACGGTGGTCGTATCGACTGTATAAAATTAATTAGAAACACTTTGTCGAACTGTACAAATTTACTCGAGTAGGTTTATCTTAGTCAATAGGAGGAGACTATATCTTATGTAACCTTACTTCGTACTAAATACTTCTTATCTTTAGAGCGGGAGTAAAAAAGAAAAAAAAGAACCCATACAGACAGTAGACGTACTACCCAATACTAAATATTCCAGATATTCTCACACAACATATCGTATAAAACGATACGGAACGTTATGCCTCTTTATCCATTGAGGGTCAGATACTACTACCCCACTATGTATGAATTACCTCTAACAGAAGAGGATTCAGGAGATTACCTATGACGAATTCTTACAAGATCTTTTCTAACTTTCGGTGTTTTGGTTACCATACGAAACGATGAGGAAACCTTTTCAATCCGTTAATTTCTGAATGCAGTAAACACCCTTTGTACTGACTACCAAGTTTACTTGAGTAATGTTCGATAAAGAAAACTCAAATATCTAACGTATAAAAAGAGAGTTTATGGTCAATTTTTCATTTTATCCGTCTTTTTAGTCATGGAGTCACTCATCAATACTTGTGACTTACTCTATTACACACATTCTTATGAACCTTACCTTTAGTCGGATTAATCTTGACCTCAATGAGGTAATTCTACAACCTCATATTTGACCTGGATTTTTTCTCAGTTTCAAAGGAAGGAGTTATTAAGGTCCTTTGTTCATTAAAAACAAAGGTGGTTCCCACTTCAATTTAGACACAACTTTCCTCTGTATGTCAAAAAGTACTATAGTCTTATCTAGTCTATAAACCAAAACTAGATGAAACAAAAACTCCGTTTTAATCACGAACGGGACTCCACCACAAAAAGAAAAAAAATTTTACATCAGCGATTCAGCACAAGTCGAGAAAACCCTGGGGTACCTGACATCAGACGGTCCAAGGAGACAGGTACCCTAAAGGGTCCGTCCTTATGACCTCACCCAACGGTAACTGAAGAGGTCCCCTAGAAGGACTACAGACTTGTTTGGACCCAGAGGACGTGACCGTCTGTCAAAGAAATAACGCCTCCCTTCGAGACAGGACTCCGTAAAAGGAAAAAAAAAAAATTCCACTTGAGAACTCCAATTGTCGTTATTCCTATCTTCGTTACGTTTTACTCCACACTTGATTGTCCTCCCAACGACTCTTGGTCGTTTCCCTCGTACCCTGTTAACAACAACCTACCCACACTCAAGACCTGCTTAAGGACTGTAGTATTAACTACTGAAAGGCGTAGTTAAAACGTTTCCCTTTTGAAAATAAATTTGGTAGTCCCTTACTCTCAGTATTTCAAGGTCCAGGGTAAACAAACAAATAAACAGTCAATTATGAAATTGGTAGGTTAAGAAGGTCGAGTACCAGGAAAGTAAGAAAGTAGTAAAATAGGAAAGTAAAAAATATGTCGTAAATGACTCAAGGGTAAAACATACTTTAATAACAAATTATAAAACATCTCCTCATTTCTGACAACTTGCATCGGGCATTTGATAGTAGCACTTGATATTGTCACCGATACTGCCGAAGTCTAACTACCTATTTCGAAGAAAGAATCAACACGAGTACATCTCTAAAGATAATACAAACGAAAGGTGGAGAATTGACATCCCTACTAGGGTTTCTACCATATGACTTGAACTCTTCCCGTCAAGTTATCAAAGTAGATCTTTTCTCCGGTAACCACCCGTGTGTCTCGTTGACAATTCTCAAGTCACAGTAGGATCACCTGGTTACATAACCCCTTACGGACGTAAAAGGTTTTTAGGAACTTCTTTTTTTGTTCGTTCTTTAACTTTTCAACTCTCTCTCTCCACTTTTCTTTCGTTTACACTTTAAAACCTTTGTTTCATTGTCGAAATTATGATGAAGGCCACCAAGGAGGACTCAACACCACATAGTTGATGGGAATTTCTTCCACACCATGTATGTAGTCCGAAGGGGTCATCGAGTCGACCACTTCTTGGACGGACGTTACGTCCTCTGGGACCAAGCTAAGGACCCAACCCTTCTAGACGACCTCTCCCTAATCCGATGGGTGGGGTCATAAGAACACGAAGGGAACACCGAGTCGACCATTTCTTAGACGGACGTTACACCTTCTGGACCCAAACTAGGAACCAACCCTTCTAGGGACCGTCTTTCCTTTCCGATGAGTGAGGTGTCTCTACTTTTCTTCCGTTTACACTTCAGAACCTTTGTCTCTTCGTCGGAGTTATGATGGAGTTCACCAAGGAGGACTCAACACTACATAGTTAATGGGAATTTCTTCTATACCATGTACATGTGTTACCTTATAGTGAGTCGACGATTTCTTTACTTTGTCCTAGTAAACATCTCTACATCTACCTGTGTCTCAGACAGTACGTCTCACTTCATTCAGTCTTTCTCTTTTTATAGTATATAATTACGTATATTTGTCTGTGCACCTGTACGCCACCCCCCCTTCCTTTCCATTCCACTTAGCCCTTTGACTCTAGCTGTACACATTTTATCTACCACCCTTGGACAACGTTTCGAGTTCTTCGAGTCGAACCACGAGACAATACTGGATCTACCCACCCTACTGACCTACCGACCCTCTAGGTTCTTCCTCCCCTATATACATACGTATGTCGACTATATGAAGTAACATACCGTCTTTGATTGTGTTTATGATATTTCGTCAACATACATAAGGTTAAAAATTTTTAGGAATGTTTTTCTTTTTGTTACCTAAGTACATTGGTCCGTCCTTTAGATTTTATCGATTCTTCTACATTTATCAGAAAGTAAGACATCTTCTATGTTTGGGACTCATTAAATTTTAAATCGGTTTACGGACACTTCCGAGATCTATTGTTTATTTTCCTGTAAACGAGACCCGAATTACGGGTACCTTTTTTACGGTGTGTGGATCGATCAGTCCCATCCCTACTCTCGAGAACCGACAGTGATAAAAAAAAGTATCACTCTAACATCTCAAGTCCCTTGTGAGTTCACTTTATTACAGTAAAAGGGGAAGTCCATTTTTTATCATCGAAGAGATCTGTAAAAGTTTCGATATTTATAATTAGTTTCTACTCTTTCTGTGTCTTGATTTTCTCACCATCTTTTAATTACCCACTTTTTCCAAAACATGTTAAATGTTCTAAACTCCCAGAATCTTTAGGTGTCAATTCAACATATCTCGATTTCTCCACACGTTGAGTTACGTTTCACAACCCCTTTTAATACGAGTGATTTTCTGTCCTGAAACACAAAAATTCCTTCCGTTACCTTTTATTATGAACCTAAATGAAAACAAGGTTCCAACTTGTTAAATTTGAAGTAATTGGTAAGGTCACACCATACTTCAAGTTGAGAAAAACAGATTCTTGGACACAGGTTGTAACCTTCTTAATAGACACTACTAGTCAGATTATTCTCTTCTACACACGTCAGTCCGGAATCTGTCAGAGTTCAGAATTACTTTCTTAATTGATTAATTATGTAAAAAGAACCTATTTAATATTTGCGATTAAAAATTTTACCATCAAGTCAAGTCAAGTCAAGTCAACGAGTCAGTACAGACTGACAAACACTGGAGTACTTAGCGTCATGTGGTCCGGAGGGACAGGTAGTGGTTGAGGACCTCAAGTGAGTCTGAGTGTAGGTAACTCAGTCACTACGGTGGGTCGGTAGAGTAGGAGACAGCAGGGGAAGAGGAGGACGCGGGTTAGGGAGGGTCGTAGTCTCAGAAAAGATTACTCAGTTGAGAAGTATCCTCCACCGGTTTCATGACCTCAAAGTCGAAATCGTAGTAAGGGAGGTTTCTTTAGGGTCCCGACTAGAGACAGTCTTACCTGACCAACCTAGAGGAACGTCAGGTTCCCTGAGAGTTCTCGGAAGAGGTTGTGGTGTCAAGTTTTTGTAGTTAAGAAGCCGTGAGTCGAAAGAAGTGTCAGGTTGAGAGTGTAGGTATGTACTAGTGACCTTTTTGGTATAGGAACTGATCTACCTTGAATCCGTGATGATTTGTTTACTGAACAAAAATTCTATAACTTACCAGTAATTGATCAATCATTGAACCCAATATTTGTTCAACAATCTTACTTTACTCGATAAAGTTTTTTACCAGACGGGTTAATTTACTTAGATAGATGTTTCGAAACGTAAATATCTACGTGGAACTATAGAATAAAGTCAGGTTGTTTAGTCACCGAGGTATCTTTTCGGTTTTAGAAACTAACCATTCTATATCAAAATCATCGACCAAAGGACAAACTAAAAAAATTTAGGGGGTTTGTCCAACCCCTACATATGTATGTCAAAATTAATCATAGAGGTAACGAAGTAGTTTTTTAAATGTTTGTTGTTTACGACCTTTCCCATACATCTCTTCCCCTGGGAGAATGTGACAACAGTCCTTACATTTAGCCATGTCTGTGATACCTCTTGTATTACCTCTACGGAGTTTTTTGATCTTTATGTCCATATTATACTGGTCGTCTGAGTGAGAACCCACATATAGTCCTTCTTTGGTATTAAGTTTTATTATGTACACGGAGCCACACGTGACGTCGTGATAAACGTTATCAGTCTCGTACCTTTATTGGAGTTACGGGTAGTTGTCTTCTTACCTATTCCCTCTATACCATGCATATATGTTACCTTATAAGTCAAGTCAAGTCAAGTCAAGTCAGTGAGTCAGCACAGGTTGAGAAACGTTAGGGTACTTAGCGTCATGTGGTCCGGAGGGACAGGTAGTGGTTGAGGGTCTCAAGTGGGTTTGAGTACACGTAACTCAGACACTACGGTAGATCGGTAGAGTAGGAGCCAGCAGGGGAAGAGGAGGACGGGGTTTAGGGAGGGTCGTAGTCCTAGAAAAGGTTACTCAGTTGAGAAAAGTAGTCCACCGGATTTATAACCTCAAAGTCGAAGTCGTAGTCAGGAAGGTTACTTGTGGGTCCTGACTAGAGGAAATCCTACTTGACCAACCTAGAGGAACGTCGGGTTCCCTGAGAGTTCTCAGAAAAGGTTGTGGTGTTAAGTTTTCTTAGTTAAGAAGTCGTGAGTCGAAATATCAGGTTGAAAGTGTAGGTACGTACTGGTGATCTTTTTGGTATCGGAAGTGATCTACCTGGAAACAACCGTTTCATTACAGAGACGAAAAATTATACGATAGATCCAACCTTATAATGAGTCAGTATTTTTCCTTACTTTAACCCGGTAAACATCTCTGTATTCATCTGGATCTCTGACAGTATGTCTCACTTATTTAGTATTTCTTTTTTTGTTTATAGTATATTGTACCGAATATACACCTTAGATCTCATTTCTAAGTCGATTTGAATAAACGTTTCGTCTTTATTTTTGTATCTACATCTCTTGTTTGAGTATGTATTGTTCCCCCTTTCCTTCCCACCCGACTTAACACTCCAACCTCGACTATATATACGGGATCAAACATATGTCATCGATTGATTACTCTTGGATGACGTATCTTGTCCCTTAAAATGAGTCACGAGACACTACTGGATTTACCCTTCCTTTAGATTTTTTCTCTCCTATATACACATATATATTGACTAAGTGAAACAACATGTCGTCTTTGATTGTGTTGTAACATTTCGTTGATATGAGGTTATTTTAAAATTTTCTTTCTTTTTTTTCTTTTTCTGAAGTGACGAATAAAGTAGTGGTATCACGGATCTTTCTGGTCTTATTTAGATTTCCGAAACCACCAATAAAAGATTAGGTTTTTTGCCTTCACGAAGATAACGTCTCTCAAGTTGGAAATTTTACGAGTAATATTATTGTCTCTTTTCCTCCTCCTTCACGTGACAGTCGAGGACCCTTTGCTACCACTCAGTACGATAGTGCTCAGACCGGAGATGTCAGTGCACTGGACCTCACAATTAGGAATAGTCAGAATAGACATTTCACCCCATCGTAACGAATGGAAAGTCCCAACACCACTCCTTTTTATTCCAATACTTCTACTTTAAATATCACGTACCGAGTATCATCCATGAGGCGTTCATAGGTACACCTATCTTGGGACTCTCAACAACTTCAGTTGTAGGAACAGGTGCAACGACAATGAACCCTGGAGGGTCGTACGACAAATTCGGACCTACGACTAAAAGAGTTAAATCACTACACACATGACAATATCAAGAAACAAAGATAAAGAGAAAATTACTAACATATAACTTTAATTCAAATTTTTGATAGATAATGGATAACTTTAACAAATAAACACACATTACTCACCAAAGAAAACAATTGTTTAGGAAACTTGGACTTTGTTTTCATTTTAAAAACTCGTTTGTTCATGTACATTGGGTCCTATGTCTATCATTTCGTCTCCCTAATTTGTTTGTTTAAGACCTATACCTTAGCCTCTTAAGTCTAGGTTAGGAATGGTGTATTATCTAAAAACTAAGACATATTCGACAAGTAGAAAGGTTTCGAAACGAAAGGAGTAGACCTTAAAACTCTATTTTACCACAGCGGGTGTATCCTAAAAATATTCCTCATTTCATTTACTCCAGTAGATACATTTTCTGAAACGCACAACAGACCTTGGATTCTTCGAACTACTTACAAGTAAGAAAGGGAGGAGGTGGTAGGAGAGGAAGAAATAGAGGAATTCAAAATTTATAAGACTTTCTTTGTAAATTGTTATAAAAACATGAAGATTTTCACCCTGAAAACACGAATATTAACTACCGTACAGGATCCAGTAAACCTTCTTAAATAAAGAAAAACTACATATTTAACAATTATCATAAAGGATTCTAACTACGGAGTGTTTTACTCTATCTTAAACCTTAATAATAATAATGACGATTAGGCTGGTATACTTCATACGTTCCTTTATATTCTTCGAAGTCAATTTATGGTAATACATCGTAGTTAAAATGAACTTCTAAATCCACCATTTTTGACTTATCAGTTGACCTTTTAAATTTACAATAAAAAGATAAATCTGTTCGTACCTGTCTAAGTTCTTTTCAGTTCTAAATGCACTTGAAAATTCTCTTCTTACACCGTACCGGATCTGTGAAGTCGAACTTTAAGATCTAAACACAACATCAACAAGTGGTACGAGTCGACAAACCTCATTCCACTACCTTCAAACTCTTCGTGTCACACTCCGTCACCGTTCTTTTGGTTTCCTCCAGGGACGGGAGTACCTCGAATCTCAGATTACCCTCTTTCTGTACTTTTGTTTATTGTCTACGTCCCGTAAAATCATCGATACTATCTTAACGATACTCCTCGTAAATCCGTGTTTCCTCTTTCACCGGGTCAAGACAAGTTTTGAATTCCCATGTCAACTCTTCTGAAGAATCTCTTTCACTGGAACTTCATATATAAAAAACAGAAAATAAAATAATTGCATAAAATTAACTTCCGATTAACGGAATGTTATAACACCATAAAAAACGGTATGTAACTGTACTTAGTCGGTACCCACATGTACACAGGGGGGTAGGGTTTGACGGGAGGGTGGAGGGAGGGGTAGGGTAGGAAGACCCAACAGGGTCGTGTCATCGAAACTCACGGGACAAAGTACATAACTTGAACCTGACCAGTAGATAAAGTGTGTACCATTATATGTACGAAGTAACGATAAGAGAGTTTAGTAGGGTGGGAACCGAAGAGGGTGTTTCAGGTTTTCAGACAAGTATAGACACAGAGAAATCGACAGAATGTGTATCCCAGTGACAATGGTAGAAAGATTTAAGGTACATAGACACAATTATATGACATAACCACGAAAAGAAAGACTGAATGAAGTGAGACATATTGTCCGAGGTCTTTAAACACAATGTTTATGTTTCGATAATTTTTCTCGTGTAAACCCAGTCAAGTATACTCCACCTACTTTAACTTCATATAAGAACTTACTCCCATACATCAAACCTCTTTACTGTCCCGTGTGAGTTATTCTGAACATCAAAAATTAAGAAAAAGAACCCACGACTCTTCGAGACTTTTTATAACCCCTTCTAAGAGTGACGACCTGAAAGTCTCCTTGATCTTGTATGTAAATAACCCTAGAGGAGACTGTTCCTGGGGGTTCTTAGAACACCTACCGGGACGAAGTCGTCCTGTTTAGACCCAGTAAACCCCCGTATGACTGGGAATAAATTGGGTCCGATTTTTGAAAAACTGAAGAAGATCTGAAGGCTTAGATACGATGTTTGTCTAGAGCGAAGAGTCTAAAACGATTATTTTATATTCAGGTTCGTTGTAGGAGAAGAACCTAGGATTTCGTAAAGAAAGGTTCTAGGAAAACCGGGTTTTCATGACCACCCGAAAAATAAGACACTTTACAACGGTAAACTTACCTTGACATATAAGAAAGCATCTCGAAGGACCCAACTTTAAGTGTGGAAGTCAAAGAACAGGATTTCTTTTTCTGTATATAAGAAATCCTTTTTAACATGTCGGAATGGTAGGAATGGGAAACGTGGAAGATTAATAGGGGTCTTGTCGACCGAATTACATTGTCATTAAGTGTCAGGAGTCGACCTACCGACGTCTCTTAAGAAGAAATAAGTATCAAGTCGTTCACGGTCGTCACAATAACTTCGTCATTAACTTAAACCACTTGGGAGACGCCAGTTCTGTCGTATTGTGACGGACTTTCTTGGTACACCACACCAATTCTACTTATCTGAAGGTTGTTTTTACTTAGAAGTTTGATTCGAGTTCTCGTGTGTCGGTTTTCCTGTATGACAAAACTACTAGACTGAATACTATAACTCGTAAAAACCTCGTTTTGGACAAGTCTTCGTACTGTTGCACATAGATGTTCATTTTGTGACCCTCTCTTTAGATTATGACAGGTCTTTAGAGGACGTTTTCGAAATAGTTATTAGAGTAGTTCGTGTCTATCCGCACACTGTTTGTATAAAGGATCGCATTTCCACAGGAACGACGTAACAACTTAACTTAGGAGTTCACTGTTTTCTTTTCTTTTTAGGAGGTAATTAAAAGTTACTTCATACGGAACAGTGATTTGTCGTTAATTCACTAAAGTTTTCAAAGTGTAAGTGTCTTACTAGAGTTGTTCGAGTTCTGAAACGTTACGACAAAGATTTTCTCTTGTAAATATCAAACCCTTTTGTCGTGTTTTTACTTTTGACAACCTTAACAAAACCAACGACTTTTATATGAACCGGAGTCACAGACGCCGTGACATCTTTCCTTTCTTGAAACCGAGACTCGAGTCCGTCTGAGACTCAAACTTAGGGTCGGGGAAGTAAGTGACACAGGAATTATCCAGTAATTGAAAGAAACTTAGAGAACCAGAAAAGGACTCCAGTCATTACAGACGGAGACTTGTACTGTACGTACTAATTCCCCACCACGAACTGAGATGACCTCTTAAAATAAAATCGTCGACAGTAAACGACCGGATGACACACGGACCGTACTAGTTTACGAATTCTTGTGTATAATTCAATGTTGTTATGCACAAATCATGGATCCTACCGGTAAAGTAGGTTGAAACGGACCCTGACAGAACTAAAATGTTGACTTTAAGGACTCAGGGTCCCTGGTATAGTCAAGTCCTGTTGAATCCCACTAACCGATGAGAGAGTTATAATACTAAAGTAGAATGTCCATACCTGTGGTTCTGTGTCTCCCACACAGGTTTAACGGGTTATAGGGTTTCGACCCTTTCTTGTCTGGACTAAACGTTTGGGTTCGAACTTATTGAGGGTTTGGACATGAGAAGGACGTCAGAATTTGAGACGAGACATTTATAACGAAAATTGATCCTGCAAGATCTCAATTATTTATAAACACCTAGTCTAGTGTAAAAAAAGCGTTCATAGACTTAAGCACTAAAGTCCTTACGTACATACACACAAACATCTACTATCTCTCACCTTCTGGAGATTCACTTTCTATTTCTTTTGATATCTCTGTCACTGTGACTTTTACTCTCAAATTCTCGGATCGTAGATAAAGCTTCTCGTAAAATAGAAAGCAGTTACGTCTCAAGTGACTACGTAAGTATATAGGTAGGTAGGTGCGTAAGTTACTCACTCCGAGACACGGTCCGACACAACGTCCGTACGAAGTAGTATAGGTCGAGAAACGCTAGGAAATCTGACATCGAGGGGTCCGAGGAGACAGGCACCCTAAAGGGTCCGTTCTTATGACCTCACCCAACGGTAAAAGAGGAGGTCCCTTAGAAGGTCTGGGTCCCTAACTTGGATGTAGAGGACACAGAGGACGTACCGTCCGTCTAAGAAATGGACAACTCAGTAGTCTCTTTCGGGTTCATGAAGAAATGTTTCTTCTGATTTTACAACCGGAGTTCTACGAGTAACATTACCCTAAAAATTTCTTAATCAACATTTACTACGTTCTCGATCCTACTATCTCCGTTCGGGATGTACAAACTCGGGGACGTAAATATAGTAGTGGACGGAGGTATAACGAGGTCGGTGGACCTATAAAAAAATTACTTCGAGGTTCGAATAAGGTCTACGACCGAAAAAAAAAAAAAAAAATTTAGGATTCGACAATAGAGTCGGACCTTCTAAGAGAGAGGATTAGAACCACTAAGTCTACATTCTACTTTATGATGTAGAAGTCTTTTTTTGTGGAAATGATGGAGGTCGATTTAATGGGTTGGTCTTTGATAATCCAGTGGAATCAAATTATTAGAAGAATCCGAAATAGAGGAAACTGAAAAACAAATGATGAAATACGAACGACCCCGTATGTCACTCAGTAACGGTCCCTCTTTTCATTGTAAATAAAATAACAAACAAAATAAGTACTGACATAAGAGTCCTGAATTTTGATACGATCCGTGTGTTTACGTCAGTTATTCATAAAAAACTTTCTTGTTTTCCTTACTTAACTATTTGCAAAACCTACGACCTTCCCCGTCGGTCATGTCCTACTTACCCGTCTCCACACTTTCCTTTAACACGAACTTCCCTATACACTTAAGTCTGAACGATAAAATAAAAGGATAACAACGACAAGAGTAATATAATGTCCATCACATTCAACCTAAAGGGACCACCGAGTCGTCACTTCTTGGACGGACAGTTACGTTCTTTGTCTCCTTTAAACCAAGTTAGGGACCCAGTCCTTCTAGAGGACCTTTTCCTTTACCGTTGGGTGAAGTCATAAGAACGGACCCTTTAGCGTACCTGTCTCCTCGGACCACCCGATGTCGAGTACCCTACCGCTTTCTCAACCTGTACTGAATCGTTGATTTAATGTTGTTGTTTTTACAGGATTCAAATTTTTTTCCAAGTTTTTTTTTAGTGTTTTTTCCCCTTTTATACTGAGATTAAACTGTATTAACGATTATAAAACAACGAGTAAAAGACAAAAAAGTTAAGTACCTTTGAATTTTTGTTTAGGGAGAAAAGTTTTAAAATATACAAAATACCCCCATTTATAAAAGACTGTAAAAGTAAAATTTATAACGAAACAAGAAGTAGTATTACCGACAGTAGATTAGTCTGTACATGAAAACCTGGAGTCTCAGAAGGATAAAACGAGAATGTTCGTTGTAACCTAACTTATCAAAACGTCTATTAGAAACGTCCTTAGGTGTTCTATCGTCTTCCTGCAACTACTCGAGATCCAGGTGGACGATGACTATTCAGCGAAGTCAGTACAGGCTAAGACACACTGGGATATCTGCCGTCGGGTGGTTCGAGGGGGTAGGGACCCTAAGAGGTCCGTTCTTGTGACCTCACCCAACGGTAAAGGAAGAGGTTACGTACTTTCACTTTTCACTTTCACTGTAGTGAGTCAGCACAGGCTGAGAATCGCTGAGGTACCTGACGTCGGATGGTCCGAGGAGGTAGGTACCCTAAAAGGTCCGTTCTCATGCCCTCACCCCACGGTAACGGAAGAGTGGTCAAGGAAAATTTATAAATAAAATTTTTAAAATCTGCAAGGGAGTTAACATTATACCCCTTCTCATAGATGTAACATCCTAATAATACGTTTAGTTTGTTATGTTACTACAACTTCACGAGTCATGTTTCATTCATACTTTAGTTTCAGTCGTAGGGAACTATTAGAGGAGACTTATTTGAGGATCTTTATCTTGACCGAAAGGTTAGATAGAAATTTCTTTTTTTATAAATAAATAAATACCAACACGATCCAGAAACGACGACGTGTACCCGAAAGAGATCAACGTCTCTCGTTCCCGAAGCGAAGTAACGTCATGTGTTCGAAGAGTAACACCACCGAAGAGAACAACGTGTCGTGTTCGAGATCTGTACGCCCGAAGTCATCAACGTCGTGCGTCCGAGTCGTCAGTACCCCGTGTCCGAATCAACAAGGCACCGTACACCTTAGAAGGGCCTGGTCCCTAGTTTGGGTACAGGGGACGTAACCGTTCGTCTAAGAATAGGTCACATAGTGGTCCCTTCAGGAAAGATCAGATAAAATTTTCCGTTTATCTTCGATCGATTTCAATACCCACTCTTCTTCCGAACGTCGTACCCCTTCACTTCAATCCTTAATTCCTTTGAAATTTTTTTTTTAAGACTTTCTTGGTCTCTTGATCATGTAGTTGGTCTTTGAAATTTTGTGTCTCAATATAATTGAGATCGGGAGTACGACGGGTCTACTCTCGGGACGAGTGTTGACACAAGACGTAGTGGTGACCTGAGACTCATTTCCGTCCGACTAGTTCCATTAGGACCGTCGTCCTCAGGGTCACGAGTATCATCGTAATCACATAATCGGTTCTGTGTCCTCGTTGGATTCACGGGTAGTGGTCTACTTACCTATTTCTTCTACTCCATATATATGTGTATGTGTGTTTGTTAGATACATATATATGTGTATGTGTACGTGTTTTATCTTATAATGAGTAGGGATTTTTCCTTACTTTAAGACGGTAAACATTGTTACACCTACCTGGATCTCCCATAATACGATTCACTTTATCTGTCTCTTTCTACTCTTTCTGTGTATGATATACAATAGTGTATATACCTTCGACTTTTTGTTTTACTTACTTATATTATATTGTGTTCTCTTTCTGAGTGTCTATGTCTCTCGTTTGATCACCAGTGGTTTCCCCTCTCCCTTCCACCCTCCCTGTTCTATCCCCATTCCCTAATCCTCCGGGTTTGATGATACCTATTTTATTTGTTCTATTTTCCTATGTAACATATCGTGTCCCCTACATCGGTTATAAAGTATTGTCGACATTTACCTCATATTTGATATTTTTATATCTTAGTGATAAACATGTGGATTTTGATCATATTACAACATTTAGTCGACATGAAGATTAAATTTTTTCTTCTATGAGAACCGTTAAATTCAACCGATTACCTCTCTTACCCCCCAGATGAAATTGATCTATTCCTTCTGTCATTCCACTCAAAACAAACCAGGTTGGTGTTCAAGTTAAAAATTAAATACCTTCATAGAGCTTCCGACAGGTCTTTTTTTATAGTCCCAAGATCTATGACCTAACTCATTTTTCTCACCTCTGATAGATTCCGGAACCGTTATCTCTAGTGGTTTAATTGTTACCAGAAGACAAAAGGAAGACTAGTCTTTAAAATTCAAGTAGATTTTCATAGGTGAAACGAGAGTTATCTACGAGTGAACAATAGACTAAATTAACCATTTAAAATTAAATTGAATATGAGAGTTATTTATTGAGTCTTAGTGTTTTGATATCGTCTCAGTGTGAAACTATTCTATTAAAAATAAATCATTACAGGTTGTCCATCGCTTTCATTTTTTCTTATAAAATTTTTTACATATTAAATATAAATATATTTATGAAATTTCCTCTTTTCGACTTGTGTATCCCACTGTTATCTTCTTACATATGTAAATTCAAACGTCAGATAGAATATCGGACTGTTCAATCTATTTGTATACATCTACGTATATAGAACAAGTACTCAAACGGATTGATTCTGGGTTCCTATTCAAACCCCGTAGACATGTTATTAAGACTTGGTGGTACCTCAAACACCATAGAGCGATGACGTCAGTACAGCTAAAACAAAAAGAAAAAGTTTTAAGGTGATGGTCGTATAAACTTTCAATAGTTTTCAACATTAGTCCACGAAACCCGGAGTCAAATAAGTAACCAGTCCATTCTCCTGGGGACGACTACACAAGACGAAGAAGACTTAATTTTTTAATCACTAGGGGTCCTTGGAGGTCTGTGTATGTTTACAGACTCCCGACTCTCTCCGACCAGTAGAGACATATTCCCCATTAAAAGACAAATCGAAGAAAGAAAACCTTTCCTCAGTTGAACAGACTTTACCTCGGTCAAATACTGTGGTCACGTGAATTAATTATTCGAAGGTAAAAGCATCTATATCGAACAAAGGGTACATGTGTCTTTTGTCTAAAGTTCAACCTCTTGATATACAAAGTAGTCTAGAGTCTTAAATTTCAACTCTCAACTCAGTGACTTTTTCTCACGAGGTGTCTCTTGGGAATCCAGTTAGGAGTTAGATACCACTTTATAAATATACTGTTATGAGAGTCATATTGGAACCTGAAGTGGTACAGTAAGTGATGTCACTGGAAAAGAACTCTAAAGTGTGTACACATTGTTTTATTCGTGTTACACTATGACAAATGTGTCTACACATAGACTAAAGACTTTAAATATCTTCAAAAGTGTACATCATTTACACATCATTTACACTCATCATTTGTACATTTTCTTTTTCAGTAGGGATTCATGAGAGGACTCGAATGGAACTAAGGTCCAAATGTCAATTAGTATAGGAAGTACTTCTTTTTTTCTGTCTATATTGACTGGAGCATACTGGTGTCTTTTATGTACTCTGAGTCTCCTCCTATTATTAAGAAGTATTAAAAGGAATATAAGTAAACTACCACCCACCGACGTCAAACGGAGACATCCACTCGAAGAGTTCCCTGTACAATGTAGAAGGGAAACGACCACAAACCGAAATTCAGAATCTCCTTTCTGCTCAACGACACTCCTGTCAACAACACTGTCCACGTCCAGGGCTACTGGTAGTGACCGAAGAACTCCTAGACGGGACCCCTCGTGACCTTGAGGTGGACCTACCAAAACCACAACACCCCTCACGTCGTAGCCGGTAGTGATGTCTAGGGTGTCTTGGACCCGAACATCCACACGTTCGAGCACGTCAAGAGTTTGACGTCCACCTACCGAAACTCACTGAACTACGATGCCTCTGTGAAAAAAGGAAAGATTCTTTCTTCTTTTGTTCACTACGTACTTTACCAGTAGAAAGGAGACTCCCTGGGTAGATCCGTATACCTTATTGAACGATCAACGGCTGGGTTATAGACAACGAGAAAGAAGAAACGATTGTCTTACAATTAAAACAAGATTGTCACACGAGGTGATGTTCATAACGAAGGGGGTCTTATAGACCCTCGAACACTGTTTCAAGACCCGGTACTATGTATTTGGTTCTCTAAGACCCTTTAAGAAACGGGAAGTCTATCATGTTAAGAATTGACGAAGGACATAAGCAGACGTAAGGATGGATCTTACACCTATGGTACGGATTAACAGACATTAGTAGAAAACTGCTTCACTGTATTCGTACTCCCACTTTCGTATACGTACTATTTCTTTCAAAGAAAAAGTTCGGTAGTATTCTTTTGATCGTAATCAAAAGTAGGTTATGTAAGAAATCCACAATATTTCTCTTTACCTTATTTATACCGTAGTGACCTTCGGATAATTACAAAGTTTAAAAAAGTCTGTAATAGAGTGAATTGAAATAATCGTTGTAAGTGAGTATGTTCCTCGTTAATAAGTACATTTCTCGTTAACAGGTTCAAAATATCTACTCATTTACCTCAGAGTCTTCCGACTTCACTGTTGATCATTGACTTAAACAGACTGTGTTTCGAGTAAAAAAGACGACTATAATGTAACACTGGAGTCCTTTCAGATTCTGTCACCCTAAATTCCAATAAAAGGTACTTCCGTACCATTCATCCCTTAAATAGGTTGTAAGGTAATCATAAATGACTACTTCTTGGGGTTATGACTACTACGTCATTCTGTGACTAATATGCAATTAAAGGGTAGATCTAAAGAAACGGATTAAACAGTGTTAAGAGGTGACGAAAAGTGGAAAAATCCGTGTCAGGTATCTAACACCTCACTACTCTGAACCTTAAGAGATTTTAGTCATTGAGATTTCGAAATTCTCATGTACTTTTATGTGATTTGTGTGTAACGATTTTGTGTGTAACAACCCAGAATTTGGGTCCCAAAAATAAGTCATCTAGACTACACCTAGGAGTATTAAACTTTAAGATTTTTCAAGAATCTACTACGACGACCAGACCCCTGGTATGTATGTCTCGTGACAAAGTATAAATTCTTAGAAAGTCGCTGTTCCTTCATTACTAATGACCCGATCGTAAAGGGATCTAAGACTCGTGTAAAGATCTGAAGATTACTTTATATATGTATATGATATTTATTTATAGAATTTATATTATAGAGGATTATAATTTGAACCATATTCTAATATAAAAGACATTCTTTTTTTATATTTAAGACCTTTTTAATTGACATCTTTTTCGTTTTACAATTTCGGTACCGTACCTTTTCGGAATACATTATTTCATGATATAAGAACTGTCATGAATTTCCGAGAACGAAAAAGAAACAACTATAAATTATGAGTCACATATAAAAACGGTTATATTTGGTTTTCCGTGTTCCAGACGTTGTAAACACACACACACTCTCATTCTCTCTCTCTCTCTCTCTACTTCCCTGTCTTTGTCTCCTTCCACAAAGATCCACAAGAAAGATTTGACCATCTTCTTCGTGTTTCAATCTTACCTAGAATTTTTCAGTCTCTCAATTCATCGGTATATTGTTACATTGGTGATCTCTGAGAATAAAATGGTTATTGTCTTTATTACCAATTATAGTTCATTACTATACATATAATTATGTCATTAGATACGAAGGGTCCACCGCGATCACCATTTCTTAGGCGGACGTTACGTCCTCTACATTCTCGGGGTCCCAAGTTAGGGACCCATCCCTTCTAAGGGATCTCCTCCTTTATCGTTGGGTAAGGTCATAAGAATCTCTTAGGGTACCTGTCTCCTTGGGTCACCCGTTGTCAGGTACCCAGTGTTTCTCAGTCTGAGTCGACTCGTAGACTCGTGGTTCCGTTGTTAGATGCGGGTCGTGAAACGTTTAAGTACCTTAAATTAGAAGTACTGTTGAGACTCATTCCTTGACATCGATGACAATTACAGAGACAATACATTCCCTTCCTTGACTCCGAATTTCCAATTCTTTTAGTGGGTTCAGGGTGTCGATCGAGTATACTCTTCGGTCCTAAATTTCAGTCCGACAGACCGAGGTCTCAACGCGAGAATTCGTACTCTACTATAACGGAGTCAACTCTCTATACATTTAGAAAGTAACGATCCCTGACGAAATAAAACCGAAATCCAAACATGTTCCCAGGTAGTTGATCAAACTAAACTCATAACGTAAATAGACTAGAACCCAAGACGATTGTTCCTGACACTACAGTAGTTCTTGGTTAGTCTCGAAGACTTGACGTACGGAAGACGAGTCGTAATTGTGTGACTCAACTATGGTAAGGTCGTTTTTTCCTTTTGTTACACGATAAAATAAACCGTGTATAGTGGAGAAGGACCTTTTACATGACCACCGTGATCCGAAAAACTTTCTGACTTTTATTAAGGGTCTGTGGGTAAGTAAATAAGTAGGTATCAACAAATAGTTCGTGTGTCATGCAAGGTCCATCCTACACCTCCTGTCTCCCTAAACCTTCCGTCTACACCAGGGATGAGACAACGAGGAAAGTCTGATTTGGATTTCCCACTTCTGTTGACCCGAGTCTTTACTGGAAAGATTTTAGTTCGTACGAACTAGTAACTCATTGACACAAAAAGGTCCTACTTTACTCTAAACGGTCTGAAAAGAGTTGACCCCTGTCATAACCTCAACAGGTTGGAGAGGGAGAAAAAAAGAAAAAAAAAAAAAAACAACCGTGGTGCACCGTACATCTAGAATCAAGGGACTGGACCCTGACTTAGGCACGGGGGACATTACCTTCGTACCTCAGAATTGGTGTACCTCAGAATTGGTGTCCTGGTGACTGGAGAGGGAGAAATGGACGACACTCAACGAATCCTATAAAGTTATGTAATTTCTCTCTTTTTTTTTTTTCCATTTGAGGAGATCGGAGATGACCTTTACTGACGTCTCAGTTGATTGTAGTGTCTCTGAACGATTCCGTGTCCCGGGTTACTCGTTCCGGTGGAGGAGACAGTGCCCTCCGAAGGGGGTCCGAACATGGAACAGACAACCGACGGACACGAGAACCAGTGTCCCGGCGTGGTACGTCTCGGCCCAGACGAAGTGGTAAAGTGTCACTCCTAAGGACAACCACTGAGCCCACCTTTTTGGGTACGGTGTCGAGAACCTTGTACGTGAGGTGAGACACCAGACAAGTTACGTCAACTATGACCTCAGGCTCTGACGTTGAGGATCTCACCGAAGACCGGACATCCGATACCCTAAAACCTTATTTCTGTCGTGATGACTCACTTTGTACCCCTACCGTCTCACCAGGAAAGTTGGTAATAATCTTTTTCGTAGAGTAGGTTAGTCCATGGACGAGTTGAGTCCCCGAAAGTCCCCTGTCTGGACCTTGAGACATAAATATTCGGGGTTTATCCATCGTGTTACGGATCGTATGTCAACTGGAAATTCTTTAGAAACATCTTACTGACAGGTTAGACAAGTACTCTTGAAATCCTCTTAGACAGAAACTCTTCGAATCATCAAAATTCTTATATCGTGGCATATCGTAGTTGTTGGTAAGGTATTTGACATCTCTTTAGTGTACTAAAGTTGTACACTAAAAACAGATCTTTCTACTAGTCAATTTTTAACATTAACCTACTCTTTCATCTTGGTTGGTTGAGTTTTATCACTACCTTCATTTTGAGACGGAATCCCTTCACGTTGGCCAACAGACCCAACACCCTATGTCAGTGAAAGTCTGTCCAGTCAGAGTTATGAATTATACGACCCGTGTAGAGGAGGGAATGTACCGTTAAAAGGATAGACATTCCGTATCGACTATTAAGGAGTGAAGTCTTTCTGACATTTCAAGACACAGGACGGTCACATTTATTAGACCGACTAATTACCGAAAATTTTATAAGAGATGACCTAGAACTTAAAAACGAAAAGATTTTTTTTTTTTTTTTTCCAGTAAAGGAAATTCTCGGTTTTGTTTTCCTTTTCGTTTGTTTCTGGGATTTCACAGTAAACTAGGAAGGACGTCGTGGATCTTTCCACCGTAAAGAGACACTGTGAACAGGTCCCTACCGTAAGAAATCCCCTCTATCAGAACTCTCACGTATCCATCAACTGTCTTAGATCTTTTCTTTCTCGATAGTGGTCCGGGAAACGTTTACTGGATTTTCAGTAAGGGGAACTTAACTATCGGAAGGGATAACCGAGTATACCATTTTTTTTTTTTTTTTAGAAGGACGTTACACCCTTTGGACCCAAGTTAGGGACCCAGCCCTTTTAGGGGACCCCTTCCCTTATCGATTGGCGAGGGTATCAGAACCGACCTCTTAAGGTACCTGTCTCCTCGGACCTCTCGATATCAGGTACCCCGACGTTTCTCAACCTGTACTGACTCACTGAGTGTATTTAACTGAGAACGGTATTTATATCTTCGATGTAGTTAACACACAAAACGTATTTCAACGATTTTGTATGGAAACGTTACAATTATTCCCAGTTCACTCTGTCTGATTTTATATTTATCATCAGTACATTATTCTAAAGTTTTTAGTGAGGATACTGAGTTTTCTTGGTGACTTGTACTGAGAAGAAGTCCTCTCCGACACACGTATGAAGGTATTGAACCGACCCTAAGAGTGTGCACGATACAGATTAGAGGCACCCGGTCGACCTGAGGTGCTTACTTACCGGTCTTTGACTTCGACCAAAGAGTGACGTTTAGGGTTTCTCGTGTGCAGGAAGGACGGACGTACAGGAGGGCACGACCCTGATAATTTAAGTCGATACAACTCAAAGAGTGGACCTTCCCAGACCTCCGGGGGATTACAGGGGCAGAGAAACCACAGTGTCTAGGTGAAAAGTGTCGTGAGGGGACCGTGAAATTGAAAAGACCCTCGACCCGTCAGCCCGACCCCGTCATCGTTCAGGAGAAGTGTCGCCCCGTGTGTCGGTTGGACAGGTAGAACCGTCCGCGTGACCATAAACGTTGAACCGACCTTCCAGAGGGGTGAGACCATCTACTGAGGTAGCTTGTGTGTCAACAGAGGAAGATGGCGATCTTAGTACCCCTTCTTCTCGTCTCTCCCTTCCCCGAAGGGACCACCGAGTCTGTCATTTTGTGGACGGACGTTACGTCCTCTAGACTCAAGCTAGGGACCCAGCCCTTCCAGGGGACCTCTTCCTTTACCGATGGGGTGAGGTCATGATAACGGACCCTTTAGGGTACCTGTCTCCTCGAACCGAACGATGTCACTAATAATTACCCCACCACTTCTCAGAACCCCTTCTTCTCGTCTCTCCCTTCCCCTCTCTTTTGTTTTGTTTTGTTTTGTCCTACGTGACCTCTTCGATATCTTCTACGTGTCGTGTACAAGGTTTGGGGTTAAGTAAGAAAGAGATCAACTTCCGTAGACCAACGACTAGACAGTGGTCATCTCTCTACAGGAGTACCTCGAAGGGTCTCCTTCTTCTTCTCTGTGAGTTCTGGTGGGTCAGGACGGTGAGTACAATGTCTACTTCCTTCTCCCCGGTCTGTGAGGGTTCCAGTGTGTCGAAAACGAGGGTTACTTTTCCAGCAAAACGTTCTTGGAGGAATCTAAGAGGATAAGGTCCTCGAGTCTTAAATTTTCTTTTTGTCTCGAGAAGTCAGAGGTTTGACCCGTTTGACCCTTCCCGAAGTCTAAGAAACCGTAGGGTCACGTTATTTAGTAGCGATCAAATCTTTTCTTCGAATTTCTGATAGGGTTCGGGGGAGTAGGTCCCTCCACCCCTGTCGGAGGTTGATTTACCATGTGGTCCACCCTTTGACTAACCAACTCAAAGTGGTCGAACTAAAATGAGTGTTGAGTATGTCCCCAAGGTATCCAGGGTCCTCTCATCCCCGACGAAACCGAGTTTACCCTGTTAATGTCCACACTTTTGTTTGGACTTACCTATGTCAACCCCCTTGAGACTCGGACACTCATTCGGGTTCAAAGGTAGTGGGGGGTTCGCAGGGGACCTTTGCACCTATCCTTTACTGAAGTGACCGGGAATTGAGACGAGACGAGGGTCAGATAAACCTAAGAAGAGATCCCTCCGTTCACTGGTTGCGAAGAGTGCAGGTGCCCTCCCGTCCAAAGGAAGGTCGAAGACCGAGAGGAGGTTTGGGGTGCGCTGGGGTCTGGTAGGGACCGTGTCCGCGAGGTATTTTTAGTTGATCCCGTAGTGATACTCATAAACGCGTGGTGGGAGACCCTTGTTTCCCTTCTCCTCTCCTTTCTCCCCTGTCGAGGCGATAGCTCTCTGTCCTCTAGTCCACCGCCCCACCCCGTCCAAATGGGTACGTCTACGGTCAGACCCGCGACCCCAGGCGAGACGCCAGCGTCTTCTCCGGCGCCGAGAGAAGCGTACCGTCGTCGTGGCTTGTCGAGAGCGGCGCGACGGCTCGCGTGTGCTCCGTCGTCCTCGTCAGCAGGTCGTGGCGAGAGTGGGGTCCCCGCGTCCAGCCTCCGAAACCCCCCGTGCACCGGCCCGTGCTCCTCCCCGTTGCGAGTCGGCGTCGCTGGACTCCCGCCCTTTGTGGTCTTCCTCTTTGAAGAGTAGTCCCTACGACCTTTCGGCTCACTCGGTCTCTAGCTTGTCCCCGAAACGAGTCTTTCATTGGTCTCCGTGGACCACTCACGCGGTGAGTGGACAGGGTCCTCTACCTCCTCGTCCTTTCGGTCCGTCTCCGTGACGAACCCGTCTGGCTCTGAGCCCGAGACGCGTGGCACGTACAAGTCCGAAAGGGGACAGCGAGAGTATCCGGAAAAGGTCCAGCCTCTAACCGAGACGAGCGGGGCGAGGTCCAGCCCGAGCGGGGCCCGGTCGCGGTGTCGCGTCCAAAATATCGCGCGAGGACCCTGCGCGTGTTCGGCCAACCGACGTCGAGTCCGTCCTCCGCCCTCCTGGCCGCCCCACCCCTTACCTTGCTTGGGGCCCCAACGATATCGTTAACCGACACCCACGGCGAGAGGAAACCCGCGCCGGGACCCCGGACGCACACGGACACACACCGCTGACCGAAAAGGGTCTCGAGGCCCGCCCCGACCCACCTCCGGGCCCCGGTCCTGGGTCTCGAGCGGCTCGCGCACCCTTCCTTTGCGGGCAAAGGAGGACCTTCGCCGACGCGGAAGGGGGTCCTGATTCTGTGGCGGTGAGGGGTAGTGCGAAGAGGCGGACCGGCAAGGGTCGGCCCAACGTTTGCACCCCGAGGGGATTTCCCACAGACTACAAACGCTGGTAGACACCCCCCAACCGCTCTCCGGGTCCTCAAATCAGTATTTCCTTCGTGTACGTCCAAACAGTGACAAATCCCGTGCGAGCGAGACTCACACCTCTCGACCCCTCACCCCCTCCTTCCTTTCCCCTTTGTCTCTTCCCTCTTTCATCAACCCCCCACCCCCATCTTTCATCTTCAGAATTTCAATCCTACCCCCCTACGATAACCGAAACACACAAGTATAAATATTCATTTTATATAAATATCAAAAGAGAAAAATTGGAAACAATCTTAAACTACAATTAACTATTATTGATTAATCCTTCGCGAGGACACAAGTGAACATAACCTTCACAAATAAAACGAACACCTAGTAAACAAAGAGGTTTCAAAGTTCGTTCAGTGAAATAAAAACTTTTGCAAAGTATCTTAAACTCTTTCAAATAAAAGGTACCAATATTACAACACATATACAAGACAAACGACAAATCAGTGGTTCAGTATAGACTGAGAAAGCGGTGGGGTACCTGATATCGGACGTCCCGAGGAGACAGGTACCCTAAAGGGTCCGTTCTTATGACCTCACCCAGTGTTAAAAGAAGGATCTCCCTGGAAAGGTTGGGTCCCTAGTTTGGGTACAGAAGACTAGTTTGTGTTCAGAGGACGTAACGTCCGTCTAAGAAATACGGACTCGGTGGTCCCTTCAGGACATATATACATGTACGTAAATTAATTATAATAATTGTACTACTATAATGTGAATACTTTGAAAAAATCTCGTATGTAAAAAGTGTATGAAATAAATACTGTTCATTAATACAACTATAGAAAATACTTTAAACAAATAAACTTAAACAACACATAAATACTGTAAAATCATATAATTTTCATATTTCATAAGAGTATTATTTAATATTTAAATATATATATAAGATATATTTTATAGAGGATAATATAGAAATTTATTAAAAGGGAACCTAAGACGAAACAGATTATGTCTATAAAGTTAAGAAACAAAAAGAAGAACAAAAATTACATCGGAACTACTAAGTAACTAAAAATTTAAAGGACACAACAAAACCGAAATTCACACATATAAAGATAAAAAGTTTATCGTATGAAGTTACCATAATAGTAAGTAATAAAAGTAACTGTGTATGTATCTAAGTTACAAAATTATCCGTTCTAAGTATGTAAATGCAAATAACAGTATTGACTCTAAAAAGAACAGAGAGAGTAAAACAAAATACAAGATATTGTAAACGTTAGGGGACGAAAGAAAAAGAACAAAAAGAAACAAGTAAACAAAAATTGGAGTCAAAAAAGGAGTTCACTAAATCTCCCATTTATTGAGTAAAAATAATGGAAATTTACTTTTAAAGTAATAGAAATTTACTTTTACGGATAAAATACAATTAATAAATCGATCTCTCACTTATAATGAATAAAAGAGGATTATTTTAACCCTTATTTGAAAAAATATCAGGATTAAAAATAAGCTCTTAAAATAAAATATATAAAATAACATACTCATTTAATATTGTAAAAGTAATTCGATGAATATGTAATAGAAACTACTATCAAAGTTACTACTGAAGGTAAAAAAATCACGGAACTGAAGAGAAATAAATGTAAGAAGTGAAAGTAATTGTAAAATCAAAGGGTCCTCCCCATTCACTCAACATGTGAACGACTCCTCAAAACGTGTACTTCTACAGGAAATGTCGACTTCTCGTTGAACTGACCTGTGTCTTAAGAACCTATTATTTTAAAAGTGAAACCTATTACGAATATAAATCCATCTCGACAACGTTTGTGATCGGTATATGACTGAGTAACTTAAGAAGACATACTTTCGAGATTAGTAATAGAGGTAAGACTTCTACCATATTGACTTCCTGTCTTTCGAATTCATTTAACGACTTCCACTCTGTTGACCATTCACCTCAGTTCTAAACTCGTATCTGTTAAAACAAAGTATCGGATATGAGTATTGGTGATATTGTTTACCAAGTAATCTATCAGTAAACCTCTAATAACACAGAATCCATAAATATCTACAATTAAGTAACGGAGATCCGAAAACGGCTGATTCCAGGCAGATCAGTTCGGATACCAAAAAGGACACCAGTACATACCTACACTCTCAACCTGACACTTCTTCCGACTCGCGGCTTCTTAACTACGAAAACTTGACACCACAACCTCTTCTGAGAACTCTCAGGGAACCTGACGTTCCTCTAGGTTGGACAGGTAAGACTTCCGCTAGTCGGGACCCTAAAGAAACCTTCCTTACTACGATTTCGACTTTGAGGTCATGAAACCGGTGGAGTACGCTTCTCAACTGAGTAACCTTTTCTGAAACTACGACCCTCACTAATCCCCGTCCTCCTCTTCCCCTGTTGTCTCCTACTCTACCGACCTACCATAGTGACTGAGCTACCTGCACTCAGACTCACTTGAGGTCCTCAACCACTACCTGTCCCTCCGGACCGCACGACGCTAAGTACCCCAGCGTTTCTCAGCCTGTACTGGCTCGCTGACTTGACTTAACTCCGAGAATCTCTTCTATGGAGACTCTTCAGTATAAAAAGAAGTGACCTTCTCTTCGACATAAAAAAAGAAGTGAAACGGACCTACGTCATAGTTTGATAATCAGAGATACGAGACATAAAAATTCGTTGAAAAGACATACAAGTCTGAGTGAAGTAGAGACATTTCGAAAGAAGATCGTAAAGTAAGTAAAATAACAAAGAAATCATAACAGAGGACAAGTCTAGGGATACATACATCCGCCACATAGGTGACCATGAACTGAATGTGTAAATAAATTGTTTGTAAATAACTACTAAATGGTCCACAGTCTATGACACTTATGTTGTTACTACTTTTATACCGGTGATCGGAGTAATCAGAATATCAGATTAATCTCCCTCCGCCAAAAATTTTTTTATTTGTGATAATATCAAAATTTACAGTAAATTACGTTTTAGACTTCCTACTTATCTGAAACGGTCAAATTTCTCACTTTCCCATATAGTCCGTCTCCCTCTTCTTACTTTTTCCCAAGTTCGTCCCATGTAAATTACTCGAGGTCGTAGACGACTTCCCGTCACTTGTTACCCTTCTAGTAACATTGGATTCCACTAGGTATATCAGTCCTTGAACTATTATATCCAGACATGTCATATACAAGTTTTCGTAGTTAAGAAGCCACGAGTCGGAAGAAGTGTCAGGTTGAGAGTGTAGGTATGTACTGGTGACCTTTTTGGTATCGGAACTGATCTGCCTGGAATCAACCGTTTCATTATAGAGACGAAAACTTATACGATAGATCCAACCAGTATTGAAAAGAAAGTTCCTCATTTGCAGAAAATTAAAGTACCGACGTCAGTGGTGGACGTCACTAAAACCTCGGGGGGTTTTATTTCAGACTGGGACAAAGGTGACAAAGGGGTAGATAAAGGGTACTGCACTACCCTGACCTACGGTACTAGAAGTAAAAGACTTACAACTCGAAATTCGGTTGAAAAAGTGAGAAGAGAAAGTGAAAGTAGTTCTCTGAGACACCACAACCTCTTCTGAGAACTCTCAGGGAACCTGACGTTCCTCTAGGTTGGTCAGGTAAGACTTCCTCTAGTCGGGACCCACAAGAAACCTTCCTTACTACGATTTCGACTTTGCGGTCATGAAACCGGTGGAGTACGCTTCTCAACTGAGTAACCTTTTCTGAAACTACGACCCTCCCTAACCCCCATCCTCTTCTTCCCCTGTTGTCTCCTACTCTACCGACCTACCGTAGTGACTGAGCTACCTGCTCTCAGACTCACTTGAGGTCCTCAACCACTACCTTTCCCTCCGGACCGCACGACGCTAAGTACCCCAGTGTTTCTCAGGCTGTGCCGACTCGCTGACTTGACTGACTGACTGTCATATACAATTAGAAACAAAAAAATTGTTTTCAGTAATTTTCAAAATTTCATCATTTTAGTTTACTAGAGTAGGTTGATCTCTCAATTGATTTACTTCGATTTGTCCATACATCCCTCTGGTCATCTACCTGTAATGTTAATAGGTCGATTTTCTACTACGGTCGAATCTGATCTTAGAACGAACCTCTCCCCCTCTTTTCTTTTTCAAAGTGTTTGTTAATGTTTCATTTACGAAATACAAATATTTAAAATCATCTTCACTGGCTTTGGTTGGATTTGACAGTACTGTTCGGATTAATATGTTAACGTCCCTACAGAGGTTCCTTTACTTCCGTGTGTCGACTGAATCCCGGACCTTGGTTCTTCACTGAATGAAAATAAAGAGTAGAGACAAAGATTTTAAAGAGACAGTAGGAGAGATGGACACACACGACTGAATTAGACAAGATATGAAGACTACCTGTTACCAGTATCGTGTAGTGAGTGTAAAGACGTAGAGAAGGTCAGTCTTCATTCGTACGTTGACTTAAAAATTAAGAAATCAAAGTTAAGATTAAAGAGTTCTCGTACTAGGTCCAATAGGTTCAACCAGAAAAGTTGACCTAAGTCTCTCCTCAAAGTACTATTTTTATTCTAAGATTCCTGGATGATGTAACCTACTCCGATCCCAATCCCAAACCCGAACGGATCACCTTCTCAGCCTGTGCTGACTCACCGAAGTGAAAGTGAAAGGTGAAAGTACGTAACCTCTTCCTTTACCGTTGGGTGAGGTCACAAGAACGGACCTCTTAGGGTCCCTACCCCCTCGGACCACCCGAAGGCAGATACCCCAGCGTGTCTCAGCCTGTGCTGACTTCGTTGAATCGTCGTCGTCGTCGTCGTCACCGAGTCAACCATTTCTTAGACGGCCGTCACGTCCTCTGGGCCCAAATTAGGGACCCAACCCTTCTAGGGGACCTCTTCCTTTACCGTTGGGTGAGGTCATAGGAGCGGACCTTTTAGAGTACCTGTCTCCTCGGACCACCTGACGTCAGGTACCCCAGCGTTTCTCAGCCCGTGCTGACTCCCTGATTGTGATTGGTTCGAAGGGTCCACCACGTTACGGTTTCTTAGACGGAAACACCTAACACGGTTACGTCCTCCGTGTTCTTCGTACCCAAGATAGGGACCCAGTCCTTCTGGGTGACATCCTCCTTTACCGTTGGGTGAGGTCATAAGAACGGACTTCTTAGGGTACCTGTCTCCTCGGACCGTCCGATGTCAGGTGTCTCAACGCTTCTTAGTCTGTCAGTTGGTCAGTTGGTTGACTGTCTCCGTGTTACGCAAATCCACAATCTACTGTGTTACTACTTGGTACGCACAAATTCCACTCTCCATACTCCTCTTCTCTGAATACCAACCTCTCTTTGATTTTTCTGGTCGTATATGCTTCTGGGGCTCTGTCCACCACCCAAACTTCGTGATACTCCTCAAATCGTCGACCCCAATGTTCGACTGAAAAGGAGATGAATGGTGAGTAGAGTCACGGAGATCACGAGTTGGGTTATAGATGAGCATTATCTACGAGTTATTTGTGAAAAACTTACTTAGATCGGAACAGACACAAAATAGATCGTTAAAAGGAAGTTTAAAAGACAGGAGATCTACCGTGGGAAGGTATCAAATGTCCACTACTTCAAAAGTAGGAAAAAATTTAACCTTTTTAATGAATTTATAAGACCTGGACTTACAGGAGTAGACATTATATATCCATATGATTATTGTCGATGAAGTGTCCACCAATACTCCAAAGTTAGATCGTTTTATACATTTTGTAAGTTGAAAATTGAATCATCAGTTAGCTATGTAAAATAGGTTATATTAATAATTGAAATAACGACAAACCCCATAATAAAGTCGGATACTCTAATAGATACAAGTACAATAACAGAACCAGTCTTTAGGAAGCCAAACATGAACTGTAAACATTAATCCTCCTGTGGTTTGTAGGAAAAGGGTAAATTAACAGAGGACTCGAGGGGAAACTCTGTGATCGGGAAGGGTCAAGACTCAGGTGCACAAGCCGCACCCTACAGATGCGGGTCAATATCTCGTCGGTGAGACCTCCGAATACAGTTATGAACGTAAAGTAGAGGGACTAGTATCCCTAGCGCCTTCAGGTTGATCTCGATTACTATACACGTTATTAAAACCCGAAAACGGAGAAGAGACCCTTTTGATGATCTCTGGTAGAAAAAAATGTTATAATACTCCACTCCAGGACTTCAGACATAGATACCTTTGGTAACAACGACATTCCTCTCGACTCTCCCGAAAGTTTCCCTCGGACTCCTAGTTCCTCTCGTTTTGTTTCTCTCCAAATTCTTACTTCAAGACCCGCCAATAAAAAACTCGGGGACCTAGGTAGGACGGAGTTTGACAAAGACCATGTAAAGTAAAAATCGTATTTGATCGAATTCTACCTTAAAACGTTGAACTTAAAATGTCAGAATCGAATATGTGCTAAAAGTGACTCCTCCGTTAAAAAAGGTGTAAGACAATTTATATATAACTGTCTTTATCTTAATAATAAAGTTATTAAAATGGATCTTTAAGGTGATCACATTATTAGTTACCTATGTTACGGTAATCCATCCTATATATAAGGAAAAAAAAAAACCATATTTATCTTGAGACCCTATTATTCTAGAAAACCTTTAATCACTGAGAATTATCATACGACACCAAGAATACCCACTAGTGACCCATTTACTATAGAGACGTATACTTAATCAAGAAAAAAAAGGATACCGAACAAAGTGAAGATTTGCATTTTGTCCTTGTAATGGCTCTAGATAATAATAGGTGAATGATATTTAGACTCTAGTTATAAAACGATACTTATAAATAATAAATCCCGAAGGGACTCCGAGTCTACCATTTCTTAGGTGTACGTTACACCCTCTGGACCCAAACTAGGGACCCAAACTAGGGACCCAACCTTTCTAGGGGACCTCCTCCCGTACCGTTGGGTGAGAACATAAGAACGGACCTCTTAGGGGTACCTGTCTCCTCGGACCGTCCGATGTCAGACGTCCCAGTGTCTCAGTCTGTGCTGACTCATTGAACCGTGTGTGTATCGTGTAAATAATAACTTAAAGATGGAAAGGTAACATAAGTTTAAAACTCTCTGGTACCAAAAATAATGAGCACCTTCCTTATAAACTACACCTTCCTTAAAACTTTAGTCTGTCTTGACCCAAGGTTAGAGTCGAGTCGACGAACGATCGAGTCACTTGAGTCTGGTCAAAAAATTGAGACTTGAGATTGACATAAAAAAAAGTTTAACCTTGTTAATCTTTAAGGGTCTCTCTTTTCACATCACTCCTTATGACTCCGTCTTATACATTTTGAGAATCACATATAATTCTATAGATTATCGAATATTGTTCATAATAAAAGGAAAAAGGTTAATCATGTAAATCGAAATAGAAGATTATAAAATCACTCTTCTGTACGTCTACATAACAAGAAACTAAATTTTATAATTTACAAAAAGAAATGAAGGAAGATGTATGAGTCACTCTTTCTCAGATAAATCTAATCTAGAACAAGTTCCAATTAAACTACAGGACATATACTTAATGGACTTCACCGTATTAGTTATCTATTACTATCCTTATAGACATAGAGTCGTATAATATGTAAATCTTAGTAATTCTCGAACTTTTTGGTAATTTGGGGAGAGGATAGTATTACAGGTATGTAGTCCAAAAAAATTTTATATATAAGAAAGTCAAGGTAATGTCTTAAAACCGAAGGATTAAAAAGTAAACAAAGATTTGAAATATAATAAAATACGACGATGGATACATTGAGTATTATTCCTGTAAATTTTTTTATAAACACGTTTGACACAGGGTAGGTAAATTATACTCGACTCTCTCTTCAGAGAAGGGGAACCAAAATAAGAATAATAACTTCGTAAGAGTTGTAAACCTAGGGTTCAGAGTTCTCAAAACAAGAAATATCATAAAAAACATATTTATAGAACTTATCAAAAGTATACTTTATTTTAAACGAAAAGAAATCTGAAGTCAAGATTGAAACTGTTAGTCTTTGGAAAAATAAAATAATAAAACCGGAGGAATACACCAGACACTTTAGAGTCAAGGGATTGGTCTCTAACTTTGGGGTCAGGAACCGGTACTTGTACGTCAGAATTGGTGACCTAGCGGTCCCTTAAGGGGTTGTTAGTCTTTGGTAAATTTTTAGAGGGTCAACGTATGGAATGGGTCACCAGACTACCGTTACTGGATGAGTACGGTCCTAGGGAGGAACCAAGGGTAGACCTTTTTCACTCTATCTCAACGGTTCTTCAGGAGAATTTGTCTCCCTAATTTGTAAAACTTCAAACTTAGACAGACTCAAGACCATATCAATATGTTCACTGAAACGATACGAAAAAATAACAAGTTCGATTTCACGTCCTCCCTCTTTATTCGAGGACTTTCAATCACTTCTGTCTTTTTCTCTTGTTCTGAGATAACGGACTCTACGAAGAAATCCACACTACTATCAATGTTAAATGTTGAACGTTCTGTCGCACTACTAATCTTCGTACGTATGCCTCGACGGACCCGACCTTGTGTCCGGACGGTAAGTGAGTCAACCCTTCCCTTGGAGGGAGACACGAAGACACTTTACCTCTATTTTTTGTCCTGGCCGGAGTACCTAAGAACCCCCCTGACCATTTCCATTTCTTTTATGTAGGTGGTTCTTTTCACGGACCTTACAACATTTACGAGTTTTTTGATAACAACACAAATAATAACAACAACAAAGAGTTATAAATTATTATGTGACTTGTCTTTGAAGTATAGTTATTCATTTAAGTTTTATATGTCTCAGTTACCCCGAAGGGGCCGCCGAACCACCAAAATTCTTAGACGGACATCACGTCCTCTGTACCCTCTATACCCAAGTCAGTGACCCAAATCTTCTAGGGGACCTCCTCCTTTACCGTTGGGTGAAGTTATAAGAACGGACCTTTTAGGGTACCTGTCTCCTCGAATCGCCCGATGTACCCCAACGTTTTTCTCAATCTGCACTGACTCACTGATTCGTACTCGTACGACTGATTTACGTCCATTTATATTGAAATCCTAAGATCATTTAAATCAATATATCTTTAACCACTACAATTATAATTATAATATGACTAAGTACAAGTACTTTTACTAAGAACAGATTGTATATAAAAATGTCTTTAGAAATGAAATCTTTAAAGAAGTATTCGTACCTTATTTTCGTGAAACGTTTGTCTCGGATTTCCTTTTTTTCTCTGTTTTCGTAAAACTGAAGGGTAAATAAGCGGACATTTGACTTAACATTCAGGCCGATGTTGATAAGGTCAAGAGAAGAATTAAGGAGAAAATAGGTTTTTAGACTTTCTTAGCAACTATAAACTTCAATGTCAGACAATGATGTCAAAAGGAGAACCGGAGTCCATTGTAGTAAAGTCGAAGGGACCATCGAGTCTGTCATTTCGCAGACGGAGGGTACGCCCTCTGGGTCCAAGCTAGGGACCCAGCCCTTCTAGGGGACCTCTTCCTTTACCGGTGGGTGAGGTCACAGTAACGAGGAGACGTCGACGAGAACGTCCTCGGTAACTTTGTGGGTCTTGGTGATTTTGCGTCGTTTAGGAAAAGTGAACAATGACTACCTCCGAAGCTTCGTTGGCTGTTACAACCGAAAAGGCAGGAGGAACTTCGAGAAGAGGAGGGGACCGAAGGAGAAAGGATATAAATGGGACAGAGAGAGACCGGAGAATTAGAAGAGTCTATGGAGAAAAGTACCGTTATAACAATTAAAAAATATGAGGAATCCTAAACATAGAGTTACAACCTGAGACAGACTAACGAAACTGGGTTCGGTTATTAAAGTCCAATAGTGGGTTTCACAGGGTTAAATAAAAAGAGTCAAATACGGAGTCAACAAATATAAAGATAGAGAATCTATGGTACCACGAGGTATTTATAAAATTCCAGTGACACTGGAGTTGACTTTGAGTCATAAAAAGAAGGGTGAGGTTTCAACGAAGGTATAATTAAGAATAAATCTGTCTACTGAGATGGTAGTTGTACGAGTAGATTCTATCTTTGTAAATTTCGTGTGACCTAACAAAGGACTTGTGAAAGGTCATAAAGGATAACCACGAGTTCTGGTCGACTTAGACAGAAAATTTAATGAATTGAGATAGGAAAGAGATGTAGATGTCGGGAGCAATCAAAAGGAAACAAAAGTAGAAAATGAATGTTATAATGTTATTGGGGATGGAACATCCCGTTCTTTTCTGGTATTTCGATTACTTCTTGTGACCTAAAAGTCTCTTTTTCTTTGAATTTATTCGTCTTGGAAATTACATTTCATCCTTATCCCACACCATTCAACCGTTAACTAGAAAGGTGTCTTGCTTTTAAAGAATCGAGAATTGAAGAGACGGTGAGACATAGGGAAAGTACCGTGAATGGTGTCTGACGAGATATGATACTAATAAACACATAATCTAAGTAGAATGTACGATCACAAAGTCAAGTCAGCGAGTCAGTAAAGACTGAGAAACACTGGGGTACCTGACGTCGTACGGTCCGGAGGGACAGATAGTGGTTGAGGGACTCAGATGTGTTTGAGTACAGGTAACTCAACCACTACGGTAGGTTGGTAGAGTAGGAGACAGTAGGGGAAGAGGAGGACGGGAGTTAGAAAGGGTTGTAGTCCCAGAAAATTTACTCAGTCGAGAAGCGTAGTCCACCGGTTTTATGACCTCAAAGTCGAAATTGTAGTCAGGAAGGTTACTTGTGGGTCCTGGCTAAAGGGAATCCTACCTGACCAACCTAGAGGAACGTCAGGTTCCCTGAAAGTTCTCAGAAGAGGTTGTGGTGTCAAGTTTTCGTGGTTAAGAAGACACGAGTCGGGAGAAATACCAGGTTGAGAGTGTAGGTATGTACTGGTGACCTTTTTGGTATCGGAACTGATCTACCTGGAAACAACCGTTTCATTGTTGAGACCAAAAATTATACGACAGATCCAACCAGTATTGAAAGGAAGGTTCCTCACAGAGAATTAAAGTACCGAGGTCATTGGTAGACGTCACTAAAACCTCGGGGGGCTTTCTTTCAGACTGTGACAAAGATGACAAAGGGGTAGATAAAGGGTACTTCACTACCCTGGTCTACGGTACTAGAATCAAAAGACTTACGACTTGAAATTCGGTTGAAAAAGTGAGAGGAGAAAGTGAAAGTAGTCCTCCGAGAAATCAAGAAGAAGCGAAAGACGGTATTCCCACCACAGTAGACGTATAGACTCCAATAACTATAAAGAGGGCCGTTAGAACTAAGGTCGAACACGAAGGAGGTCGGGTACTACATGAGACTACTACATGTAAAGAGTACTACATGAGACGTATATTCAATTTATTCGTCCCACTGTTATATGTCGGAACTGTATGAGGAAAAGGAGAAACCTTGGTCAGACAACAAGGTACAGGTCAAGAAGGTAAATTCAGACCTAAAACGTTATTCCTCAAATATTAGACTCGGTGACAGTCGAGGACCAGAACAAAAACGACTACCATATCTCGAAGAGACGACGACGTTCCTTATATTAGTCATACTGAAGTCATAACTGGTAAACCACTACAGTACGTATCTCAGTATAGAACACGACAACCTTCTCCCACAAACGATACTGGTCACACAAGAGAACCGTTTTGAGACAATCGTAAACGGGACGAAGTAAAACATGAAGTTTCAGTTTGAATGGACAATGAGGTCCATAGAGACCTCAAGGATGAAAACTTAAGGTCAAGGGACACTACTTTTCCTGTAGAAAAAAACCGTAATCAAGGTCTCCCGGAAAATCCAAAAGTATCTTGATAAGTTGAACTCGAAGAAATCGTAATGACCAACCCCGTATCTGAACCTAATGACACTATAACTTACCAAATGGAACCTTTACTTGTCTCTAGTAAGACAGTAAAAACTCTAACGTGGGTTCCTGACGTAAAGCACAAGAAAACAATTGATACTCCCGATGAGGTAAAGAAAGGGTGTAATTATCTTTATTACCAATAGACTTAATTTAAGCGGGTAAGACCAAATAAAATCAAGTGACTAAGGATTTTACAACTACAAGTGAGAACAGTAAAGGACAAACTGGTGAAGGTTAAATGAAACTAAATACCTGGATTATAAGGTCCAAGGATGTATTATAACGATCTCGAATTCGAAAGATTTTAATTCTCTGAAGAGAATAAAAATGGGAAGGGTGGGGGCGATTCTTTACGAACCATGTCAAAACGATAAGTTATCCATATATTAACTCTACTCGACACTTAAAACGGTAATTATTCAAAGAACCTTCGATAGTCTTTGTGTGTACAGATAATGATTTGGACACGATTGAACGTACCTTACAGGGGTAGAAGAAAGATTATACGTGATTTTCAGAGATAAAAGTTTCGAGAAGTAGTTGTCTAATAAATAATTTTTTTTTGGTCATTCTTATTAGTATCTGTAGAAATTTCATCGTTAGAGATCGGAAGAATCGGGACTTAATAGTAGTACAACTTTCTCCGTTACTCCACGTAACAGTCCCAGTGTCTGAGACTAGATCTAGATAAACTCAGCTTCGGAACCGAGGTGGGAGTCTTCGACACACAGGATTCATTTCATGAATTCGGTGGCCACGGAGTGAAAGTCATACACATTCTGTCCACTGTCTTGTCATAGATGGAGTATTCCGACCACACTCTTACTTTACTTACTTACATATATTTCACGAATCTTTTCATAAGCCCTGTAACAATCACGAGTCCACCAAAATCGATAATGTGATAATAATAATAATACACATGAGTCAACAAATACAGACGGGGAGGGAACTTTCGTACTTGAGGATTTACCAACTATAACACAAAAGAACCAGAAACATAAAGTTCACTGGTCGTGTCACGGACTGTGTGTTATTTGAGACTTTATCTTCTTGGACCTTACTTTAAAGAAGAATAGGATCTCCACTTGAACTTGAACGAGGGACAGAACCCATAGGTGTCTTAAAAGAAAAGGAGGTAGTAGTTGGAGTATAAATTGGGACGACCAAAAGTAAATAAAATATTAAGTCAGTATTACTTAAAATTTTAGGTAAGATTGAAGGTCTCTAGAGACCTCTGAACGGAGTAGTCAGACTGTATCGTAAGTAAATGTAAGGAATAAAAAAGTAAAGGAACATACTCCAGATTCTTAACAAGGTTATTTTGTGAAAATTCTAACGTAATGCGTATGACACACGATAAATAAGGACCGATGTACAAGTTTAATTGTTCGTTCTTTAATACATACGGGACCAGTTGATGATTTTGATATTACGACATAGAAAATATTGACTTTTTTTAATCTGGACCTGATACGAAACCATTGGTAGATTTGATTATCAAATTTACCTTTTATAAATACGATGAACTAGTAAGAGGGTACTACCATTCAAGAAGTCATCGGGGGTACTAATTTTTTTTTTTTTTTTTTTTTTTCTTATTAGACAGAAAACGGACACAAAAAGATCTTTCTCTCTTGTATAATGAGGTTTCAGTAGAACAAGAAAACTACCCTTTAATAAAGAATATAACTTATATTGGGTAACGAGATTTTTTATTATATCCAATTTCGTCTAGTGGTAGAAGGAACTACCAGAAGTTTATAAACTCTTGTCCATAAAATAAAGGACTATATTTAGTTCTCTGACATGGCTACCTCAAGTTCTTAAGAATCTTAATTTATGTGTATTTATATTAAATTAGGATAATAAAACGTTTACTTCTTTACCTTCTCTCCAACTTATTAAACGGGGCACAGTGCATAAACAAGTAAGTAACACATAAGTCTGTGGTCGGACTATTTAAGTGTTAAAATATTAAATAATATTATACATTGTTAAAATATTAAATAATATTGTATCCTGTTAAAATACTAACGTATATTGTATGTAGTAAAATATTATGTACTATATTAAACGATATCGTTTATGTAATACGTGTTTAACAATAAAATAATGTATTTATTGTGACTTCTGGAATGTCGGTTAAGTAAGAGAAGGAAGAGAGGGGTCTCCAATGGTGATTTGGGGATGAACAATAAATTGTAAGTTTGTATAACATAGTCAGTCACAAAGTCGTCTCTTTGTCTTAGTGACACCCACTGTACCTTATTTCCTAAATGTAATCCCTAGACTAAAATGTGTCAACATCCACGACAGCTTCTTCACCTTTGGACAACGGAGACGTAGACCCTGTCTTCAGTGACTTCTAAGTGTCTGTGCTTCGTCCCGTCTTACTGTTTACCCTTGTATTTAGTCAAGGAGGAACGGAGGTTGGAACCGTTACGACCACTTTAGTTTCCTCGACCTTGGGAAACGGTACTCCGACGTGTGTACGGACCGTGACCTGAGTCTCATCGACTTTGTCTTCGACGACCGGACCTATTCCACGTTCGGACCACCGAGGAGACGCGGTCACTCCCTTCGTCGTCAGTCTGTGTTCCACACCTTAGACATCTCCGAGGTCCAGCGGTACCTTGTATATTACGACACATCAACAGACCTCATACGGGAATTAGAGACGGTCAGTAGGTTTCGATCCCGAGTCGTCGTTTCTCCTGGGTGTCTCGAGAAGGGAGTGGAACGAAACAGTTGTCTAAAGAGTCTCACTACAAAATAGTCCTGACTGTTGGCCGAACCTGATTTTTCACACAGTACAGCTAGTCAAAGTTATGGACTTTGTAAACGAGGAAATTAGTGAACATTTCCCTCCTACACAGTACTTGTACTCTTAGTTACGTCGTGGGTTTGTAACAGGACTCCCACTTTACTCTACTAATACTTCATGGACTAAATCACTCTCCGCATGTCATCCGTGAGTTATTTATCAATATTTATAATTGTCATAATCTATCACAATCAGGGAGTCAATACAGATTGAGAAACTTTGGGGTACCCGACATACATCGGACGGTCCGAGAAGACAGATATCTCAAGAGATCCGTTCTTATGACCTCACCCAACGGTAAGGGAAGAGATCACCTAGAAGGACTGGGTCCCTAGCTTAGACGTAACGTCCACCTAAGAAATGGTAGACTCGATGGTTCCTTCAGAAGTCATAAACATGGAATTTTGAGAGACACGAAGAGTCCTGAAGGGACCACCAGATCACCAATTCTTAGGTGGAAGACTACGTCCCCTGAACCCAAGCTAGGGACCAACCCCTTGAGTCTAGGACGTCCAACGTTACTTCTAGAACGGAAGGTGTTGATTCTGGGTTATGTCTGTTTAATTAATTAATTAAATTTTTGAGGATGACGAAGATAGACACAGAGTGGTAACTTGTAATCTGAAGAACTTCCATTCTAGACACTGACAATTCAGGACATAGTAGACTTCGAATCGAGTCTCGGACTAGATATCTTTCACAAGTTGTGAACCTCGAACGTAACTTTTACTTAAACATTCTGTGACAGGACCGTCGTCAAGGATCCTCTGTTCTCTCTTAAATACTCCTATAAGTTGTGTACTCTTACTCCTCCCGTGGTAGTAACCCCCCTTTATGAGTTTATGGTTAGGAGGACAAACGTACTTAAGACACTACAATCTCGAATTCTACAAGAACTAAATAAAACATTTACCATAACCATATAAGTCGATGGTTAAATCTTTTTAAACTTAAGATAGTGATCCATTGTAGTGTACCATTTTACTTAAAGTCCACCTATTTTGTAAATTCACCTTTTTCATTTCAGTACATCTAAAGAGTATGAGGAGACGAGACTCACTCTTGTGGTTATGGTCTCGTCAGTGTTTGGTATAATCTGTCGTTGAACGACAAAGTGAAACGGATCTTAAACTCATCAAACCCGGACCGTTGTGACGGAGTCGGACAAGGTAAATAAAAGACTGTAAATTTGTCCTCAGTTAGAAAGTTTTATAACTAAGACTTGAAAATTTTTGGAGATAATTCATTGGTATTTATAATTAAAAAATAGAGGACGAAAGAGTAGGGAGTTGAAATTATCACACAGCTTATGATAAAATATGGGTTTCGTAAAGGGAAAAGAGAAAAACGATTCATAATTTAAACTTCCAACTTGTTTCCTTTCGTGGAGTAGTTCCTCATTACCCAAATGGAACGTCAGTCCCACTTTTTTAAAAGAGACTAGGTCTGCAAGTCCTCAGAGGTAGGAAGAATTAGCTAAAATGTGAAGATGAAGTGAACGTCTGTGTTTTTATGAACTAGGTTTTTTCTTTACTCTTTAGTGTTACCGAACTCCAACTCAAAAACTCACTTAGTCGTGTTTCAACAAGGTGCTTACAAAGACAGCAAAAAATTCTCCGTTACTTTAATTCACCTTTTTTTGGAGTCAGTTTGGTGACGAAAGACGGAGCACAAAGTGTAGATGTTCAACCTTCTCGGGACTGAAGAGAATAGAATAATACATTAAAACTTTACACTTTACATGTCCGATTACCCGGAAATGTCGTAATCTAATGTAAGTACATAAACGAAACGTACACAACTTCCAACTTAAGTCAAAATACCTGTGTGAAGTTTCAAGACTCCAACACAAGAGAAGTAAGATTCGTAAGTTAGAGAGTGCGTCGAGTGACCTATAAACCGTTCATAGATAAGGAAGTTATTTATAAGTTATTTTACGGACGGAACACGAGACTTTCCCTTTTGACCTTTAAGGGTACGTTGTATTAATATTTTGAATCTGTTCACGTATTTTGGAACTTACACCTTATTCGACACTCGTATTTACGACTTCTTACCCAGACCTTTTTCATGGCAGTTACTTAACCGTCTTTCCTCTACCCGTTTACCTTTTCGACGTCCCTCAGATTCTGGAAGTCACTTAGTAAAACATAACTGAGACGATATTATTCGTTTTTGGTTTATACCCATCGGTAAAGTTTACCAAATGTGATATATTTGTAAGTTTACTTGTCGTTATAAGTTTTTTTAACTAAGTAGAATAAATTCGATTTTAAAAGAATCTTAATGTGTATAGTGTGTGTGTATATGTACTCATCCTCATTTTACGGAGTCACGGATTTCAAGATCTTTCTAACGACACTACCAAGAAGTTATAAGAGTGACCACAATTCATAGAGAAAGTGGTGACTTAGAGAGAGGTCACCGACCTATCTTGGGTTTCGTTCTCCATATCAAAGAAACTCTAGGTCTCAAAGGTGGGTCTCCTGTTTGGAAGTTTCAATCCTCCCTGATTCCTCTAGTACCTAGTGACATCCAAGTTCACGGTAACTAGTACTCTCGATTCCAAGAATAGAAAGTAGTTCCCCTCGAGTTAAAGGCACTAACCACCGGGATAAGTCAAGTCAGTGAATTAACACAGGTTAGAAACGTTAGGGTACCTGACGTCGTACGGTCCGGAGGGACAGGTAGTGGTTTAGGGTCTCAAACGACTTTGAGTACAGGGAACTCAGCCACTACGGTAGATTGGTAGAGTAGGAGACAACAGAGGAAGAGGAGGACGGGAGTTAGGAAGGGTCGTAGTCCTAGAAATGTTTACTCAATCAAGAAGTGTAGTCCACCGGTTTCATAACCTCAAAGTCGAAATTGTAGTCAAGAAGGTTACTCGTAAGTTCTGCCTAAAGGAAATCCTACCTGACCAATCTAGAGGAACGTCAGGTTCCTGAGAGTTCTTAGAAGAGGTTGTGGCGTCAAGTTTTCGTAGTTAAGAAGTCGTGAGTCGAAAGAAATATCAGGTTGAGAGTGTAGGTATGTACTGGTGACCTTTTTGGTATCGAAACTAATCTACCTGGAAACAACCGTTTCATTGCAGAGACGAAAACTTATACGACAGATCAACCAGTATTGAAGGGAAGGTTCCTCATTCGTAGAAAGTTAAAGTACCTTTGTCAGTGGTAGACGACACTAAAACCTCTGGTTTTTTTATTTCATTCGGTGACAAAGGGGTAGATAAAGGGTACTTCACTACCCTGGTCTACGGTACTAGAAGCAAAAGACTTACAACTCAAAATTCGGTTGAACAAGTGAGAGGAGAAAGTGAAAGTTTTTCCCGAGAAATCAAGAAAAAACGAAAGATGGTATTCCCACCACAGTAGACGTATGGACTTCGATAACTATAAAGAGGGCCGTTAGAACTAAGGTCGAATACGAAGAAGGTCGGGTCTCAAAGAGTACTACACTAGACGTATATTCAATTTATTCGTCCCACTGTTATATGTCGGAACTGCATGAGAAAAAGGATAAATCTTCGTTAAACAACAAGGTACAGGTCAAGATTGACAACGAAGGACTGGACGTATGTCTAAAGAGTTCTCCGTCCAGTCCACTAGACCATAAGGGTTGAGTACTTCTTAAAAGGTCAAACAACACTAGATGTCTCAGTTTCCGAAATCGTATCAGTTATTTCGTCTTCATCTACAAAGAGACCTTGTGAGAACGAAAAAACTACTATGTTGCCTACAATCGTTAAACTAGGGACCAAGAAGACGAAAAAGATTTAGGACGAACTTTTAGACCTTCAAGTGCCAAGTGTATGACAACTTCGGACCAAAACTCTTAAAACTCGTAATGAAACGATCGTACACTCTACTCACGTTAACACACCATCAAACTCGTAAGAAACCGTAACGGAAAGAAACTCTAACTTACTTTTGACTAGAAAAGGTCAGGACACCGGTGACGACTCAAAAGGTTTGAACGACCGTATAACTCACGTCGTGAAAGTGTCGTAGTAGAAAGTCCTAAACTTTATCGAGTTGACCTTAAGGTAGTGGAAGTGATCGAAATAAGTATGACTACGAAAGATTCCGGGTGAACTGAAGTGTAAGGTCCTACAGACCGAGATCTACTCACTAGTGTAGTAGTACCAATAGACCCAGTACTTCTAGAAAAAACATATCAAGAAATCACATAAGAACGGTAAATAAGAATTATAGTCGACGAAGACAATCCAGGTATGGTAAAGACAGGAAATAACACGAGTAGAAACGTACTTTATAAGGGAACTCTAGAGGTCAGAAAGGGTAAGATAATAAAAGGAGATAAAGAAACGTAACTAGTGGCTCCTTCCGAAAGAATAGAGAGGAACGACAAGAAACCTTGAGACCTACGTATACCCATATAGAAAGGAAAAGAGGAAAAGGAAATCGAAGTGAAGAAAAAGTCGATAAACATTCGGGAACAGTTTGTTAATAAAACGGAAAAACGTAAAGAAAAAGAACCCCTACCAGAACTAGGGACGGAGGACATGTCACAGTGCTTGGAGGTATGTATCAAGTAGTCCGTGAGATAGATAGTCTAGATTAAGGAACTTAGATAAACAGTGAAGGTGACAAATAAGTATTCCCCAAACTAAATACAGTATGGACTTACCAGATCACCAAAAGAGATGAAAAAGTTAAATTCAGATATAAACCGTTATTCCTCAAGTACTAGACTCGGTGTCAGTCTCGGGTCAGAATAAAAACGACTCACATATCTCAAAGAGGTAGAAACCGACGTTTATTATATTAGTTAGACTAAAGCCACAACTGGTAGACCACTACAGGTACACATCTCAGAAGAGAACACAACAACCTTCTACCACAAACGGTACTGGTCACACAAGAGGACCGTTATGAGATAATCGGAAACAGGACGAAGTAAGACATGAGATTCCGGTTTAAACGGACAATGAGGTCCACAAAGAACTGAAGGGTGAAAACGTAAGATCAGGGGATGTTACTTTTCCTGTAGAAAGACCCACAATCAAGAATATCCAGAAGTATCTTGGTAAGTTGAAGTCGAAGAAGTCTCAATGACCAACCCCGTATCTGAACCTAATGACTATAACTTACCAAACGGAACCTTTGCTTGTCTAGTAAGACCCAAAAAAAAAAAAAAAAAAAAAATTTTACGTAGGTTCAAGAAGTAAAACCTGAGAACAACTGATACTACCGATGAGGTAAAGAAGACTCCCTAAGGACGGGCGTCATCATCTATATTACCAGTAGACTCAATTTAAGTGGATAAGGTCAGGTAAAATCAAGTGACTAAGTATCTTACAATTACAAGTGAGAACAGTAGAGGACAAACTGGTGAAGGTTAAACAGAACTAAGTACCTGGACTGTAAGGTCCAAGGATACGTTATAACGAGAAATGTCGTAACCTGGAACGAAGATAGTGGTCAGTGTAGGTGTTGACCCACAACAAAAACGAAACCGAGGTAGAGAAGTAAGAAAGACCTCAAGAAGTAAGAAAGAGGTGACTAGAGGTCATCGTATAACCCGTGGATGACTGGACCCCTTAAGTAGAAAGTCACAGAATAGAAAAACGGAAAAGTATGATAAGTACCCCAAGAGTTCCGTTCTTATGACTTCACCAAAAGGTAAGGGAAAAGGTCACCTGGCGTAAAACAGACTTGAGAGGTGGTAGTGGGTAGGTAGAACCCACCGGGATGTGTCGTACCGAGTATCAAAGTAACTCGATGTCTTCCGACACCAGGTACACTACTCTAACCAAGCAAAAGACACTAACACCGAAAGTCAGACAGACGAGAGACTACCTCTCCAATTCTCCGAATACCTATCGCAGACACACCACGCCCTTGCGGATGCTCCTCTATGGGGATGCTCCTCTATGGGGTACAGGTTCCAACGGGACTCCAACAATGATAAGTAAGACAACGATTTTCTCCGACGTACGTTCGATCTATTGGAGGACATAACTAGATCTATCCTACTCATATGTACGACTGAGACTATTGGGGTGGGTGGATTGACGGGTTAAGATAATTAGAGGTATAATTCGTTGGGAGTGTAACCAAATTTCTACAATGACGGTCTTCACTTTGAATGGTCAGTACTAAGTGTATTGATATGAGACCCCTCTTAGGTTACCTGTCTCGTCGGACAGTCCGATGTCAGGTATCCTAGTGTCTCAACCCATGTTGACTTCACTAAATACTAGACTCGGTGTCAGTCGAGGACCAGAACAAAAACAACTGACATATCTCGAAGAGGTAGAAACCGTCGTTTCTTATATTAGTTAGACTAAAGCCACAACTGGTAGACCACTACAGATACACATCTCAGAAGAGAACACAACAACCTTCTCCCACAAAGGATACTGGTCACGTAAAAGAACCGTTTTGAGAATAATCAGAAACGGGACGAAGTAAGACGTAAGGTGCCGGTTTAAACGGACAATGAGGTCCACAGAGAACTGAAGGATGAAAACGTAAGGTCAGGTGATATTACTTTTCCTGTAGACAAAACCCACAATCAAGATTTTCCAGAACATCCAGAAGTATCTTGGCAAGTTGAAGTCGAAGAAGTCGTAATGACCAACCCCGTATCTGAACCTATTGACACTATAACTTACCAAACGGAACCTCTGCTTGTCTCTAGTAAGACAGTAAAAACTCTAACGTAGGTTGATGACGTAAAGTCTGAGAAAACAACTGGTACTACCCATGTGGTAAAAAAGACTCCCTAAGGACGGGCGTCATCATCTATATTACCAGTAGACTCATTTAAGTGGGTAAGGTCAGGTAAAATCAAGTGACTAAGTATCTTACAGCTGCAAGTGAGAACGGTAGAGAACAAACTGGTGAAGGTTAAACGGAACTAAGTACCTGGACTGTGAGGTCCAAGGATACGTTATAACGAGAAATGTCGTAGCCTGGAACGAAGATAGGTGTAGGTGTCGACCCATAACAAAAACGAAACCGAGGTAGAGAAAGATCTCAATAAAGAGGTGACTAGAGGTCATCGTATAACCCGTGGATGACTGGACCCCTCAAGCAGAAAGTCATAGGATAGTAAAACGGAAAAGTATAACAAGTACCACAAGAGGTCCGTTCTTATGACTTCACGAAACGGTAAGGGAAGAGGTTACCTGGTGTAAGACAGTCTGGAGAGGTGGTACTGGGTGGGCAGAACCCAATGGGGTGTCCGTACCGAATCATAGTAACTCAATCTGTTCCGACACCAGGATCACACTAATCTAACTGATCAAAAGACACTCATACCAAAGTCACATAGACGGGAGACTACGGGAGAACGTTGTGGATGGTAGAATGAACCCAAAGAGAATGGAACCCGTACCCCGTAGAGAAGTGTCAACGAGGTCGTTCCGCGTCGGTGACGAGGAATGGAACTTACTCCCCACAGAGGAGTAACGGTGGGAAGGACTAGAAGTTGCATCCTACCGAGGAGATCCGGGAGGACTTGGGTCCGTCAGTGACGAGGAACCTACACCCAACTGAGGAGGGCCGGTGACGGGGACCGGAACCCGCAGTCCACCGAAGAGAGCCGGCAAGGACGCGGTAGCGTCGGACCGTGAGAGTCGAAGACGGGGACTGGAGTCTGCACCCCATCGAGGAGATCCGGTGCGAATCACGCGACCGGTCAACGTCGGCGGACGCGAATCACATCCTCTGTCCCTAGTTCTGGTAGGGGTACCTTTCTTTACGTTTTTCGTCTTACCGACAGACCCCTCCGGAATATTTATCGAACTTTTCTTCTCTTCGTTTTTCGTTTCCTCCTTTCCTTTCTATATTCGTAGACTTACGTCTCTAGGTTTCTTATCGTTCTTCTCTATTCTTTCGGAAGAAGTCACTAGTTACGTTTCTTTAACTCCTTTTCTTGTCTTACCCTTTCTGATCTCTAGAGAAGTTCTTTTAGTCTCTATGGTTCCCTAGTAAAGTACGTTTCTATCGGAGTTATTTCCTGTCTTTACCATACCTGGATTGTCTTCGTCTTCTATAATTCTTCTCCACCGTTCTTATGTGTCTTCTTGACATGTTTTTTCTAGAAGTGCTGGTTCTATTAGTGCTACCACACTAGTGTGTGGATCTCGGTCTGTAGGACCTTACACTTCAGTTCACCCGGAATCCTTCGTAGTGATGTTTGTTTCGATCACCTCCACTACCTTAAGGTCAACTCGATAAAGTTTAGGACTTTCTACTACGACACTTTCACGACGTGAGTTATACGGTCGTTCAAACCTTTTGAGTCGTCACCGGTGTCCTGACCTTTTCCAGGGAAAAGTAAGGTTAGGGTTTCTTTCCGTTACGGTTTCTTACGAGTTTGATGGTGTGTCAACGTGAGTAGAGTGTACGATCATTTCTTTACGAGTTTTAAAAGGTTCGGTCCGAAGTCGTTATGTACTTGGCACTTGAGGGATTGCAAGTTCGACCAAAATCTTTTCCGTCTCCTTAGTCTCTAGTTAAACGGTTGTAGGCGACCTAGTACCCTTTTCGTTCTCTCAAGGTCTTTTTGTAGATAAAGACGAAATGACTGATACGGTTTCGGAAACTGAGACCTAGTGTTACTTAACACCTTTTAAGACTTTCTCTACCCTTATGGTCTGGTGGACTGGACGGAGAACTCTTTAGACATACGTCCAGTCCTTCGTTGTCAATCTTGACGTGTACCTTGTTGTCTGACCAAGGTTTACCCTTTTCCTCATGCAGTTCCGACATATAATAGTGGGACGAATAAATTGAAGATACGTCTCATGTAGTACTCTTTGCGACCTGGCCTTAATTGTGTTCGACCTTAGTTCTAACGGTCCTCTTTATAGTTATTGGGTCTATTCGTCTACTGTGGTGGGAATACCGTCTTTCACTTCTCCTTGATTTTTCGGAGAACTACTTTCACTTTCTCCTCTCACTTTTTCAACTGAATTTCGAGTTGTAAGTCTTTTGCTTCTAGTACCGTAGACCAGGGTAGTGAAGTACCCTTTATCTACCCCTTTGTCACCTTTGTCACAGTCTGAAATAAAAAAACCAGAGGTCTTAGTGACGTCTACCACTGATGTCGGTACTTTAATTTTCTGTGAATGAGGAACCTCCTTTTCAATACTGGTTGTATCTATCGTATAACTTTTCGTCTCTGTAATGAAACGACTGATTCCAGGCAGATCAGTTCCGATACCAAAAAGGTCATCAGTACATACCTACACTCTCAACCTGACACTTCTTCCGACTCACGGCTTCTTAACTACGAAAACTTGACACCACAACCTCTTCTGAGAACTCTCAGGGAACCTGACGTTCCTCTAGGTTTATCAGGTAAGACTTCCGCTAGTCGGGACCCTAAAGAAACCTTCCTTACTACGACTTCGACTTTGAGGTCATGAAACCAGTGTAGTACGTTTCTCAACTGAGTAACCTTTTCTGAAACTACGACCCTCCCTAACCCCCGTCCCCCTTTTCCCCTGCTGTCTCATACTCTACCGACCTACCGTAGTGACGGAATTATCTGCACTCAGACTCACTAGAGGTCCTCTACTACTACCTGTCTCTCCGGACCACACGACGCTAAGTACCCTAACGTTTCTCAGCCTGTGCTGACTCACTGACTTGGCTTGGTTTGGCTTCACTAAATCGTACGTAAGTATTGGATCCCTTCCGTAAATGTGTCAACCTTTTTACTCTACCTTCAGAATCTTAATTCAAATTATATGGACAAATAACCTTGTGACTTTTTTTTACAAACTCTAACCTTTTGACCTACTCCGTGAATCTAAACTAGGTAAATGGGACAGAATAGTTTCGGAAAAAAAAGGATTCTCGTTCCCTCCCATTTAAGTGTGGTAACCCTACACTTCCCACACCCTGCTCACCCTACGTTTCCTGACCCTGTCCTTCGTGAGTAACCGATAGTATTCTGTTTTGCTACAGAATAAAGTAGTAATCTAAAATAGACTTCAAAGACAACACAGTTAATTTTTTTTAGGTAAAATAAATTGTATTAGTACAAAGTTTAATGAATTGGAGACATTATTAAATATAGCGTTACTACTTGTAAAAAAATTTTAAACTTTATTAGATCAAATTGTCCAGTTGTACTTCCGATATAGTTTACCTGAAACTCAATTATGGAATCATAATGATGAAAGATCGACACTTACATTTCGTTTAATAAATCGGAGAAAAAAACAAACAAAAACTATTCTAAAAACAATCGTGAGACGTCATACACCCTGGAACGAATGAGTCAGCCACTGACTTTCGGTATGGGAGACGTAACTTTTCGTCTCAGGATTTGACCTGACGGTCCCTTAAGGGATAAATTGGAGAGAAATACAGAGTCAATGGAATAGACATTTCACTCCTACTAATACGACCATGGGTGGAGTGTCCCCACAACACTCCTAGTTTCCTATTCTCCGTGAACTTGATTCTTGGTACAAAACGTGGATCATTTACAAGTTGTTTACAACTAATATAATAATAATAACCATAGGGTTTCAAGTTGTATGGAAAACCGAGACTTGACATCAATTTCTTCCGAAGGGGTCTCCTAGTCACCATTTCTCAGATGGACGTCACGTTCTCTATTTTCTCTGAGCCCAAGATAGGGACCCATCCCTTCTGTGGGACCTCCTCATTTACCGTTGGGTGAGGTCATAAGAACAGTCCTTTTAGGGCACTTGTCTCCTTTGACCGTCCGATGTCAGGTATCCCAGGACATCAAGTTCTTACTTCCGCTGACCTTTAGTGACATCTGATTGTGTATTTAAGATGGTGTCATTCTGTTTTTGTTGAAGAAAGCGTTTAATGAATGTCTCTACTATTAAAGTGTGTTAGAGTCAGCACAGTCAACCACCCTTTCTTCTCGACGACTCCATCGGGTATCGAGACCAAGGACGACTCTCGACCTGGTGATTCGATGTCTTGAGAAGGAGATTTAAGCTACTTTTAAAAGTGATACCGTTTCGTACTTAGATGAGGTCGTCCTGAAGTTCTCGACCCTACTCTTCGCGTCCGTTATCACAAAAGTAGTTTCGAGTCGACACACCTTGCACACGGTAACTGGACTGTGAAGTTTTGTTCTGACACCACAAAACCTGAGGTAGGTTTATGTCAAGTGAAGAGGTTCTGGGGGGTCATCGTATTCCTTCTTTAGTGCTAAGGAAGCGGAGGGGTAGAATATGGGAAGAATATTAAGTGTGTTTTGTGTACCGACCTAATTCAGAAATGTCCAAACCCCATGACTTTCGTGGTGCTACGGTACGTCTAGGTGACTGGGGATTATGTAGTAAGTTTTTGACGGTACTTCAGACATTTTCCTTTAACATCGTAAATAATGGAACTTGAACGTATAAAGGGATAGGTGGTAGTAGTCCTCTGGTTCCAAAGACTCCTGTAGCTAACCAGGGGAATAGGTAAAGATCTAGGACCGATGGATTGAGTTACGGAACGTGTATCGTCGATAACTTTTTTTTTTCAATTTGTACATTTACTTACTCTCTTACTTACTGAATTAAAATACCGTCGGACAGATATCTCACCGAGACTGAATCTATCCATCCTACTAACACGGTAAAATCATAGTCAAATTCGTCCTTCACCTTATGAAACCCCCTTTCACAAGTAAGAAGAACCTACGAACGTATATACAGATATGAGTTAGTGATTCAGCACAGACTGAGAAACACTGGAGTACCTGACATCGGGTGGTCCGAGGAGAGAGGTCCCCTAAGGGGTCCATTCTTATGACCTCACCCAACGGTAAAGGAAGAGGTCACCTAGAAGGGCTGGGTCCCTAGTTTGGACCCAGAGGACGCAACGTCCGACGACGACGATGACGACGATTCAGTGAAGTCAGTACAGGCTGAGACACGCTGGGGTGTCTACCGTCGGGTGGTCCGAGGGGACGGGGACCCTAAGAGGTCCGTTCTTGTGACCTCACCCAACGGTAAAGGAAGAGGTTACGTACTTTCACTTTTCACAACCTGTGCTGTACTGACTCGTAACGTCCGTCTGAGAAATATCAGTCTCGGTGGTCTTTTCAGCGACTTATATACAGACTGACGGGAGTTTTCACTTTTTTGTCTCAAGTCCCCAGACCTTTCAAAGAATCCCTAAAAGGTCTTTATGAGGTTTTAGTGTTAAGAACCCCTCTTTTCGATTGGAGTGACCACGGAGGACCGTGTTCACGACTCCGACGTATGATCACTGGTTAAGGATTACTACGGAGTTCATAAAACAACGAGTCCTATAGTTAAATTTCTCCAACTTCGTTTTACCACTTTTCGTTAACTTGTAAGAATCCTCACTAAACCTCAAACTCTTCTAAGAGATTCTAACCTTAGAGTCTTGGATCTCTAAGATTCCTAAGGACTCTACGAATCCTTAGGATTCTAAAGAATTCCTCCAGTGTGATATTTCCTTCTTTCATTTACTCTAGATTTGTCCTCTCTCCCCCTGTCTACTCTACTTAATTAGAATCCAACGTTTCAAAATAAAAAACACATCGTTATGTGTCTCTTTGAATGTGTATCTTACAATCTTGACTGACCTTTGAAACCCTTCTAAACTAAGACTTAAGAAGTAAGACGTTTAGTCCCCCGACGCCGGTCCCACAATTTCGTTTAACAGGTCTCCCTGTGTCCCCTAATCACTGTCTCAGTCCTAACATTTCACCCCACGGGGTAAAGATTGAGGACGAGAAAGGTGAGAGGATCGACCGACAGATTGGGACCAAGTCTTCGTCTTCCGTGAGGACCCCAATAAACCTTCTCGTAAACAGTAGACCGACGGTGTGAGTACCCTCTCGGTCTGGTGAACTACCACCTTTTTCTGCTACCTTTACGCTTTACACTTCTACCTTGACGTCTGAAATATACCTTTTGTACTTGGTTGCTACCAAACTTTATAATTTTTATCCAAGTTAAGTTAAATTTAAGATAACCTGTGGTCGAAGTCCCGATATTTGTTCTACAGACCTTTTCAAATACGTCAATAGAAGTAAAAACGACGTAATCCGTTTAATTTTCCTGTCAGGGGTAGGAGACCCTTGAATAAATTTCCAACTTTTATAACTGAAATTATTTCTTTTACCTTATTTTATATCTGGTTTGTAATGAGGATACTAGAGAACCGGAACGGAAGACACTACATCTTGGTTGTCGGGACCCGACCTTTACTTTCTTAACCTAATATTAGGATAAATTCGTTACCGAAGTAAGTGAAGTGGTTATGAGACCCCAAGTCACATAAATAGACGTTTCACTCTAAACTACCCTAAGTCATAACATACACACACATATATATATGTATATATATGTTTAATGCACACGTACGAATCAGCACAAATTGACAAACAATAGGACACCTGATATCGGACGGTCCTACGAGCCAGGAGCCCTAAAAAGTCCGTTCTTATGACCTCACCCGACGATGAAGGAAGAGGTCCTCTAGAAGGGGTGGGTTCCTGACTTGGGTACAGAGGGCACAGAGGACGTAACGTCCGTCTAAGAAATGGGTGACTCGGTGGTCCCTTCGGGGTGTCATAGAGATTCTCAGAAACAGTTTAAATTGTAAGATCTGACTAGAAAAAAAAGAATTACTGATCTGAAAGTAGATAATTGGTAAGTGATACGTGGTCCATAACATTTTCTACAATACGTATGGCTTACGACTTGTTCTGGTCATACTAGGACTGGAACACTTTGTCTCTCTCTATTCTTTATTTGTTCTTTGGTATTGATCGATTGAAAAATTCGAGATACTCTCAGGGAACCTGATGTTTTTCTAGGTTGATCAGGTAGAATTTCCTTTAGTCAGGACTTATAAGTAACCTTCCTGATTACAACTTCGACTTTGAGGTTATGAAACCGGTGGACTACGCTTCTCGACTGAGTAAACTTTTCTAGGACTACGACCCTTTCTAACTTTCACCGTCCTCTTCACCTGCTGTCTCCTACTCTACCAACCTACCGTGGTGGTTGAGCTACGTGTACTCAAAGTCATTTGAGACCCTCAACCACTACCTGTCCCTCCGGACCGCCCGATGTCAGGTACCCCAGAGTTTCTCAGCCTATGCTGACTCGCTGACTTGGTTTGACTTGACTTACTGATTATACTCTTCGTTTCGACCTACTCTTTCATTGTAGTTCCCACCTTCTATCTGAGGAAACACAGAATAGGTACCTCCCGAAGTTCAAATTCTACTCGTAAATTAACGGTTTCTGTCTTACAAGGATCGTTTCTTCCGACGTATACATTTCCGGAACTCCAGTCTTTCTCGAACGATACAGACTCCTGGACTGTCTTTCACCGACACCGACCTTCTACCACTTGTTCCCCCTTTCTTACAAACTTTACTCCTGTCTCGTCCAGAATGTTCTAGACCGTCTGACACCTTCCGTCAAACGTAAAATAGGGGGTCCGTCATCCCTCGGTGTCCTCTGAAATTTCGTCTACTCGATGCACTAAATTAAGTACATAGTCTTTCTACTGAAAACTAAAACGTATCTCTTCCATCGACCGGTCCCTACGTCTCCCTCTACCCCTCCTCCACTAACGTCATTAATTCACTCCACCACCGAACGTACTCTTAATGTGTCACCTTTACTTTTTCTCCCTCATCTAAATTCTCTACAAAATCTCCAAGACAACGTTCCTGAATTGATAATCGCACACAGACCATCCAAACGGCTTTTCTCTTCAGTTCCAGTTTCTACTAAACTCATAAATTCATCTACCACCACGGTGAATGGACCTGTCCGAAGTCTTTTTTCTCCTGAGTCCACCCCTGGTTTTAATCGTCGAGACGAACCAGAACAGTTGGGACTCAACGGATAATCTGTACAGGTCTCCGTATGGCTTGTCTATTAACCGATGTACTCGGACCCGAGTCTCCTTATCAGACCCGTCTTCTACATACGTAAAATCCTTACAGTCTTATACCGAATATCGGTTCCAATACTTCTATGGGTCTCTTTCTTACTTTTATCCTCTCTTACAGGTTCTAACACTGCATTCACTTCCTCATACGACGTCTCCGACTCTTTCTTACTAGTCACTCTATCTGCCTGATTTTTCAGTTTATTCGTTCTTCTGTTATAAAGTTTCCCCCTTTTCAACCGTCACAACTTTTTATGACTCTTTTTTTTTTTTTCTTCAAACAACTAGGGACTACATCTTCTTTTTACTTAAATGAACCCAAAAGAGAAGAACTTATTATTCTCATTAACAATCCCTTCCGTCCAATTTTTTCATTTATTAGGGGAGACGGGGAAGCAATGGGGAGGGGGGTAGTCAGACCATTGTCCTTCTTTAGTGTGGTAGTTGTGTTTATTCAATCGTACAAAGAAATTGTTGTTTCCCTGCACTGAAAAATATATTGGTTTACACCACAAAATCACTGAAAAACTATTATGTGTCAAAACACTTAAATTTAAAGAAAGAAAGACATAAAAATCCTGGTTAGAGTAGAAATTATTCTGTAAAAATTTTTCCCCCCTTTTAAGAACTCTTTTTTTTAAGGACAAAAATGGTACACTAAAGGGTGTTCACGTCGACATCTTTTCCCGAACAGTCAACTTATTTTCAGTGTAAACTATCGCTTTCCCTTCTTCTTTTTCTCTCATCTCTACTCGGACGTACCCCTTCTCCCACCGCTCTCTACTCAATCAGAGCGACTCGACAGGCTTCGATATTGGACACCATCTTTTGGGTCGACACTCCACCACAGTCCATCGGTGTCCTCGTCACCTATCTTCGGACCTTCAAGTACCTTCTTCACTGACCTTCTGTCCCTGTCTCCCCCCTGTCGTTTCCCCTGTTACCTGTAGGTCCCTTCAGATTTCCTTTTGGGACCTAGTTAGTTCCGAAACGTTTGGAGTCACTTTCAGTCGTCCCCACCGACCACTGGCTCTTTGTCCACAGAATGAGACCTACGATTCAATAAAACTAAGAACATCCGGTGGTTTGTCACCCCCGTTCACACCTTGGTATGTGACTGACTCAAGTGAATCTTTCACTGACCCTTTTTGGGAATTCAATGGCTTAAAAGAAACTTTGACGTTTTTAGGTTAGACGAAAACCATGGTATTCAAACCCTGACTATGATCCTTTTTATGAATGTAAAAAACGTATGAACTCAAGACGCCAAACTTTTAAAATTTTTGTAATTGACCTCAACTTTCTCTCTCCCTTCTCAAAAATGTGACAGTCAATAAGAGAGATCTTTCCCTTTTTATAAAAAGGGTGTATTCACTAAAGTAGAGGATCTGTATAATAAAGTAAGAAATTAGTATTAACAGTAATATGAATAGTACATATCCTGAATAATACACACTTTGTACTACATTTTCTGAAATACACATATAAAGTAAGTTAAGGGTGTAATAAGATATTCGATTTTCCTTAATGGTAAATAGGTACTTTTTGTTTCCAGATATATTATTAAATTCATCGTGATTCATTAAAAAGTTTACAGTGTATTGTCTTAGGTGAACTAGGGTTCCAGAAAGAAAGATTAGAGAGAAAGATCAAAGGTAAAGTGGGTCAGTTATTGATTACTATTATTAAAGGTAAATCATTCTGATGAGAACTGTTCATGACTCAATTGACGAAATTTATAAAGTAAAGGGATGAGAAATGTAGTTCAAGTACAAAAAAATAATAAAGGTAATTTACCTACTTGTTTGACTTCGGGTACCTACAGGGGGTTGATCCTTCGTGACGACGACGACGACGACGACGATTCAGTGAAGTCAGCACAGGCTGAGACACGCTGGGGTATCTGCCGTCGGGTGGTCCGAGGGGGCAGGGACCCTAAGAGGTCCGTTCTTGTGACCTCACCCAACGGTAAAGGAAGAGGTTACATACTTTCACTTTTCACTTTCCCTTCAGCGAGTCAGCACAGGATGAGAAGCACTGGGGTACCTGACGTCAGATGGTCCGAGGAGGCAGACACCATAAGAGGTCCGTTCTCATGACCTCACCCCACGGTAACGGCAGAGTTCGGTCCTAAATTTGAATTCAGACAGAAGTTTGAGGTACAAGAATTGACATAATAGTGTGTAACGGTGAGTCTGTGGACTCTCAGATACCGAGAATCCATTAGAAAAGGATCATCGGTTCATACCTGCACTCTCAACCTGGTATTTCTTCCGACTTACGGATTTTTGACTACGAAAACTTGACACTATAACCTCTTCTGAGAACTCTCAGAGAACCTGACGTTCCTCTAGTTTGGTCAGTTAGAATTCCCTTTAGTTAGGACTTATAAGTAACCTCTCTGACTACGACTCCGACTTCGAGGTTATGAAACCGGTAGCCTATTTTTCTCAACTGAGTGACCCTTTCTGGGACTACGACCCTTTCTAACTTCCGTCCTCCTCTTCCCCCCCGTTGTCTCCGACTCTACCAACCTACCGTAGCAGCTAAGTCACCTGTACTCAAACTCGTTCGAGGCCCTCTACCACTTCCTGTCCCTTCGGACTACACAACATCAGGTACCCCAGTGTTTCTCAGTCTGTGCTGACTCGTTGATTTGTTGTTGTTGGTAAAATTTGTTTGCCGTTCTCACCACTTCTTAGGAAACGAATCAGATAATTAAATTTCCTGTACATGACCGGTAGGTGTTTTTTTAGGGGAAGAACTTGTGAATCGGTTGAAGGAAACGTCAACCCACACCGGTTATTATTACACTCACCTGTACTTTGTACGGTAAAGGTCCGAACCGGGTAATTAGGTCAATATAACGGGTTGTACGGGAAAGTGGAACTAGACTGACCCAAGTCTAAAGCTCACCTCGGATTGTCTACCTTCTTGGTGTCTGTCCTCATCGATCCTAGGGACTTATTGTCGGACCTCGTCTTAGTAGAAGTCTCTTGACTATCGATGAGTCTTGACAACCCCTGTTACCTCCTTCTCAAAAATAACGTAACTTGACAATACAAAACCAAATAAATTACAAACGATAACATAGAATCGAACGGGGGGTTTCATGCTTACCTTTTCCTGTATCTTCATCTTTTTCATCGACTTTCTTTCATTTCCTCGATATAATTTTAGTCTATTTTTCGTAATATCTCTCTAATGTTACCCGTACGACGTTGATAAATGTCAAATCTCTCCCGTAAAAACTGACAATACACCAACTTACCCTTGTTCGGGTCGTGTTGTCACCCCCGTCCTTCCAGTTAATTTTTCGAAGTCATCGTTGAGTCCTTTATTTCCTACCACCTGACTGGATCTAACCACCTTCTCCTAACCTGTCTAAATCCGATCAAATTCTAATATCTCAGTAGTCCAGACCACCGACTAAAATGTACCTGACTCTTTCCCCCTCCCCTCCTGAGTTCCTACTATGAAAACAAAGACCGATCTACCACCAGTACAGTAAGGGTCTACATACCTCCTTCCCGTTCAACTACTCCACCTCATCTCCACTACTCAAACCGAAAACTATACAACGGTTTTCGTCGAAGTCCCTCTTGACTTGTATGGTTAGGTCTCGAGTCCTCTCTCTTTGTGGTACCGTCCAGAGCGATGACTTACACAAATTGACCACTAATTATGATTCCCTCCTCTACTCTAAAAGGGTATAAAACGTATTACTTATGTTACATTTACGGGGGAGGGGAGGTGGGGACGAGAGGGGACGGGGGGTTTGTGTACGAGAACGATACCTAAGTGGTTTTTTATTTTCCTTTAGTAGAAGGAGAGATAGAAGTAAAGAAGGTTCTTTTAAGTCGTCCAGACTCGAGAGAATGAACGTTCTCCAGTCACTTAAGACACACACACACACACACACACACACACACACACACACGCGCGCGCGCGCGCGCGTGCACGAGTGGGTCTGTTCGTACGTTTGTACCCGAACATGTAGGTGTCAGAAAGTTGTACTACTTTGGCACCGACACCAAAAGGACCCAAGTTCGTCTCAGACGAGTTTCGGTCCAGTCATCAAAGTAAGTGACACTTCCACCTGTTCCCATTTCTTAAACCTCCTAAAGACAAGTAGTATTACGTTACTTCCATCTTTCTAGAGACTACTCCCCTCCTCTAACACGACCACGGTCCGAGTGCCCTCGGATCCACTACTCGAGATACAGACTTCCACCGTTCTTCTTGTACCGTGACGGACGTTCTGATGTATGTAAACTTACCTACCGTCAGAAACCTTCCTGCGTCAGTGTGTCCAATGACGAAACCTGACTTCGGGTTTTCGAAGACAGTGTAAGTAGGACATGAAGTATTCAGATCCAAGACGACGACTGTTTCTTATCCCATCTCTTGAACGTTTTCACTATTACCTTTCAAAACGATTAGAAATCATTTTACCCAAATTAAATTGAAACACCCCCATTATGTCACTGTAAAGGGGGTGGATGTAAAAATTATTTTGTACAAAGTATATGTATTCCTTAGATCCCTGGTTCTCCAAATTATAGAAAAGGTTGTAGTGTGTTCCATACGAAGACAGAAGATCTGAGTTAAAGAAAGGAGATTCTGTCCAACTTTCGTTTAAATCTCGAAGCTTAGGGAATAGGGGAAGAGGAAGGGGACGAGACGTGTAAAAAGAATGGTTTCGTTCAATGGAAATTGAACTTGTCCACACTAGTGACCTCCCAAATTGTCCCAATACGTGTTTTTTCTGTGAAGGTATCAGTATTATTTAAGAGTACCTCTGATTATAACTTACTTTACGTTAAGGAAAAAGACCCCAACATAAAAAAAAAATATTAATAGGGTTAAAGAAAGAAGAAAGAAAAAAATGACTTTTCACTTTCACAATCAACAAGTCAGCACAGAAACAGACTGAGAACACTGGGGTACCTGACATCGAGAGGTCCGAGGAGACAGGTACCTTAAAAGATCCGTTCTTATGACTTCACCCAACAGTAAGGGGAGAGGTCCCTTTGAAGGGCTGGGTCCCTAGCTTGGGTCAGAGGACGTAACGTCTCCCTAAGAAATGGTAGACTCAGTGGTCCGTTCGAGAAAGTAAAAATTTAACCTCATATTAACGAAATGTTACAACACAATCAAAGACGATATGTTGTCGATGTAATATGTATATAAGGGAGGGAGAATTCGGAGGGAGGGATCCCCACATGAAGACTAGGTGTTTTGACTACAAACGGTTTTAATCGAAGGAAAGAGAGAACAATGGAAATTGCGGAGTACATAAAGTCGAGTTGTCGGGCAGAGACGTGGTTAGACTTACTAAGTGCTTCGACTTTCGTATCGATATAGGTCTCCACCGGACCCACTGGACGTAAAGTACCCGACGATGTAATCTCGGTCGTGCCAAGGGACTAAAAGACACTACGAGAGTTGACGGTCTCTGACTAGCCTTACACGTCAGCGAGTACCATCTTCCCCTTTGCACAAAGAGTAAGTCGTTCTTACGCCAAGGTTGGTGTCTCAAATGTGGTGCCAATGTAAACTTCAAGTTGGGATCTTGAAACACCGTCATTTTCACCAGCACTAAATATCCTTTTACAGTGAGCCGACAGAGGAGATATTTTCGGAAAATGTTGAGAGTAACTTATATTTAGTCTTACATACGTCGGTTGTTTCACTACCAAAACCGTATTGTGAAGGTTCAGCTTTTCTTTACCTGATCTTACCAGAACCGAAAAATGACTCCTGTCTATAATGTCCTTAAATAATGACTAGGTTTTAGTTATGAGAACAGAAATTTTTATCCATCCTCATTTAAATGCAGAACCCCTTTAAGGTTTAATTAATTTCGACAGTAAGATCTCAAATGGGCGTCTATGGCTCCCACGACACGAAAACGTCAAATTTTAATTCGACTTTCACAAAAAGAAAAGAAAGGTAGAACGATTTGGTGTAAGAATCTATGTATTGAGTTCTCAATCCGACATAAAGTAAGATTACCCCTCTTTTTCCCACCCAGAAGGGTCCTAAGCAAACGATTTAAGTAGAACCTCTATGTACTCTGCGGAGATCAATATGAGAAGAGGTTCCCGGTTTTTCTACAATTTTTACTTTCTCGTTTGTTAATTTTAGCCACAAACTTTTCCGTCAAGAGTAAAAGAGGACACTAAAACGTAGTATCTTGCAACCTTTGCCTTTAGACCTATGTCTTAACTCCCCAACTCCCTCTGACTAGGACACTCTTAGACCTTTCTCGTTTAGACACCGTCCCCCTCCCTCCCCCATTTTACAGAAGTACACTGACGAATTCCCCACCTTTTTCTTACACCTCTTAAGTAAACCTGCCTACTATGGTATTTTCTGAGAGTCTTCCCAGATTCTATCGTTCAGTCCGTTTCCCATCTTTTTGAACCGAAGAAAGATACCGTTAATGGGAATGGGAGGGGAAGGGTTGTGGATGGAACCGGTCTGGGGTGGACTTAATAACGGAAGACTCACTGTGTCGCACCTACTCATCCCGTCAGTCATGTTCCCAATTACTATATATAATAAATTGTTGAAAGTCTCCTTATTTCTTTTGAGTAGAATCCATTTCCTTCAGGAGTCTCTTGTACCATGGGTAAAACACCTTCTCCTGTATACGAACAACATATGTCACAGTCACCAAACTGCATTACCATTGTCCTTCCAGAATGTAGGTAAGTGAGGTGTTTTGTAAATAATACATAATCCATCATCCGTCTCAAAATCTGTGACCTTTACGTCACTCTATCTGAAAACCAAAACATCTTTCTTAGAGTCAGAAGGAGAAGGTATTAGTTGTAATGACTAAGATTTATCTTAAAATTTTTAAGTAAGGTACACACCGAGGTAACGAGGAAAGAAAAATATTCAAAATAAAATAAAATTGAAAAATAAAACGTAACCGCATTCGAATAACATTCCTGACTATGACTTCCACTTCGATGTTATGAAACCGGTGGACTAATACTCCTCGGTTGAGTAACCCTTTCTAGGACTACGACCCTTTCTAAATTTCCGTGTTCCTCTTCTCCCTCCGTCTCTTACTCTACTAATCTATCATAGTGGTTGAGTTATCTGTGCTTAAACTCGTTTGACATCCTCTATCACTTCCTATCGCTTCGGACCGTACGACGTCAGGTACTCCGTCGTTTCTCAGTCTGTGTTGAATCGGTGCTTTTGTTGTTGCTATCGACTAATCGTTACAACACTGTCAGAGTCCACCTATCGTTTCCCTGAGACGGTATGTATATGTACATAGGTAAGAGGACGTTTGAGGGGAGGGTAAGTCTGACTGTATATTGTAACTCATCTCAAGGGACACGATATGTTATCCAGGAACAATAGGTAAAATTTATATGTGACGAGGAAAGGAATAAGAGACAAGAGAGAATCAGAAACAAGTATATCTGTACTTTAGAGACACCACCAATATTCCTGGTTTGCGTCAAGTGAAAGTCTCAGACTGTTACTTGGATATTCGAAAGATTCCATACTCCATACTCGAAACGTCACTACCTGACCCGACTGAATTGTAGACACTCAAAGGATAGTACTCCAGAAAGTTCGGTTTAGATCTACTAAGGAACTTTCTCTATGACACCTTCAATAAGATTGTGAATACTGCCTCCACCCGAACAAAACTCTACCATATTTTTCTTCGTATCACAACACTTTTCTACGGATCACTGAGTCTTCAGACCATAAGTACAAATATGTCTCCAAATTATAATTTCTTCTCAATCTTCACTTAAGTGTCTTCGAGTAGAAAGAGAGAAAGGAGAGATGGATTACGACATAGGATCAGGGACATAATATTACAAAAACTTATTATCAGAAAAAATAAAAAGGATCATTAAAAAGAATTATTATGATACTGAAAAAAAAAGATTATAGGAAGACTATACCATGTTGAAAAGTCTTATCTCTTTTAAGTCAATTGAACCCTAGAAGGTCTGAATGATGGTCTGAATACTGTAATTTGTTCTCAGAGATTCCTTCTCTATGGTAAGGACCTATTCTATCACGATCCAAGGACAAAGAGACGGGAAAACAATTCACTTATTAGTATCATTTGTTCTCCCCTTTAACTTGTGTCTTAGTTGTTATATACTATGATTGTACGTACACACAATTCAGCGAAGTCAGCACAAGTTAAGACACACTGGGATACCTGGTATCGGGTGGTCAGAGAAGACAGGTACCCTAAGAAGTCCGTTCTTATGACCTCACCCAACGGTACGGAAGGAAGTCCCCTAGAAGGACTGGGTCTCTAGTTTGGCTACAGAGAATGTAGAGGACGTAACCGTCCGTCCAAGAAATGGTGATCGTGGTGGACCCGAAGGACACTATGAGGACACGACACGAATCAGTGAATCAGTACAGGCTAAGGCGCTGGGGTATCTGACATCGGACGGTCCGAGGAGACAGGTACCCTAAGAGGTCCGTTCTTATGACCTCACACAACAGTACGGGAGGAGGTCTCCTCGAAGGGTTGGGTCTCAAGCTTGGGTCCAGAGGCCGTAACGTCCACCAAAGAAATGGTAGACTCTGTGGTCTCTTCGGGTAATATGATTGTTGTAATATGATTATTCTGTATATTTTAGAAACATTTTCAAAGAGAAAGACTCAACGTGAACTCGGGACACTGGAAATACTGTACCAACTTCGGTACTCAGATTTTTATTATAGTATAGACTGAACATATTAAGATGATCAGTATATTAAAAACTGGAAAAATGTAGTGTCGTCGTAATGTTTCACAATGCTGTACCGATAACGATGGGAATTATAATAGTTTACCCTGTTCGATTACTTACTGAATATAATTTGAAAAGTTTCCTCACTTTTTACATACATTCCATTGTACCCCAACTTCTGTAGTCTTTTTCAGTCAAACTTATTACTTCGTTACCGTTGGAGTCATACTAAACTCAAACTATACAGTGTTCTACGATTTCAGTAAAGTCAAACGAAATAATTTTCTGGGTAAACGTCTTTCCATGGTTACTAAAACAGTGTGAATTCTTGTGTAGACCCTGAAAGGAGCACCAGGTCACCAATTCTTAGGTGAACGGTTCCCGTTTACGTTCCCTATACCCAAGCTTGGGACCAAGTCCTTCTAAAGTGTACGGTGCCCCTTTGATTCGGGCACACGGTGTTGATGATTTAAAACACGGGAATCTCGGGTACGAGGTGTTGTTCTCATGCGAACCGAGCGGTGTCGTTCTCTTTCGGCCGTGCGTCGTTGGTTTTAGGTCGTATCGGTTTTTTTCTTGTGTAGACCTCGGATCCAAAGGAAAGGTGTGTTGTGTGTTAATACTCCTTGTGACCGGTTACCTTACCTGAGTCTTCACCAACGAACATACTAGGTGGTAGACCTTTACTAACTTTCTTGCCTCATGTAAATCATACTGATCCCATCACTGTACTCTCAGTAATAGTTTATTGACTTGTTGTCTGTCCACCTTCTTCTTTTGGTGGATACGATAAGGTCTACGTTCTCGGTTAGACCCTGGTCTGTGCATTGAATTGAAGTTATATTCCTGTATAAAAGATTACCAAGTGTAATGAATTTATATCTTTCTTAGAGGAAGACTTTACAAGATCAGTAACCTACACAAGTTCTCCTACTCATTATTAGGGTGACCCCGATAATCTCTTTACTAAGAACATTAACAATCTTTTCGTTTGATCTACAAAGAAAAATGAAGTTTAATAATAACGAAATTGTCCCCAAGATATTCATTTAAACCACAGATCTTTAGGAATACCACAAGTCTCCGGATATCTTTCTCCTTATGGTACGAGATTCCGACAGACCGTCTCTTCACTGAATCTACTGGGAAACATTTTCCAGTAGGTTTAGTGAATACGTTAGTTAGTTAGTAACTACCGTCTATCGTGTTGGGAACTACTTTGAGGACTAAAGGATCTGGTACATAGGGGTCAAATAATAGAATTTCCCAAGAAAAGTAAAAAAGCAGCAAGAAACCCCTCTTTTTCCTATGTCCTCTCGTCTCCCACTATAATGTCCTTATCATCCATACACTCTTTTCTTAAAACGATGGTATAAGGTTAGTGTTGGTACACAGTCTTCGATAACTTTCCCAAACTTTCGATACTACAGTTATTGAAAGATCCGTAAAGGAAATAACTGTGTGACGACCATCCGACTCCTTTGACTATGGTCCTCTTTATCTTAGATCGACTAATTTATATAATATTATTAATTTATTTATTAAGTCCATACACTATAAGAACTGAGAATATATTTGATTGGGTAAGGGAGTTGGTATGGGTACCCTACGGGTCACCGGAGGAATGTCAGTGTACCTGTAGAGACGAAGATCAAAGGACACGAAAGACTTGGGATACAGAATGATTAGAGAGTGGTCGTAGAGAAAAAGAAAAACCTATGAAGAGTATGTTCACAACACTCATCTTACACCTTATCTAAAATAGTCTTCTATTTCCTACAAAAGTATCTCTTTGTATCGTTTATTGAACTTGTGACTTACATCCGTTTGGGAACAATACTTTTTAGAAGACCTGTCAAACAGTGACCGGTAAAGAGGGTCTGTCGTAAAGAAAAGAAAGAATGTGTGTCGCAAAAAACTGTCCGATGTCTGTGACAATTTGTATGTGAAATCGGCTATATGACAGGTGGAGGTAGAGAGAAGGCACAAGGGGAGGAAGGTAACGGAAATAAGGTCTAGGTTTGCGACCACAGGAAGAATTCGTCTCGACAACTCGAAGAGAAGAGAATGAGTTTAGCAGTGTAATAGTGAGAGGTCTCGACTTCAACGGTCAGTATCATAGTATCGTGGAAAGATTGTTTCTTTTAAGAAAGGGGTTCATAAGTTTTATGGTTGTATACCCTAAAAAAAGGATGATTAAAGAGAAAATCCAATAGATTACCTTGGAGACTAACTCTCAAGTCACTTTCGTTGCACTCTAAACTTCCCTTTTTTTAAAACTAAATTTATGGTCGAAACCCTCCCCTGTATACATATGGATACTAATTAAGTACAAATACATACTGTCTTTAGTTTGGTTATAACACTTGGTCAGTAGTTGGTTGTTGTTGTTGTTTTATGTATAAATTTTTATATTTATTTTTTTATGTATTTATTTATGGTCGAAACGGTAAATTACCGACACACTGGAATCCGTTATTTGTGTTGGAGAGACTTAGAGAGACAGAAGTATTGTACCCTTGCTGAAAGTAGAATCTCTTATTAATACTCCTAATGGTCTCGTGTACATCTGTCTAGTAAGTTCCGGACTATGAACTGTATACGATTATAGAGTTATTTACAAATAAAGATAATAGAACCTGAGTTAAAGAAAAAAAAAAAAAAAGGATCGAACAAAAGTTACAGAATATTGGTGGAAGACTAGATATCGAACTTTAAAACTCCTTGTAAACACGATAACTTTATAACTTGTTCGTCTGTCTATTCAAACGAATCTGTTCATTTCAAATGTCTATTTAAGATCGGAAAAGAAATATATAACATTTTGGTTTAAGGATGTAATAATATATGGGTTTGTTACCTCAACTCCTTGATCTAAGATTGTTTCGTCTTTTGTCCTATTGGTAACTGTTTCTTAAATGAACCCTTCTGTGGTTCGAAAATTTACTACACTAACACACCTTGTAAGGTATAAGACAATTATACGAAAGAAGTAACCACCGTTGACTACCTTAAAAAAGAAAGACCCCCACAGTCTCTTAAGTTAGTCTCTTACTACAATTCGTCCCACTTTCAAACCTTAGATTTAACCTGTGTTCGGCCAGGAAGTCGTGGAGAAACCTTTAAGATTACTGTCAAACTATTACCTTTTTCTCACGACAAATGTCGATTTAAAGTTTTTAATACAGGAAAAGGGGAACCCGTTAAAAATAGGAATCGTTAGAAAAGACGGAGGATGAGTGTCTGACCGGCCTGTTATCGTAGTTTAGTTAAAACTAAAAGTACGTTTATTTTATGTGATTGAATTACCCTTCACTTTCTCGACCGAAGTCTTATTTAGAAACAACTTTCTGTCAACTTAATATAAATTTTACCTTCACTTTGTTTCAGTTTAAAATACCGTAACCAAATTTTCAGTGACAGAATGTGACAAATCCCAAACTGAGTATATTCCATTTCTGGTCTTAGTTGGTTAGGGTGGTATATGTAAAGTTGACAAACTATCGTATGCAACCAAGGAGAAAAATTATATACACAAAAGTAAAAATAAATAAATAAAAAGGTTATTAAAAAAAGGAGTTCTATGATTCAATCACAAATTTATCTCTTGTTCAGGTTCATATCTTGACCCAACCTTATCTGTGTTATATTTTACAGGATTAGTAATAGTAAGACAAAGTAAATTAAACATTTCAAGGAACGTCGAAGGTTTAGACAGAAGATTTAAAGTAAACGAAGTCAACAGTCAGGTCATAACCATTCCAGTAATAGGGATTTGATATCAACTTCCATGACCTTGGATTCGCTTCACTTCCCTAAGTGGCTTAGGTAGATAAACTTTCGTTGTAGTGACGAAAGAAGATCTAGATTAAAGGACCGGCTGACTCAAAACCACCATCCTTCATTTGTGTACACCAAAACTATAACCTCGTAGTCAAAATTAGATACCACTCGATAAAAGAGAGGGGTTCTGATGTCGGAGTGATATTAGAGGTCCGACAGGAGTCTTTGGTGGGATTACCCACTGTATAAGTGAAAGAAGAATGTTATCGTGGGGGCCGGGGGGCGGGTTCAGAAGTACAAAATACGACTGATAGCCACTGGTCTAATACTACTGAGAAAAATTTTTGATTAACATAAATAAATAAATAAAAACTGACACGATCCAGAAGCAACGACGCACCCAAGGAGAGATCAGCACCACGTGTCCGAAGACTGACACCACCGAAGAGCACAACACCTCGTACCCTGACACCCGTACACCCAGAATCATCCACATCAAACACCCGAGTCATCAACACCGAGGACGTGAGATCTCACGTCCGCGTTATCGACACCGTGTACACCCGAATTCACAAGGTACGGTGCACCCTAGAAGGGTCTAGTCCCTAGTTTGGTCGTAGAGAACGTAACCGTCCGTCTATGAAAAGGAGACTCGGTGGTCCCTTCGGAACCGACACCTCTGAAAATAGAGTAAAATAAATCTAGTCTAAAACGTTCCCTAGAGTAGATACTTCTCCTCTAACACGAAAGAGAGGAGTTACCTCTGTACCTCTTTTAATTATGGTTGTCCCAAGGTTAAGAATTCTGATTTGTTTTGGTAGTACCTCTTCCTTTACCGTTGGGTGAGACCATAAGAACGGACCTTTTAGGGTACCTATCTCCCCGGATCAGGTACCCCAACTCTTCTCAGCCTGTGCTGACTTTCTGAAGTGAAAGTACGTAACTTCTTCTTTTACCGTTGGGTGAGGTCACAAGAATGGACCTCTTGGGGTCCCTGTCCCCTCGGACCACCCGACGTCAGATACCCCAGCGTGTCTCAACCTGTACTGACTTCGCTGAATCGTCGTCGTCGTATGTTTTGGTAGTTCTATGTTCATAGCACCTTGTCATGTGTCAGAGTCCATGGTGGGGCGAGAACTTGAAAATTACTTCGTTGATACCAGAGGAAAGAGGAAAGAAAGTAAGAGTATCCCTATATCCAGCCTCCCTGGAACGTTGAAAACTTCTAAAAACCTCCCAGTTTTTTACTAAAGAGACAGTGGTTTCTTTCGATGAGTCAATATCACACTTCGACATTGTTGATATGTCTTGAGAGCCGTGAGTCGAGAGTTTCTCTACAACAGAAACCCCTTCAAAACTTATGTGTCTTTAATGTCTGATAGATTCCATACTTTACAGACTGATATATTGTCTACTACAGAAGAGACCACCGAGTCTACCATTTCTTAGACGGATGTTACGTCCTCTAGACCCCGAGGTTAGGGACCCACCCCTTCTAGGGGACCTTTACCTTTACCGTACGGGGAGGTCAAAAGACGGACCCTTTAGAGTACCTATCTCCTCGGACCGATATCAGGTACCCCAACTTTCTCAGTCGGTGCTGACTCGTTGATTGTGAAAGTGAAAGTGTTGTCTACTAAATTTTAAATCATTAAAAGTATGAGTACCCAGACTTCTAACTGACACGAAACGACTCAGTTTCTTCCAGATTCCTTTAAGTCTCTTCTTTCCGTTCTTAGGTTCACGTCTTGCGCTGGGCAACAGACTGGAGGTCTGAGTTTCAGACACCTCGGTGATCATCTCCCGTATCGTGTAGGGTTCTCTCTACATAGAAAACGTTTGACTTAGAACCTGGATTACCTACAACGGACAGAGAGAAAGCTGTCGGCTCATGACTAAGATTTATAGTCCCTTCAAATCCTAATATAGGCATCGTTATGGGGTTTACTAAAGATCCATTCCTATAAAAAATATTAAAATATTAAACAAATAAATAAAAACCAACACGACCACACACCGAAATGACGACACACGTCCGAAAGAAATTAACGGTACTCACTCTCGATGAGAAAAGAACGTCTCGTACCCGAGATCCGTACATACGAGTTATCTATTCCGTGTGTCCGAATCAACCGGGTACCATGCACCTTAGAAGGACCAGGTCCCGAGTTTGTTTGAGTACTGGGAGCGTGACCTTCCGTTAAGAATCGGTGATCTGGTGTTCCCTTTAGGAGATGGATTCCTAAAATATTTCTGTTTTATACATAAACAACTGTACGAATTGGGTCATGAGTTAATTTTCTCATCATGTGTGTATATGCATTGTTTGATAATTTCTTGTGTACGACACGACACGATTTAACGAAATCAGCACAGGCTGAGACACGTTGGGATACCTGACATCGGGTGGTCCGAGGAGACAGGTACCCTAAGGGGTTCGTGTATGTTTCATTCTTTAAGTTAGAGTGTAAGGAGAAGTGAATCTTCGATTCTGTGTGTCCCTGGTTATCCACTAGCTAGTTAAGACCTTTATTGGTTATTGTAATTGCAGTTCAAGACTCCAAATATGTAGATTGTTCCCTGACAAAAGACAAGATAAGACCAGACATAAGAAGTTGAAAACGTAGGACTCAGAAAAGCCCACCTTGAGTGTGGTGACTCTCCTTTACTGAAAAACAACCCACTTGTACGTTTACTCAAAGTGACTACGATTAGAAGTAACATACATCAAAATAAAGTCAGGGTTAAAGCAAAGGTAAATAGGACCTCGAATACCTTCGACACACAGACCAAAACTCATATCACTTTATCTTAGTCGTTTCACTTTGACTTTCACAATTACAATCAGGAAGTCATCACAGACTGAGAAACACTAGGGTGCCTGACATCGGACGTCCGAGGAGACAGGTACCTTAGGAGGTCCGTTCTTATGACCTCACCCAACGGTAAGGGAAGAGGTCCCCTTGAAGGGTTGGGTTCTTAGTTTGGGTTCAGAGGACGTAACACCCGTCTAAGAAATGGTAGACTCGGTGATCCCTTCGGTGCTTCGGTGGTCCCTTAGTCGTTTAGTGTAATTGCAGAGTAGGGAAGGGTCATAAGAAGACAAACGAAGACATCGTCGTCACATGTGACACATGTAACGAAACAAATAAATAAATAAATAAAAAACGACCGTTCACAACATACCACTTATGGAAAGAGATACTTTTAGTATTTTTAGTTCGATTTTTTGGGAGGTCTCGAAATATCTCTACCTTTTTTGAGGTATTTCCACTCGACACAAACATTGAAATAAGTTGTAAGAGACTTCGGTACAGATTGACGAATTAGCGGAGTAGTGGTTGTCAGATACCAGAGACACACACGTTTGTGTGTTTGTGTTTTCTGTGTGTAGTTCCTTAGTACTTTAGAGGTACAATAATTATTTTCCCAGAGATTTAGAGAGATCTCTAAACAGTAGGTCTGCAGGAGTGGGTCACTATCGAAGGGAAGTATGAAAAAGATTCGGAAATATTATAAATTAAGATGGTCTTCCCACGTGTTCTTATCCTTGGGTCGATTTAGGACATCAACGGTTAAAGTGACAACAGAGAAGATCAACAATTCCTATGAAACGAAAATAGTGTAACTCGTCCTCAGGTAAAAGGGTATTCGTGGAGAGACCTCAGGATTAATTGGAATAACCTAATTTTAGTGGATATTTTTGAATCAAAAACGACGAGAGACGTGTAGTGTGACACCTAAGAACCCTGTCTTACAAACGAGTCCCTGAGGTATTAAAAATGAATGGACGAATAACGGAATCAAGAGAGGAATTGAGTTGACCTTTGTGGTTCTCCGGAGGTCCCATCTAATACCTCAGGGTTTGTTCTCTACGACTCTCAATATCCTTCTAACTCTTAACAACCCTGACCACAGACCCCTCTCTATCGGTCCCGGACATCGGACCTCTGTCTACTAAAACTAAAGGGTGGAAGAGAGACTACAGAAACAACTGTCGATTACACTTTGATCGAGGGGACTCGGATCAAACAGACGTAAATGACCCAAACGTCCACAAACCGAGGTAGGATAATTACCTTTTACTATGTTTAACAGAGAGTTCTGAATCATGTCTTCCTAGAGTACATAGTATCTTTTGGTAATGTGATCTCTCGACTGAAATAAAAATAAAAATAAAAAAAACTCTCGACTGAAATTTCTTCTAGAGTCAAGTCAAGTCAAGTCAGAGAGTCAACACAGGCTGAGAAACGCTGGGGTACTTAGTGTCGTGTGGTCCGGAGGGACAGGTAGTGGTAGAGGACCTCAAATTGGTTTGAGTACAGGTAGCTCAGCCACTACGGTAGGTCGGTAGAGTAGGAACCAGCAGGGGAAGAGGAGGACGGGGATTGGGGAGGGTCGTAGTCTCAGAAAAGGTTACTCAGTTAAGAAGGAAGCGTACTCCACAGGTTTTATGACCTCAAAGTCGAAATCGTAGTAAGGAAGGTTTCTTTAGGGTCCCGACTAGAGGAAGTCTTACCTGACCAACCTAGAGGAACGATCAGAGGGGGTTAAAATAGATGAAAACATAAAATTAATAAAAGAAGGAAGATCTGGAGTTCCTATTTCGTGATTTTATTAACATAAAGGGTTCATCAAGTCACAATAGTAACTACCTGTACAGAACGAGAATAAATAAAGAAAAGTCAAGATAGAGGGAATGAAGAGTGAAGAGGTAAGAGGAAAAGGGTCGCACCCGTGAGTGAGATTACGGGAATTTCTACATACCAAGAAACTTTTTTTACTTACAACAAAATGCATATATATACAAAGTTCGAACGTATTTATGTACCGTGCAATGTAGAGTGTCAAGAATCAAGAAAAAGGTGACGGTAAACAAAACATACAAACAGAAGACCCAACGAACACTGTCGATGAATCACTTGTAACTTGTACGAGTGACGAGAGATGAGTAGAAAGATAGGTATCTACGTATGGACCCAACGACAGTTAAGGTGTAGAGGTAAGTGTCATGATTCTTCGAGTAAGAACATACCTGGATACCTACTAGCCTCTTCCGTTACCGTTGGGTGAGGTCATGAGAACGGACCTTTGAGGATACCTACCTCCTCAGACCATCCGACGTCAGGTACCCCAGCGTTTCTCAGTCTGTACTGACTCGCTGAAGTGAAAGTGAAAATACGTAACCTCTTCCTTTACCGTTGGGTGAAGTCACAAGAACGGACCTCTTAAGGTTCCTACTTCCTCGGACCATCCGACGGCAGCTGCCCCAGCGTGTCTCAGCCTGTGCTGACTTCGCTGAATCGTCGTCGTCGTCGTCGTTCCTACTAGAAGAGACCCTATATATAATTCTTCCCTTAATGATCCCAAATGATTATAAATCAAAGAAAAAGGGATTATAAATTAAAATAATTTATGAAGTTTAACGAAAGGTCCGTTGACGTAATCGGATGATAAGGTGACCGTCCACACAAAGGAAAACCGGTATTTATACACTTTATACAACAATGAGAACAGAACACACCTCAGTCAGACGGATATCACTACGATATCCGATCCTTACGGTCCTCCGCGAGTGAACCTTACCTCGATAATAAAACGTGTCCCGTTTTATGACACTTTCAGTGAGGAAACACAGACTGAGAAACACTGGGGAACCTTATCCGGTACCTTAAGAGGTCCGGTCTTATGACCTCACCAATCGGTAAGGGAAGAGATTCTATAGAAGGGTTGAGTCCCTAACTTGGGTCCAGAGGACATAACGTCCGTCTATGCAATGGTCGACTCGGTTGTCCTTTCGGGTGGTCCGAGAGTGAACCTGGACATGATAAGTACCGTTCTTGGTGTTTGTAAAGGGACTGTCTCGGAGACAACGTGACCTTGTCGAGAACTCTGAGAATAATACTAACGATCTATGTGGAGTCAGTGTCGGTAGGTCCTCGAAACTTTTTTGTTCAAACAAAAAATTAACTTGATATTAACTAAATGTTATAATATAATTAAAGACGACACGTCTTTTCACTAACAATATATATATATATATGTGTGTGTGTGGAAGTGAAAATATAAGAAAGACATACCAAATAGTATCGATAATTTATATCAAGAGACACGATATGTCGTCCTGGAAGAATAAGTAGGTAAGAAATATATATTTCGAAAGAAGACGATTGGGGGTTTAAGGGTGAGATAGGGAGGGTGTTTGGGAGAAAAAGAACCGTTTGTGGTCACACAAGAGATACAAGCACTAAGACAAAGTATCTATCCAAGTAAACACGGTATAAAAACTAAGATGTACATGTACTATAGTATACCATGAACAGAAAGAGAAAGACTGAATTGGAAGTGAATCATACTATTGGAGATCAATGTAGGTACAACGACGTCTACCGTAATGAAGCAAGAAAACCCCCCGACTCATTATAAGGGGTCCTTGGTTTTCCATTCATAATCAACAAACCTGATATTAGATTTTCTGATTAACAGACCGTGAATGTGAATATATGTGGTGAAATACTACAAACGGTTTGATTACCCATATTTTATTAAGTCACATTAAGACTTGATGTAAAGAGACTAATGAACACGTAATTTGTAGAGTAAAATATAAACAATCGAAAAGTACAAAGTGACCTCTTCCGTTACCGTGGGGTGAGGTCATGAGAACGGACCTTTTAGGGTACCTGTCTCCTCGGACCATCCGTCGTCAGGTACCCCAACGTTTCTCAGTCTGTGCTGACTCGATGAAGTGAAACTGAAAAGGGAAAGTACGTAACCTCTTCCTTTACCGTTGGGTGAGGTCACAAGAATGGACCTCTTAGGGTCCCTACCCCCTCTGACCACCCGACGACAGACACGCTGGATACCCCAGCGTGTCTCAGCCTGTGCTGACTTCGCTACGTCGTCGTCGTCGTCGCACAAAGTAACAGACACTTAACGGATAAATATTGGAAACGGGTAAAAAATTGAATCAAGGGTTCAAAAATTACATGTAAATATCTTTAATAAACTTATAAGATCTATAATTTGAAGACAATCAAAAAGTGTAACAACCATATATAGAGTTATTCAGACGTATCCAATTAAAACAGTTACTACACAAAATATAATTTTGTAGGAATTAAACGTTTATTAAAAAAGTGGAATACCGAACACGAAACCCTTGAAATGAATTCTGTAAGAGTAAAGTTTGAATATTTTTACAAGGGTGAGTAAAAGAAGACATTCAAAATGTTAAAAGGGAAAATTCTAACCCTACTTAGGGATACACAAAAATATATACCACCCTTCATCTTTAGGTTAGGGTAAAAAAATTTTATATTACTCGGTAAAATAGGTTCGAATAGATAAGTTGTTAAGTTGTAAAGGGTAGTCAATCACTCACAGTGGTGTTACTATTTAAAAAAAGGGTATAAATGGGTCCAGATAAACCCCAAGAGATAATACAACATAACCATATAAATAAACAAAAATACATAATATGGGATAAAGACCGAAATAATACAGAAGCACAGATCGGTTCTTTCGAAGAGTAAAAGGACAAGTAGAATTTTTACTTGTTGATAAGGAAATAAAAATATAAACATTAGGTACAAAACCTTACTCAAATATACCTTAAAACCAACCTTGTCGTAATGTAATATGTATTTAAACCCCTCTCATCGTACAAATAATATGATTAATCGGAATGAGTACTAGTACCATATAACGATGTGAAACATTTAAAAGAAAATGTATAAATTATCTCAAATTCTATTAAGAATCAAAGTAACTCAATCTGTTCCGACACCAGGATCACACTAATCTAACTGATCAAAAGATCATACCAAAGTCACACAGACGGGAGACTACGGGAGAACTTTGTGGATGGTAGAATGAACCCAAAGAGAATGGAACCCGCACCCCATAGAGAAGTACCGACGAGGTCGTTTCACGTCGCCGACGAGGAATGGAACTTACTTCCCATAGAGGAGTGGCGGTGGGAAGGACTGGAAGTTGCACCCTACCGAGGAGATCCGGGAGGACGCGGGTGCGTCGGTGTCGAGGAACCTACACTCCAACGAGGAGGGCGGGCGGGGACTGGAGCCTGCGCCCCATCGAGGAGAGCCGGCGGCGGGGATCGGAGACAGCACCCCATTGAGAACCGGCGGTGGGAAGGTCGTACCCCAGGAGGGTCGAAGACGGGGACTGGAGCCTGTACCCCATCGAGGAGAGCCGACGCAAATCACGCGACCAGTGTCGACGGCCGCGAATCACACGGACGGAGAACTCTTTAGACATACGTCCAGTCCTTCGTTGTCAATCTTGACCTGTACCTTGTTGTCTGACCAAGGTTTATCCTTTTCCTCATGCAGTTCCGACATATAACAGTGGGACGAACAAATTGAAGATACGTCTCATGTAGTACTCTTTGCGACCTGACCTTCATTGTGTTCGACCTTAGTTCTAACGGTCCTCTTTACAGTTATTGGAGTCTATACGTCTATTGTGGTGGGAATACCGTCTTTCACTTCTCCTTGATTTTTCGGAGAACTACTTTCACTTTCTCCTCTCACTTTTTCAACCGAATTTCGAGTTGTAAGTCTTTTACTAGTACCGTAGGCCAGAGTAGTGAAGTACCCTTTATCTACCCCTTTGTCACCTTTATCACAGTCTGAAATAAAACCCCCCCGAGGTTTTAGTGACGTCTACCACTGACGTCGGTACTTTAATTTTCTGAAAGGAACCTTCTTTTCAACACTGGTTGGATCTATCGTATAACTTTTCGTCTCTGTAATGAAACGGCTGATTCCAGGCAGATCAGTTCCGATACCAAAAAGGACACCAGTACATACCTACACTCTCAACCTGACACTTCTTCCGACTCACGACTTCTTAACTACGAAAACTTGACACCACAACCTCTTCTGAGAACTCTCAGGGAACCTGACGTTCCTCTAGGTTTATCAGGTAAGACTTCCTCTAGTTGGGACCCTAAAGAAACCTCCCTTACTACGACTTCGACTTTGAGGTTATGAAACCGGTGGAGTACACTTCTCAACTGAGTAACCTTTTCTGAGACTACGACCCTCCCTAACCCCCGTCCTCCTTTTCCCCTACTGTCTCCTACTCTACCGACCTACCGTAGTGACTGAGCTACCTACACTCAGACTCACTTAAGGCCCTCTACCACTACCTGTCCCTCCGGATCTCACGACGCTAAGTACCCCAGTGTTTCTCAGTCTGTGCTGACTTGACTTGACTTCTATTAAGAACTACTTTAGAACTAGTTAAAAATATTTCAACAACTATTATAAACAACGATAACTATCTTATAAAATTAAAAATAATACAAAAATTTAATACCTATCTCCTTTGTGATAACTAAATTCGTGATAAATTTAAACAACTGAAGAACCCTATGTCAACCATAGAGATTTATAATTTAATATTTATAGAGTCAAATTAGGTTAGTTAAAATGTGGAAATTATGTCAATTTTAAAAAAAGGTTTTTTAAGTACCTATAAAAACAAGTTAATCACAGATCTATAACATGTACAAAAAATTTTATACGAGAATATTTAGTAAAGTAGTCTCTCCTTATGTTGACCAAAGTATTCCACTAGAGTTTAGATCGTTGGTACGAATAGAGACTGAAAAGGTTGTAATAAAGACAAAAAGAATCCAAAAGATTCAATTGATGTAATGGACTTTTATTACCATCAAAGTAGAGTAAGAGAAGATATATATAAGGAGAAAAATTTTTTTAATATGATTTTATGAAGAGTCGAATTTTGGGATGTTACCGACATAAAAATGAGTCTCGTTTTAGTTGTAGGACGGTTATCGATCCTCCAGAATAACACGGGGGACTCTGGAGACTGGTGTCACTCGATGAGAGATGAAACCAGGAGAAAGTGGTCTGTGAGATTTGTGGAAAGATGGGGACTTTGAATGGTCCATGTCAAACGGACTCCCGAAAGGTCGTACTTAACGTAAACGTACTCGACTTTTTCTCACGAAAGAATTTAAAACGTTGGCCTCGTGAAATGAACGACGTGAAATCAGGTTCAATACGAAATGTAAAGTAAAATACAGACGGACCTTTCGAAAATAGAGTCATAGGTGTAACGAGGAAATGAAGAAAGTTCATAAACGAATCTATCGGGGAGGGATCCTCTTCCGTTACCGTTGGGTGAGGTCATGAGAACGGACCTTTGAGGGTACCTACCTCCTCGGACGATCCGACGTCAGGTACCCCAGCGAATCCCAACCTGTACTGACTCGTTGAAGTGAAAGTGAAAAGTGAAAGTACGTAACCTCTTCCTTTACCGTTGGGTGAGGTCACAAGAATGGACCTCTTAGGGTCCCTACCCCCTCGGACTACCCGACGGTAGAGACCCCAGCGTGTCTCAGAACTTCGCTGAATCGTCGTCGTCGTCCGGTAAATTTTACCTGTCTCTCATGAGACGTTTGTCAAAAATAGATAGAAAGAACGAAAAAAAAAAAGATGTTGTAAATATTTATGAATCGTATCACAATTGTGAATATAGTTAAACAAAAAGAAAAGAAAAAAAACGAAGAGAAAGAGGGGTTGTATTACAGATATTCCCGTCTACAAAAAACAGAGAAAACGAATGACAATATAGAAGTTACGTATATTAACACAGACCTTATATTTTCTCCGGGATATTGATAAACAACGTTTCATTTCTTTACTTATCCACTTACTTATGATAAATACACGAATAAAACAGGATGTATTTTTTGTCTTAAGTGGACTGCAAACGGGTTGACATCCTCCAATCGTCATCCAAAAACTGTTAATAGGAAATAGTTTAATTTCAATTTAGAACACATAAGTTCTATAGTGGAGAATTCCATTTATAGTCTTTTATTTAAGTCAAAATTTTTCGGAGATGTCGTATGTTTTTTCTATAACTATAGATTCCATTTTTCACATACTTTTTAAAATCTTACTTCACTTTTTCTCCGATATTGCAACCGATAGAGATGTAACGTCATGATATTAAAATCACATACATATTCAAAAGATATAATTTTTATTATCTACTCTGAGTTTTTTTTCTTTTATTGGAGTACCGATCCGTTAATTTGATGAGTTCTCAGAGGTTCTTGTAATTCAAGGTAAAATAAGATAAATAAAGGTAAATGGTTAAGAAATAACTCGTTGTGTGACACGGTCTACGATCCTTTCTATGTTTCTACTTATTTTGTGTTCGACACGGGAATTTTCTCAAATATTAGACTACATGTGGTCGGTACGTTCCCTCACTTCACGACTCACACGTGATTGATACCTTGAGAACTGGGAGACTCAAGGTTTGACCTTAGGACCGTGATGTAAACTTGGAAGTTTTAAAGGTGGGGTCCTCACACAAACTACATTAAGAAAGGACCTGTTTTTCCATGAAGGGTTCTTCTACTGAATTCTTCCTTGGAGTTTTTGACCTTCTCCGTACCTTTAACAAAACTTTACCTTCTTTCTCTTATTTTATACCATCCAACTGTTCTTTCACTGAACCGGTCTACCTGACTACCTACCTCTCCTACAATCTCACTACTGCCGTCTCCTGTCGTACTCAGTCACTACGACGGGTCTGTCAAGATTCCCGTAAGACAGGTACCTCTCCCATCGAATTCTCTACCCGACCCTGTCGTTCTCTTGTCTTATCTGGTCTTGTACTTCTCCAAGAAAGAAACAACATCCGTTGTGTGTAAGGATGACATCCGTTGTTAAACAGAACTTAAAGTGCCTGTTGCAGGACCGTTTCGAGACTGTTAACTGGAGGAATAACCATCAACCCATGACTTCCTAAGTTAGGAGTTTGGTTTGAGAGTTTGATGAGACTCATGTACGGTCGAGAGTATCAAGACCAGGAAGTCCTTCACCTATAACTCAACTTCAATCTCAACGTTCTCCAACGGACATTCTTTACAAACTTTCTATTTTCCCCTTCCTTTTACTAATCCTACCCCTTCGAAAGTCTAGACGTTAAGTCTAGATTATATACACTTTACCTTTTGTTACCTGTGTTCTGACTCATCCTTCTTGAAATATACTTCGTCCTCTTTGAGACCTCGTTTCTAAAGACTACAACTCCTTTTTATTTACCTAGAAGTATAGAAGAATTACTAAGTAGTAAACGGCTCCCGATACATCCTTCGGTCTTAGAATTCTAGTTACTTTTCCGAGACTTCAACGTTCGGTAGTAGGTTGACGGGGTAAACCTCGACTTCCCGTTCAAAAAAGAACTTCCCTGTAGAGTCACCTCATTACTGGAACCCAGTCATTCTGACGTTCCTAGCTCGTGTGTTTATGTTCACGACCGAAACGTAGTTACGTACCTGTCATACAAATATCAGTGTGGTGTACTCCGTTCCAAATATCCATGTCTATGATTACCCATATGTCAACACCTCCACCCGCAAACACATACAAGAGAAGACTACCGGAGTAAAAAGAATCACTTCATCTTTCGTTTTAATAGATGACTCATACTCCTATCCTCTCCTCGGTATTCTCCAAACTCTTGTCTCTGTCGTCCACACCATGGTTTACCCCCCTTTTTCACTTTCATTTTCGCAATCAGTACAGGTTGAGAAACTCTGAGGCAACTGACATCGGGTGGTCGAGGAGACATGTACCTTGAGAACGTGTCCGTTCTTATGACCTCGTTCACGGTAAAGGAAGAGGTCCCCTAGAAGGACTGGGTCCCTACCTTGGACCGAGAGTACCTAACGTCCGTCTAAGAAATGGTAGACTCGGTGGTCCCTTCGGGTGATTTACCTCTCCCTGTAGGGTTTTCTAGGTCACATACACATATCAACCTGTTCATCGAGACACACCAAATCTCACAATGACCTCCTCCAATCCTACTCCGACCTTTATATCCAACTCTTGTCCAATACTCACCGAAACTTACCGTACACTTATTAAATGTCCCAAAAAAAAAAGTATTTAAAATCTCTTGAGAAACACGAAACTTACTTCCTTTGTAATTAATCTTATCACAAGTACGACTTTTATACAGAAAACTGTCGTGTCTTTCATTTCACCTCTCTCTTCAGGTCCATGGATAGTGTCACACTTGTGAACTATAAGTTTATCAGTGAAATCGATGAACGTTTTATAAATAAGAATTGAATGAAATCAACTTTAGGAACGTTTACTTCGATGTAAAATTATGTACCAGATCGTTTTTAACAAATTGACTTTAGACTTGTTCTCCTAAGTCTCCCCTGATAACGGTAGAGAAGAGATAAGACTGTCCTACCATAGAATATGAGGACAAAATTTTGGTAAAATACATAGGAACGATGGTAGAAGGACTGTAATAGTTATTTTTATAAAAATTTCTCTTCCAGTCAAAAGTAAGGTTAGAGTTTATTCCCGTTACGGTTTCTTACAAGTTAACGTGAGTAGAGTGTGTGATCGTTTCATTACGAGTTTTAAGAGGTTCACTCCGAAGTTGTCATGCACTTGGTACTTAAAGGTCTATAAGTTCGACCTGAAGCTTTTCCGTCTCCTTGGTCTCTCTCTAATTTAACGGTTGTAAATAACCTAGTAGTTTTTTCGTTCTTCCAAGGTCTTTTAGTGGATGAAGACGAAATAACTGATACGGTTTCGGAAACGGACACACCTCGTGTTTTTTTGACACCTTTTAAGAATTTCTCTACCCTTATGGTCTGGTGAAATGACCGGAGGACTCTTTAGACATACGTCCAGTTCTTCCTTGTCAATCTTGGTCTGTACCTTGTTGCCTGACAAAGGTTTAACCCTTTCCTCATGCAGTTCCGACATATAACAGTGGGACGAATAAATCGAATATTTGTCTCATGTAGTACATTTTACGACCCGATCTCCTTCGTGTTCGACCTTAGTTCTAACGACTCTCTTTATAGTTATTGGAGTCTATACGTTTATTGTGGTGGGAATACCGTCTTTAACTTCTTGATTTCTCGGAGAATTACTTTCACTTTCTCCTTGTACTTCTTCAACCGAATTTTGAGTTGTAAGTCTTTTGATTCTGATACCGTAGACCAGGGTAGTGAAGTACCCTTTATCTACCCCTTTGTCACCTTTGTCACTGTCTGAAACAAAAACCCCCGAGGTTTTAGTGACGTCTACCACTGACGTCGGTACTCTAATTTTCTACCAATGAGGAACCTTCTTTTCAATACTGGTTGGATCTGTCGTATAAGTTTTCGTGTCTTTAATGAAACGGTTGTTTCCAGGCAGATTATTTTCGATAACAAAAAGGTCATCAGTACATACCTACACTCTCAACCTGACACTTCTTTCGACTCGCGGTTTCTTGACTACGAAAACTTAACACCAGAACTCTCAGGAAACGTGTCGTTCTTCTAGGTTGGTCAAGTAGGATTTCCTTTAGTCAGAACTTATATGTAACCTTCCTGACTACGACTTCGACTTTGAGGTTATGAAACCGGTAAACTACGTTTCTTGACTGAGGAATCTTTTCTGGGACTACGACCCTTTCTAACTTCGACCCTCCTCTTCCCCTGCTGTCTCCTACTCTACCAACCTACCGTAGTGACTGAGCTACCTGTACTCAAACTTGTTCGAGAGTCTTGACCAATACCTGTCCCTTCGAACCGTACGACGCCAGGTACCCCAGTGTTTCTCAGACAGTACTGACTCGCTGACTTAACTTGACTCTTTTATTGAAATTTCTTTCTCAATAGTATGTGAATTTTTTTTCAAGTATGTAAATTCTCTTTACGACGTCCACTATTACATATAACTCGTTTCACTTACGAAAATTATATATTCCGACCTGGTATGTGTACAGACATAGACAACCCGGACACTATTCTTTTATTTACAACACCTTCACAACAACTACGACCTTTCGAGGTAACACAATGAACTCTTGTTGTATTATAAAAAATCATTCATCTCTTTATAGAATACGTTACCGAAGTCTCGATGTGAGTCGTACCCTACAGTAAATCGTGGTACAACTCTGTCGTTTTCCGTGATCTTCAAAGATTTCTAGACTTCTTTCATTACCTCTTTCCCTTACTACCCACCCTCTCTACTCAAAGTTTCGTTCAGTCTTTACAAAACTCTTTGGACTCTTCGACATTCTAAACTATTAAACTTCTAAGAACCGTCCGAGTGAGATTTGTGAACGTCTCGTCCCCCATTTTCTGTTAAGTCGGGTTTAAACGGAACTGGTCGAGGTAGTGTAGGAACTCTCCAGAGTGGGTGGACTCACATCTGTGAGGTCGGATATGAAGTTTTGAGGTGGGTAACTGAGAGAGGGTCAGGGTCCGAGTTGTTTCCCGATACGTATTAGTGAGAAACACACCGTAGGTTGAAAACATCGAGACCGGATCTCTTTCCGAACACGCCCGGACCTTCACTTGAACATAGGTGCACCCGTCCCCTAAGATACTAAAATTTATGGGACTAAGACGAAATTTCCCTGTCTCTGTGTTCCACCAGTGTAGGAGAACTAGATATCCTTCCCTAGACCTTCTCCCTCCTGGTCCCTATTTGGGTCCCATCCAAACGACTCTGGATTTCCGTGATAACAAATTCATAACGGTGATTATCACTTCCACTTAGTTAGAATCACTTTGTCTCCCTTTGTAACTACTGTTTTTCCTTCTCGGTACTTATCATCTGCTACTTGGAAACTTTCTTTGAAATCCACTACCTCCATTTAATAACGATGACAAACACCGATACTAGGACTGGACTTATCCTTGTAGTTTAAATATCTTCACCATTTAAATGTACGTGGTGGAGTATGACTTTCTTCGACAAATTACCGTTGGTTTCCTGAAGTTTTACCAACGATTACTCTTAAGGTAGGGTTCCGAAACAGATACCAAAATCTACCAGTAGATAAAAATTTCACGACGACGACGACGACGATTCAGTGAAGTCAGCACAGGTTGAGACACGCTGGGGTATCTACCGTCGGGTGGTCCGAGGGGGTAGGGACCCTAAGAGGTCTGTTCTTGTGACCTCACCCAACGGTAAAGGAAGAGGTAAAAATTTCATAACCCACGGTTATTCACTTTAGACATTTGTAGTCTGTAATTGAAAAAACGAACAAAAAAGTGGGCGAGTAATTTCGATTAGAACCAGTGGTGGTTTTGAGGTTGCTGAGGTAGGAGGGGGAAGAATTGTGGTTTGGATTGAGTTCGTTGAAAAATTAGTCATGATTTGGAAAAAAAGGGGATTTTAAAAAATTTACGATAAACGAAAGAAATATATGGGATTCGTATAATGACCCAAAGGGCCCACCGAGTCGATATTTCTTAGACGGACAGTTGTGTCCTCTGAGTCCAAACTAGGGACCCACCCCTTCTAGGGGACCTCTCCCTTTACCGGTGGACGGGGTAAAGAACGGACCTCTTAAGCCACCTGTCTCCTCTGACCTCCCGATGTCCAGTATCCCAACGTTTGTCAGTCCGTGTTGACTGGTATATGTGTGTTTGTATGATGGTATAAAGTATAAACGTAATATCAATATAAGTATCTTCATATTTTCCTGTTAAACGTTTTTAAGAACATCAAAGGAACACATGACGTCTATTTATATAGGTGAGACAGGTAATTTATAATCTATTAACCACGAAATATACGAAACATAGTGTTTCCTTAGGAACTTCCTAATGACATGTTTATAAATGTTATCACAAAGATTTGGATCGACCCCTCTTTCCGGGTAAATAAAATCTTTAAAGGTTAGAGTGTGTTTAGAATGTGTTTGATATTATTCTTATTTAATATTTGGATTCTTCGTCCAATTTAACTAACTTAAGTCCCTCATGACAAACTACCATTGGAAAGGGTGACACCATGGATACGACGTCTCTTCTGGATTCCATGAAGAAGTTCCCTCACACAAAGTTTCGGTGATCTCTTTCCACCAATCCTCAACCCACTCGTCTAACTGAACTTTGTAGGTGAGATCGTAAAGTTTCTGTAAGATTTAGAATCCTGTGAAATCAGATATCATGTGTTCTTTTAAGACTGTAAATTTAAAATGAATCACGTTACGATGGAAACCCAATTCCAACTGAGTCGGTTGGTTCACCTTCCGGTTTCGATTAGGTACTGGAAACTTTATCACGTAACTTAGGTCCGAGATGAGTAGGTATAGTTACTTACTTTGGGTGTATGAAGAAAGTGAGACCAAGTGGACACCACAACCTCTTCTGAGAACTCTCAGGGATCCCGACGTTCTAGTTTGGTCGACTAGGGTTTCCTTTAGTAAGGACTTATAAGCAATCTTTCTGACTCCGACTTCGACTTTGAGGTTTTGAAACCGGTGGACTACTCTTCTTGACTGAGTAGACTTTTCTGGGACTACGACCCTTTCTAACTCCCGCCCTCCTCTTCCCGTGTTGTCTCCTACTCTACCAATCTATCGTAGTGACTGAGACACCGGTACTTAAACTCGTTTGACTCTCTATCACCTCCTGTCTCCTCGGACCACACGACGTCAGGTACCCTACCGTCTCAGTGTGTACTGAATCGTTGACTTGTTGTTATTGCGGTAATTCTAGGTAAAGATATAAAGGAACTGGAGTATTGAAGGTCACAACTATGTTTACACTTTATTATCTTTGAAGTATGTCAAGATATTACTGGTCAAAATACACGGTCGACCTAATCCAATGCCAGAATTCGATAAATTTTGTGGTTGGATCGACAACAATATTGCTACGAAACACCCACACTAATTGTAAGTATAAGTCACCTTAAATTCATTTCCTCTCATGATATCTATTAGGCCCTAAGATCGTCAACTGTCAGGAATTCCTGTCTTGACTTCATCAGGACCTTTTTCTTCTGTAAGACGGACAAATAACGTCGAAATCGAACACAGGTTCTCAAGTCAAGAAGGAGGGACTATGAAACATCTAAAACTAAAATGGATCACACTGGGAATATTATCGTATTCGGTTCAGGAGAGTTGTTTAGAGAATTATATACAGAGGGTGACCAAATACAGAGAACAACTTAAGACTGACTATGACGCATCCGACGTTTAACTATATCTTGTAGAAACTTCCGTTAAACCCTATAAATATTTCAACTTTCACACGGATAGGATTTAAGGTCAAATTTACAAATTTGTAAATTAAATTTGTACGACTCAAATTTTGGGATCCCCCTTTGAGAGAAATTAAACACGTTTCTTAAATATATATATATATATATACATTTTCTTAAAAATAACGTTATGACAAATGTTACACTGATAAACCTTTGATTAACATTAAGTCAACCTCTTATCTATTTATATATTTATTTATTTTATAGAGTATACTTGTCTTTGATTGTTTGATCTTGAGGACATAATTATACTTATTTATCTTATATTTTCTTCTTTCTATTACCACAGTCAGTCCCCTTAGTAAAATTGTAAAGAAACTTAATTTAGTTTTCTTTTGTTCCGTGGGTGGTGTTTTGGTCTCTTTTACGGAAGTTGGTTTAATCAGTTGTTTTATAGGCGTACTTAAAGTCTCATATTCACCCCGGATTCATCAGTGCATACCTACACTCCCAACCTGAAACTTCTTCCGACTCGTGGCTTCTTAACTACGAAAATTTGACACCACTACCTCTTCTGAGAACTCTCAAGGAACCTGACGTTCCTCTAGGTTGGTCAGGTAAGACTTCCTCTAGTTGGGCCCCTAAAGAAACCTTCCTTACTACGATTTCGACTTTGAGGTCATGAAACCGGTGGAGTACGCTTCTCAACTGAGACCTTTTCTGGGACTAAGACCCTCCCTAACCCCCGTCCTCCTCTTCCCCTGCTGACTCCTACTCTACCGACCTACCGTAGTGACTGAACTACCTGTACTCAAACTCACTTGAGGCCCTCAACCACTACTTGTCCCTCCGGACCGCACGACACTAAGTACCCCAGCGTTTCTCAGCCTGTACTGACTCACTGACTTGACTTGGCTTGATCGTTTTGGGTTTTCTGGAGTACACTAAAGAAAATTTTCACCCCTTATTTTGTTTCTTTTTATTTCTTGTAGACTTTACAGAATTGAACTTCGTGGGGGTTTCTGGGATTACTCATGAGTAAGGGGTTCTCACTGTCCTAGAAGAATCCTCTGGGACAGTCCTTTTGTACTGATTTACACATAATAAATATCTATAGGTGTATACATCGTTGTAAATATTTCACATGTTACTATTTATTATAAACTCCTATCATCAATAGAGTTCCATTCTTTTTTTACTTTAGTCCCTAAAACGTGTATTTTGAAATAACATAGATATCTTTTAATCTTTTTATAGACTTCACTTATAACGTTTATAATTATAAACGAAAAGTTAATAAGAGTAATATTTATACGAACTTTAAAAAGTAATAAATAATTATATATATTCTATTTTTTGTTCTCGTTTAAAATACTGAAGGGATAAGGATCAGACTCACGAACCCACTACCACTACAGTAAGTTACACTGTCTTCCTTTCTTGTAGAGTAAAAATTCGTTTCTATTCCCTAATTCGACACCTATGTAATTACCTTTTTTCGGCCTACACATAAAGGTGAGATATGTCTCTTTTGACAAGAGCACAGAAAGAAAAGGAAAGAGAAATAAAAAACAAAAGATCTGACCAATCCGAGTAGTACTTTTTCTTACTGTTCTCATACAGATCTGAAACTATTTCTTACATTACTTCGAAGGGTACACGGAATTTCTAGGTCACCTCTTTCCACCTGATTTACCTTCAGGTCGATCACAATGAGTTCTAAAAGGTATCTTAATCAAGATCAAACCGGGATCTATCTAATCATAGTTTGTCGTGATCACAGAGATTGTTAATTTAACGTAAACAATCTCAATGATATAACGTTCATCATTCTTGTCCAATTGATCAATTAGAAGTGTCCCTTTTTTTTTTGGGTCATAGATCACAAATTACGTAAGACTCATGATCGATCCGACAAAGTATTTGTGAAATACATACAGTATCATAAAATCAGTAGTGTTGTCGAGAAACTTCATTCATAACACTGATACGGTCAATGTGCTGATTCCCTTGAACCTGAGTCTCTTCAATTCATTGAAAGGTTCCAGTAAGCCATCGAGTGTGTGAACGAAAATGACGGAATGGACTTTAAAGGATCTCAGGTACCCTTTTTCATTATTTTGTTCTACCAATGCTCACACCCACCACCCTCAGTCCGGTCTAGAGTCACACTCAAAGTCCAAAGGTAAGTGATTGAGATTTCGAAACCCTTAATGAATTAGAAAGAGTGAGAAGTAAAGAAGTAATTTTTACCATTACTATTCACAGACTAAAGTGTCCAAAAACACCTCTTTTTATTGTACTACATACATTTATTTCAGGAAGAATATGCACGTTTATACCAACTTCCAATCGATCCTCGGTGAAATCCTATTATCTTTTCTCACTGATTATACTTACTATTGGAGGACCTTTCTCTGGAAAAACGGACTATAGGAACTCCAATGTAGTAGGGCGACCGAGGATATATGTCTGATCTAGGTCCCATTGGGTGTAACACTTAATGTACGTACACCTAGTAAAACCTTACTTAAGAAAAGATGTCATTACTGGTTCGTCTCTATCAAGAACCTGAAGAAAGAAAACAAGTCTTAGGTCATTCGACCTCAGGTTCAAGAAAAGAAGATCTCTAGGCCTTCTCATCGGGACGACTATTCACTCCAATAGTGTATAAAAATTCAAAACCTGTTCGTTAATTGAGTGTCACCTACAAGACAGTCACGACTCGTCCTGTACCACCTCCTCGAAGTTTACTATTGAACTACTATTTACAAAGAAAGTCAGCTCGAACGGTTCGAGTAAGACTGGGTTATCCTGGATAATCACGTCTCGGTTCTCCTTCTCGAGTTTTCAAAATTTTCCGAAAAATTATGTTGAAACGAATACCAATTACAATTTATCACATCTTTTAACCCTTTGTCTCCAAAAAGATACATACAATATTTTCATTCCTATAAAAGGTGGTTATCTATCAATATTAGTGTAGGAGTAGATCTAAAAGAAACTTTACACTTCAAGGTACTTTTTTTTATACCTAATAAAATTCTCTGTTAAAATGTCTATGAAAAGTGAACAAGACATATAAAGTCTGAAGTCAACTTTTCTGAAGAAAGACACAGTACGATACTTTAAATTCAGTTGTACTGTTAAAGAAAAAAACAGAATCTTTTCGTCCGAATTCAGGAGTCTAAGTCATTAACCTATTAAATTTGGAGTTTCTGTCCCGAATACCACTAATAGAAAGTAGACTCCAAAATGGGGTACTCCTCCCTATCATAAACTGTGTGATCGTATTTTATACTCAACTTATCCTGGGACAGGGGTTGGGGGGTTCGTCGTGTCAAGAAACCTTTTTATTAACGAAACGAAACGAAACAAGAACCGAAGACGTAATTCTGTCCTTTAGAGGTCCATGTCTCAAGTCCTACCATATTTATACACAGAAACTATTCCATAGTCTCCTGAAAGAGGTTCATACAAAAATTTTTTGTATAAAGGGTTATTAAAAATAAAACACTAGTGAGTCTTTTTAAGAGCCTTCGATCTTTAACGGTAGATATAGAAAGTCTACTTTTCAAATAAAAGGATGAGTCATTCATCGATAAACCCGAGAAAGACTCCGGTACTGGAAGGAAAAATTTCCGTAGTCTTGTTGACTATCTACAAAAGGTCAGTGGACAGTCCACAGTGTCCTCTTGTCCCATAAAAGTCTGTAACACTACGACCTCCGTACACAAATACTTTTAGGTTCCGTCTAAAACGCGAGATCGTTTTTATGAGGTTCCATTTACTAAATTATATATTTGATACTTCCCATTACACTTTGAAGAGAACCTATAAAAACCCCTTTAAGTTCTTTTTCATTCAATAAATTGTTGTTGTTGGAGTTTTTTATAGGACGTAAAAGTTCCGAGAAAATTTCGGACCGAAATTGACTTTCATTAAGAGTCCATCGTTCACACTAGGTGGTCAAAACCCCCAGACTTCTCTTCCACTGTCACAATCCCTTTCCAATCGCGACACTTCGAACAATCAAGTCGGAGACGGTTTCAGACTCAAAGTCAGATAAAGAACTTTTCGCAGAGACATGTGTTCTGGTAATCACCTCCTCCTACTTCGACCCCTCGCCACGGTAAGTCTTTAAGGGTATCCAACAATTTTTTTTAGTATGTACTAGAGTCTAGTCTTAGAAACGTATATACATGCTCCTCTATTAATATCCATTATAACACCCATACGTTGGTACTTTAATTTTCTACGAATGAGAAACCTTCTTTTCATACTGGTTGGATCTGTCGTATAATTTTTCGTCTGTAATGAAACGGTTGTTTTCGGGTAAACCAATTCCTACACCAAAAAGGTCATCAGTACATACCTACACTCTCAACCTGATATTTCTTTCGACTCGCAGTTTCGTTTTACCGACAGATTCCTCCGAAATGTTTATCGACACTTTTCTGTCCTTCGCTTTTCGTTTCCTCTTTTCCTTTCTATATGGGTAAACTTACGTCTCAAGGTTTCTTGTCGTTCCTTTCTATTCTTTCGGAAGGAGTCTCTAGTTACGTTTCTTTATCTCCTTTTGTTATCTTACCCTTTCTGACTTCTAGAAAAGTTCTTTTAATCTCTATAATTCCCTTGTAAAGTACGTTTCTACCCGAGTTATTTCCTGTCTTTACCATACCTGGATTGTCTTCGTCTTCTATAATTCTTCTCCACCGTTCTTATGTGTCTTGTTGACATGTCTTTTCTAGAAGTACTGGTTCTATTAGTACTACCACACTAGTGAGTGGATCTCGGTCTGTAGGACCTTACACTTCAGTTCACCCGGAATCCTTCGTAGTGATGTTTGTTTCGATCACCTCTACTACCTTAAGGTCTACTCGATAAAGTTTAGGACTTTCTACTACGACACTTTCACGACGTGAGTTATACGGTCGTTTAAACCTTTTGAGTCGTCACCGGTGTCCTGAGCTTTTCCAGGCAAAAGTAAGGTTAGGGTTTCTTTCCGTTACGGTTTCTTACGAGTTTGATGGTGTGTTAACGTAAGTAGAGTGTGCGATCATTTCATCACGAGTTTTAAGAGGTTCGGTCCGAAGTCGTTATGTACTTGGCACTTGAAGGTCTACAAGTTCGACCTAAATCTTTTCCGTCTCCTTGGTCTCTAGTTTATCGGTTGTAGGCGACCTAGTACCCTTTTCGTTCTCTCAAGGTCTTTTTGTAAAGAAAGACGAAATAACTGATACGGTTTCGAAAACTGACACACCTAGTGTTATTTGACACCTTTTAAGACTTTCTCTACCCTTATGGTCTGGTGGATTGGACGGAGAACTCTTTCGATATACGTCCAGTCCTTCGTCGCAATCTTGACCTGTACCTTTTTGTCTGACCAAGGTTTATCCTTTTCTTCATACAGTTCAGACACATAACAGTGGGACGAATAAATTGAAGATACGTCTCATGTAGTACTCTTTGCGGTCCGATCTCCTTTGTGTTCGGACTTAGTTCTAACGGTCCTCTTTATACTTATTGGAGCCTATACGTCTACTGTGGTGGGAATACCGTCTTTCACTTCTTCTTGATTTCTCGGAGAGCTACTTTCACTTTCTTCTCTCACTTTTTCAACCGAATTTCGAGTTGTAAGTCTTTTGCTTCTAATACCGTAGACCAGGGTAGTGAAGAACCCTTTATCTACCCCTTTGTCACCTTTGTCACCGACTGAAATAAAAAAACCAGAGGTTTTAGTGACGTCTACCACTGACGTCGGTACTTTAATTTTCTACGAATGAGAAACCTTCCTTTCAATACTGGTTGGATCTATCGTATAATTTTTCGTCTCTGTAATAAAACGGTTGTTTCCAGATCAGTTCCGATAACAAAAAGGTCATCCAGTACATACCTACACTCTCAACCTGATATTTATTTCGACTCGCGACTTCTTAACTGCGAAAACTTGACACCACAACCTCTTCTGAGAACTCTTAAGGAACCTGACGTTCTTCTAGGTTGGTCAGGTAGGATTTCCTCTAGTCAGGACTTATAAGTAACCTTTCTGACTAGGACTGCGACTTTGAGGATATGAAACCGGTAGATTACGTTTCTCGACTGAGTAACCTTTTCTGGGACTAAGACCCTTTCTAACTCCCGTCCTCCTCTTCCCCTACTGTCTCCCACTCTACCAACCTACCGTAGTAGTTAAGCTACCTGCACTCTGACGCACTTGAGGCCCTCAACCACTACCTGTCCCTCCGGACCGCACGACGTCAGGGACCCCGGTGTTTCTCAGTCTGTACTGAACCACTGACTTGACTTGACTTATAACAACCCCTTTTTTTTTTTTTTTTGTTTTTGTCTGACAATGTTTGATTAACTGATCGACATAGTCTAGTTTGTAAAGAGACTCTTATCGGCTTACTTCCTTATCCTTTTTTTTTTTTTTTACGAACTTCCATAGACTTTCGAAGGTTCTCCCGACTCTAAACACTCAGGTTATAAGTTCTCTCCTTTCTTCCCGTTTTAACCCGTGGGGAAAAGAGAGTTCCACAAACATTCAAACTTTCGGAGTCTCCCCAACTTCTCGACTCGTCTCTACAGTCGACTTGTCTACTATTAACCTTAAACCTCGGAAGGTTCCGGTGTGGGATCTACACTCCTAGTCGATCTTTGTTTGGTCAGGGGGTTTCTGTCTTTAAGTCGAAGTTTATATAAGTCAGAGTTTTACCTTTGGTTTCTCTTGTTCTCTTTTCTGTCTCGATGGGGTAGAGAGACAGGATGGTCAGTGACCTCCCTTCACTGGAGAGAGAATGGGTTCCGGTCTGGGAGAAGGTACCGGGAGACAATCAGTGGGGGGTAGTGGGGGGTAGATAGAGAAGGCACGTGAATGTCGGTGTGGTGAAACGGAAAGACACGAGGTTATAAGAACTAAGGAAACCGTAAGCGACACGGTACTTCCTGAAAAAAGAACAATAATCTACAACGTTTTCACGAAGAGACTCATCTTAGTTGACTCATTGTGATACCGAACTAGGTTGTCGAAAGAGACCGGAACAAAGAAGGGGTCTACCAGAAGAATCTGTATAAAGTCTTTGGTATCTCACTAATAATACGATTAATTTGTGTACTTAAAAGAACAGTTCTTAGAACGAGAAAGGACTAATAAGTGATGTCACGTTTGGTACAATGTACCGTCTGGGAGGACCTATTCGGGTACTTTGTACTCTATTTAGGAGTTTATGTGTAAAACCGACTTACGATTCACTGGTTCCCAATTTTAGTTATAAACCGGTTTTGATTCGGAATTCTGATTATAAATGGAGTACCTTACTTAAAGGTCCTGTGTTCTTTTTTTGTAGTTTTAAAGGTTCAAAATTAAAGTAGTAATTTTTACGTTCATCAGTTAAAAAATTTAAACTGAAATAGTATGTACTACTGTCAAAGAATCTAAAGCGTCGACTCCAGTCATGCGAGTCGGAAGTGTTATGATTTATTTAAGAGTGAAAGTTTAGTCCAGTTCCTTCCTCCTTCGATAAGAAAAAACTCGAAACGGTAAGATTCACAAACTCTACCACTTTATAAGGAGTTCAGTAACTCGAAAGGAAGACCTGTCTTAACGTTGTGTATTTCGCGTATTCCTCTAATAAACTATGAGATTCAATGCAAAAAACCAAAAAAAAAATATTAAATTAAGAATAAAATATAACCTCATATCAACTAAATGTTACAACGTAATCAAAGTCTACGCGTCGTTTCACTGAGTCAATAAGTATCTGTACACAAGAAATAAAAAGTCTAAGAGGGCATATCTAATAATATCCTATTACTCATCTCAAGGGATACGGTATGTCGTTCGGGAACAACTGATAAAATATATATCATCACACCTATACAATTAGGATTTGACGATCAAATATGGAGGGTGAGGAAACCATTGGTATTCAAACAAAACTTTCGGATACTCAGACAATGACAAAACATTTATTCAAGTGAATGTAGTAAAAAATTTTAAGGTACACATTCAATATAGTATTTAAACGACGTTTAACATAATAAAGTAAGACAAATACCGACTCATTATACGGTAACATATACACATGGTGTAAAAACAGGTAAGGAGACAGTTTCCTGTAATCCGCGAAGTACAGAACTGATAATTTATATCACAACGTCACTGGTAACCCCACGTACATAGAAAAACTTAATACTAAAAGATACCTATATGTGGGTCGTCGCCCCAACGACCTAGTATACCATTAAGATAATCATCAAAAAATTCCTTTAAGGTATGACAAGAGGTACCATCAATATGGTTAAACGTAGGGGTGGTTGTTACATCCTCCCAATGGAATCCCTAGTTCTTTTTTTTTTACGATTAAATTCTTTCTTTTTTTACAAAATTACGTCTTTAGTCGAATATCATGTTCCGTTTATATTAGAAAGTGGGGTTTGATCAGATACATCCTCTTAGATTTATCACTTAACGTGGGGTATTGTTTCATTTTACCTTAACCCACAAGGATTCACCGTCAGGACCTGTGGGATCCAATCTTCTTTCTCCTTCTCTTTCCCTTTACTCGGACTGTCTTTCTCACTCTTTCTGTCGCCATCTGGTCTCTGGTCCTTCTTCTTACTGATCACTCTCTAATTTAAGGACACAAGTTCTACTGGTTCATAAAAGTATTAACACTGTAGATTGTTAACGAGAGGAAGATACTGAGGTGGTTAAACGTCATTTTTCAAAGTATTTATCGAAAGTCATCAACCAAGGAACCCCCTTACTTTATGTCCGTTCTGGTGGTCTTGGACTCCGTGTTAGTACCGACTGTTCCCCTGTGACGGAGACTCTTATTCTATTTTCTTGGACCTGCCAGGTAAGAGACACTACCTCTTAGGTCCTGCTCTTCCTATATTCTCTGATGACCCAGGTGTTTCGTAGGGGACTTTGTAACCTCCTTTTGACTTGAAACGTTCACATGATCGACCTCGGAACTCTGTAAAACGAAACGTAATGACTACTGACTACAGTCTTTCAAAATATAATCTCTGATTATATAATTTTATAAGTACTCATTTTCGAATTTAAAGTGTTCATTTTCGAAAAATTGTCGGATTTCATAGAAATCTACTTTTTTTTTTACTCGGAAAACCGTGATGTCCATATATTGTACCAAATCTTCCGTCGTAACCGTTCCTACAATTCATCCCTTAAGTACCAGAACTAAAAACTTATAGATGGTAGGTGCTACGGGAGACCACATTACTAAGATTCTGAGGTTCTAAGTGACAATCAAAAATCAGAAAACCCCATCTTAAAAAATATAGTAGTTGAGACATTTGTCCATTAAACACCACTTACCGAATTTTTTAATCTTTCAAGACAAGAAGGTAGACAAACATTTTCTACGCTGATAAAGTATGCACTGGGGTCCGACACAAGACAAGTACCACACAGGTGAGAATGACTTAAAGAGCACATAAGAGACCTCTGAAGACACCCAAATCCAAGTTGTAATACCTTCGAGTCCATGGATAAAAAGAGGGGTAGAGTCACTGATAAGAGATACTCGGACAATATTTTCTCTAAGTGTTATAAGATGTTTAGACCGACGATAAGTTTCGTCTAAACTTACCTTCAAAGTCCACCTTTGTGGATATACTTAGGTATCCTTTTTACTGATTTATTTTGTCCATTTACTGTGACCGTGAAATATGTCATTTTCGTCCTCTCTGTTGCATTCGTACGACTGTTTTCAAACCAGAGAAGTGTACCTGCTAAGGGAGGGATTGTCTCGGGGACGTTAGTAACGAGTTCCAACTGTAGAATCTTTGAATGGTTTCCCAGAATCGTCATATTCGTTCTACCTGTGAGGGAGACGTCTAAATCTGGGTCGATAAACAAAAATGTTGTGTCGTCAATAGGAGGTTAATTCTTATTTATTCAAAATTTTTACATTATCTTGTTATTGTGGTTTTTTTTTTTTTTTTGGGTCCTAAAAGGAATAATGTGAGACTATGACCAACTGATATAGTTTACGTCGGAGGTTCTCCCGTTCCGTGAATCACGACATAAGATCACGGGTCTATTCTTGTATCTTTTATAAATACCTTAACTATTTACCACGCGTGTGCTCACGAGTCGGTGAGTCGGCACAGACTGAGAAACGGTGGGGTACCTGATGTCGGACGGTTCGAGACGACAGGTACCTTAAAAGGTCCGTTTTTATGACATCACCGAACGGAAAAGGAAGAGGTCCAGTAAAAGGACTGGGTCCCTAGTTTGGGAGTAGAGGAAGTAACCGTCCGTCTGAGAAATGGTGACACAGTATTTACTCTTTCGTCTAAGAGTTTTTACTTAACACAATGTCTCATACAAGAGTAATCAATAGATAAAATATGTATCATAGTTATCGTATCATAGTTATCGTATCTACATAGGTAGAGGCAGAGGGTGAAGGAGGGTAGGGGGTGGAAAGGACAAACCATGGGTATGTAAACAAGAGAATGTAAACACAGAGATGAAGACGAAACTTTTATCCTTGTATGACATATCATGTCCCTTGAGATGGGCCACGTGACACGACTGGATTTACCCTTCCTTGAGATTTGTTCGTCCCTATATACATATACATATCGACTAATTAAAACGACGTGTCATCTTTGAAATACGTCAAAGATGTTTCAATGTCATTGTATTGTAACATTTCGATTGTATTGTAAAATATGAGGTTATTCTTGATTAAATTTTTACTTAATCAACTTTTGACACTAATTAAAACGATTCCTTCTATTGTGCCTCATGTCACTTTCGCATACAATCCCCTAACCCCCCTCGTTGGGGACTTCCTCTGGACTTGGCACACGTTACCTTCTCTCTCTCGTAGTGTCCGTCACTCATTTGGGGCCTTTCGGTCTCCGTTCTTTCTTGAAATCTACAAGATTCTTAAATTTTCTCCTCACCACACGCACCTCGACACACTCATTCTTCGTAACACACACGTACGCATGATTCAGGGAAGTCAACACAGGCTGAGGAACTCTGGGGTAACTGACGTCGGGTGGTCCGAGGAGACAGGTACCCTAAGAGGTCCTTTCTTATTGTGACCTCACCAACGGTACGGGAGGAGGTCCCCCAGAAAACTAGGTCCTTACCTTAGACGTAGAGGATGTCGAGGACGTAACGACTCAGTACTCCCTTCGACGTTTCTTCGTAGTCTATCCAAATTTTCTTCTCGATCTTCTACCGAACCCAAGAACTTCGGACCCGATTTCTTAAGATTTAGTAAGATTAATGTTATCTTTTAGGGACTCCCCAACATCAGTCCCACACGACATTAGACTAAATGTAAAATATTCCAAATAAAATATTTGTATATATTTCTTACTTCCCTACCTCGGTTTCGTTTTTATTATTGGGTTGAAAAGGAGATGGTCTAGTCTCTGTTTGATTTAAAGGAAGAAAAAAGGAAGGAGATAATCGTACGTTACAAAACTGATGAACTTATGTAAATTCAAGTACCTACTTGAGCCTCTCTTGGACGTCAATTTTGATCGGGTCCGGTTTGAAATTCCAGTAAAGAACAGAAACCTCCTAAAAAAAAAAAAAAAAAAGACCATTGATCCCAGATGACCAAATGTAAAAAGAGATATTGAGAATTCCCATTTCCGTTTTAGTTAAAACATTAAACAAATCTTCGGTCTCAAATAGAAAAGATATTGAAATGTCGGAAAAAGAATACGTATGTCAATACGGTGGAAACAGTTGTACCGGTCCCTGTGAAAAAATTTAAAATAAAAGATGATTATCGGATCCTTAATAAAAATTACAGGCGAACATGAGTGACAGTGAAAAAAAAGAGTACACGACTCTAGTTACTGGTCTTAGTTGTCACGAGTTTTCCTATTTGATATCGGTACCATAATAAGGGACTTTAACATATCTCCAAGTAAGGGAAAGGTCGAAAGGTACCGGACCCCGGGACCCAATAACATTACATTGTCTATAGAGTAATAAACGTCATCTTCGACGTACAATCTGAACGTATACTAAACTTTACTTCTCGTACCGGCATTGATTTTGTACAATTCTTTGCACGATTCTGTGCAATCTCGAAATCAACTTAGAAAACCTACACTGACCACTATCTTCGTTCCAGCGTACGACATTTCTCGTTATAACGTATTCTTGGACCTTACAATCCAGGTACTTAGTTTTGTTTAACCTTCACCAGTTTGTCCTCTACCGTTCTCACTTGAAGCTGTAAGATCCTTAGTCGCTTGATTTTACCTGACCTTACCCACTTAAATTGAGTCTACTGGTAATATAGATGATGACACCCGTCCTTAGGGAATCTTCTTTACCTCGTCGGTAGTACCTGTTGTCTTCTCAGGTTTTACGTCATGAACCTACGTTAGAGTTTTTACTGTCTTACTAGAGACAAGTAAAGGTTCCGTTTGATAAGTTATAGTGTCACTAGGTTCGGATACGGGGTTAGTCATTGTGACTTCTTCGACTTCAACTTACCAAGATACTTCTGGATGTTCTGGAGAATCTTGATTGTGGGTTTTTTCTACAGGAAAAGTAATATCCCCTGACCTTACGTTTTCATCCTTCAGTCCTTTGTGGACCTCATTGTCCGTTTAAACCGGAACCTCATGCCTTACTTCGTCCCGTTTCAGATTATCTCAAAACGGTTCTCTTGTGTGACCAGTATCGTTTGTGGGAGAAGGTTGTTACGTTCTCCTGAGATGTGTACTTGTAGTGGACTACCAGTTATAGTTTTAGTCTAACTAATATAAGAAACGTCGGTTTCTACCTCTTCGACATATGTCAGTCGTTTTTGTTCTGACCCTCGACTGACACCGAGTCTAGTACTTGAGGAATAATGGTTTAAGTCTGAATTTAACTTCTTTCATCCCTTTTGGTGATCTGGTAAGTCCATACTGGATTTAGTTAAGGGAATACTAATATGTCACCTTCACTCTTTATCTAAATTCCCGGATCTAGACTATCTATCTCACGGACTACTTGAGACCTGTCTCCAAGTACTGTAACATGTCCTCTGTCCCTAGTTCTGGTAGGGGTACCTTTTCTTTACGTTTTTTCGTTATAGCGACAGACTCCTCCGGAATGTTTTATCGACACTTGTCTTCTCTCCGTTTTTCTTTCCTCTTTTCCTTTCTATATAGGTAAACTTACGTCTCAAGGTTTCTTATCGTTCTTCTCTATTCTTTCGGAAGAAGTCACTAGTTACGTCTCTTTATCTCCTTTTGTTGTCTTACCCTTTCTGATCTCTAGAGAAGTTCTTTTAATCTCTATGGTTCCCTAGTAAAGTACGTTTCTATCGGAGTTATTTCCTGTCTTTACCATACCTGGATTGTCTTCGTCTTCTATGATTCTTCTCCATTGTTCTTATGTGTCTTGTTGACATGTCTTTTCTAGAAGTACTGGTTTTATTAGTGCTACCACACTAGTGTGTGGATCTCGGTCTGTAGGACCTTACACTTCAGTTCACCCGGAATCCTTCGTAGTGATGCTTGTTTCGATCACCTCCACTACCTTAAGGTCAACTCGACAAAGTTTAGGACTTTCTACTACGACACTTTCACGACGTGAGTTATACGGTCGTTTAAACCTTTTGAGTCGTCACCGGTGTCCTGACCTTTTCCAGGGAAAAGTAAGGTTAGGGTTTCTTTCCGTTACGGTTTCTTACGAGTTTGATGGTGTGTTAACGTGAGTAGAGTGTGTGATCATTTCATTACGGGTTTTAAGAGGTTCGGTCCGAAGTCGTTATGTACTTGGCACTTGAAGGTCTACAAGTTCGACCAAAATCTTTTCCGTCTCCTTGGTCTCTAGTTTAACGGTTGTAGACGACCTAGTA